>JASUUG010000037.1:1200000-1600941 GCA_030449905.1 Luvunga scandens
TAGAGAGAAATGGAGGAAGAGAGAAACAACAGAGAGAGAAACCGAACTAGTTCAAACTCAACTCGAAACCTAACCAACCGCCTGAGCTTAGCTCCAGCCATCTCACCGACAATTAAAGGTATCAACCTAGCCCCTAAAAGAAGTTGGTCATTTCCCCACCATCACCATCGCCGAAAAATGGCTAGAAGACCATTGAATGAAGCCACGGTTTTTTATTGTAAAACCACCATGATTGATGCTGTTTTTGCTAGATTTCAAAGATGCCACAACTCGGTTTTGCTCCCCATGACACCTTCTTCAATTTTCAACCATAAACCATCACTAAAACCACCAATTTGTCGTTGATCGCCTCGTTAAAGTTCCCACGGCTATGAAAGCTTAATCTGGATGCTACGCCGCACGTTGGAGCTCATCATCTCCATCGATGGACTCAGTCTAGTCTGAAGTATCTAACTCGACAAATTCGACCACCATCCCTTGATTTCGATCACCGTTGACCGGTGAGGGCATTCCAGTAATTTCATACTTTGAGGGTAGTTTTATAATTTTTTATTTTGTGGATATTTTAGTAAATTCAAAAATTAAAGATAGTTGGTAATTTATGATTTCGAGGGTAATTCGATAATCTATGATTTTAGAGTATTTTAATAATTAACGGATGTGTGGGTATTTTGGTAATTTTATTAACACGGGAGTTGTATATTGCGGATAGATATTCGTTTTGAGCTATATCATGTAAAGTGAGTTACATTTCACATATATAGAAAATAATTATGTTGTTTCCTTGATTTAGGAAAAACTACGAACGAGAATCAATCTGCAGACGTTGACAATAGCCAAGTTTGAGTTTAATCATTGAGTGGAATATACTAAGTCTATCTTTATAGTTTATTATGATTTTGAAGGATAGTAAAGCATGTTTTTGAAACAAGTATTTAATGCTCTGATTTAATAATTTTCTAGAAATAAATTTTATTTACATATTGATATATTATTAAAAAGTGTATGATTATAGGTTTTCCCTATCGATTTTGAGTAATGCATGGGAGTATTTTTAAAGAAAGAAAAGTAGAATTAAAGTATGTTAATGAAAAGGAAACAAGAGTTAAAGTAAGATTAAAATATGTATATATATATGTATAAAAGCTTGTTTTTAAAATCATTAGCCAGTACCCTTCCCCTCTAGTTACAGTGACATAGATGGGACAAGAGGCCTTTAAGGCCTATCTAAACACATAAAGAGGCTTTGGGTTGTGTGTTTGGGCAGTCTTGCCTTTTGGGGGCTTATGCATGTAGTATGATGATAATAAAGATTTAGTTATAGAGGTACAATTGAGATAGAGGCCTTTGGGGCCTATTTGAGTATATTTAGACTGTGTATTTGGGCGCATTTTGTCCTTTCAGGACTAGTTTATGCATGCAGATATATGATGAGATATATGAGATAATACAGCATTTAGTCTACTTGTGTAGTTCCAGACATGATGGTACCCAGATAGAACGTCATTGCACTAACCGTAGAGGTTTGCGTAGGTCAAGATTATTCCCCTGGGTGCTTGTTTAATGGTAGTTTAAGAATCAAGTATTTTATGTTATGTTTTAATATGATTTCCATGAGTATTACGTAGAGTATAATGTATTCTTTTAATGACAGTTGTTCAATTTAAAGTGTAAATAATTTAACTATGTTCTTACTTATAGTTGATGAAAATGGTATATTGAAAAGATATAATTATTTTAAAGTAAATTTATTTTTAAAAACTATTATTTTATTTTTAAAAACTATTGTCACTCAGCTCGATTTCATTTGAGTTTTATACTCATTCTATTTTATTATATTTTTCCCAGGAGATTGCAGGCACACTAGTTGGCCCAGCAATTGTAATTATTTTGAATTTTGGCCATGTGATGGTGCTAGGAGTCATAGGTGTTATCGTTAAGATATTGTGGATTACATAATTTTGTTACATTTTGGTAATTAAGGATAATCTAATTTTTTTTTTAAGATTAGATGTGTGGGTAAATTTTGGTATATTGGTTGAGAAGGTTGATTGAGGAAGTGCATTGTATATTGCATTATTTTTGGGAGTGCTTGTTTTACAAATTCGCAGATTTTGGAAATATTATATTCATAGGGACGACTCTACTGAATTTTCTAAAGAATCCTTACTAATTAGATTATTATTAGTTAAGTTAGATGATATCAGTTAGACTCCCCTTGTGGAATTTGGGGCAGGTTGTTTCACTGCAACTAAAGTTAGATTATTATCAGTTAGATGACTAAATGTTAACACTTGTATATCCGCCCTGATGAAGTGCTTGTTCCCGATGAACGACTGAAGTAGAAGTGGAAAAACACTAAGAGGGAGCAAACGATAATCATGAGAATAAAAATAAGGCTACATAAAACACCAAAATTAAAAGGGACAGAGAATAATTAAGTTAATAGTATAAAATTCATTAAAGAATAATTAATTAAGTTAATTTTTAGAAAATTCGTTTGATAGTTGTTTATTTTTAGAAAATTCATTTGATAGTTGTTTATTTTTAGAAAATTCATTTGATAGTTGTTTATTTTTAGAAAATTCATTTGATAGTTGTTTCTCTATTAAGATAGCTTATGACATCATTAGGGATATCTACGAGCTTGCATGATACTAGGTGGAAATGCCTGTGGGATCCTCATATTTCTCCAAGGGATTCTCTTATAGCTTTGGCGTGTTTATTATAATCGGCTTCATACGGATGATAATTTAAGGTCACAATTATACGTTGGCTCCCTCCCCCTTATCTGGGTTGGAAGTCAATACTGATGGCATGTCTAGAGGTAATTCGGGTTTGGCTGCTAGTGGAGGTGTTTTTTGAAATTCACTTGGTAGTTTCATTGGCGGTTTTTTTCAGCCCTTGCTGGTGCAAACTTCCTTTCATGTAGAAATTATAGCTGTTATAATAGCAGTGGAAAAGGCTTTTGATCATGGTTTGGGTTAACTTGTGGATTGAGAGTGACTTTATGCTCTCTATTCTTCACTTGAAAAATCGTTGTTTAGCCCCTCCTTGGCAGCTTCTTCATAGATGGAATACCTGTTTAGCTCTCATGTCTAGCTAGTATGTCTGATCATTTTTCTCATGTTTAGACAAAAAGAAATGGTGCGGCAGATGCTTTGGCAAATTTCGACTCACCTCAATTTGTGTGGTGGGAGGAGCCTCCTTCTTTTATTTTACCTTTTCTTTCTAAAGATGCGATCTTAACTCTTTTGTATTGGAGTTCATGCGTTTCTTGTTTTTTATCCCATGGTTTGTACGGTGTGTTTTTCTTTCTTTCTGTAAGAGGTACTGCTAGCCTCTTGCCTCTTGTCTTCTTGTAACTTTTCATTTTTATCAATAATATTGTCCCCTAGTGAAGGTTCTAATTGAAACAAAAAAAATTGATGGTATAAAATGAAACACATCTAGCATTTGTCTTCTAATTTTTGGCCTATTTCCTCTTCTAATGATCAATTCAACCTCTAGTCACAAAAATCTAATCGTCTCAGCAAACTTCAGTTGAACTTAGCTCAATTTTAACTTGACAATACCACATCAAATGGCTTGTTCTGACAGACGCAATATTTGATGATAAGTTATGGTATAAAAAATTTCAATTGAGGTAATTTTTTTGCCAGCTCAATAGCGCGCTTTCTAGCAGATTGATACTCCTTAGTGTCCCTGTGGCACCATTCCATCGGCTTTCTTAGAAAGAAGGGTTGATAATGAGTTATGTTTTCAACTCAAACTCACGTCCCTGCCTAGCTGGTCGGCTGGCTAAAGAATGTAATTGTTTCGTTTAGTCTCTAATTAATTAAGGACATGAACTTGATCACCGGGCTCCTCTATTAGTCTATTTGCTGAAAGGATCTTAGAGATTAAATATTAAAAAAATAATATATAAACGCATATGCGTGTGTGTGTGTGTGCCATAATAATAACAAATTAATAACCATAGTAATGGTAAGCTTTTTAATAATCTTATGTCATGTGTCACGGAGTAATGGTGTGTGGATAAAATTTAACTTCTTCATATTTTTTTTATTTATTAACCACTAATCCACATGTGAATTTTTGCTCAAGAAAAATTCAAATCAAGAGACGGGAAGCTCTTAATCCATTATTATAATACTCTCAAGAGCTTGACTAGGTCCTATTTTGGATTGAATTGGAAATGTTATAAGCAGCTTATTTCATAAGTTTTGACAAAAAATAGTACTTCATAAATTTCTTTTTTTAAAAATGTTGCTTATTTCATAATTTTTTTCATGTTGACATAACTTTTAAAACTAGTTAGGAGAGACTTTTTATCAACAACTTATTAAATAAACCACATCTGTTTTAAAGTTTCTATTATAACCACAATATTTTAACAAAAGGATAATTATGTTTTATTTTTTCATAAACCTTAATATACAAATAAAAGACAATTTAAACTTATATTTATTTTGGTCAATATATAATAAAATATCAGTTTTATAATAAAATTTATCAAACGCTTATACACTACTTTTTTAACTCACAACAACTGTAGCAACACAATTTATCAAACATCAAGCTACTTCTTTTTTAATAGCTTATTTCATCTGCGTAGTAGGAACAATTTATTTCATCAATTACCATAATCCCAAATTGGCCCAAGTGGTTTCCAACTTTCAAGCAGCAATTTTTTTTTTTTTTGGCTGACAATTCGAATTTAAATCCTAGGAGAGGAAGGGGTTAAAAAATTGATTTGAATTTGTCTACCCCCTATATGTTTTAAAATAATAATAATAAAATTTCGATGAGGGATTTTTTATTTTTGTAAATGAGGACTAAACTAAAAGAAAATAAAAACACATGCTCCATCGTAATGTTTGTTGTACTTTAATGAACTAAAAGTTCCTGCCTTTTCGTCATTTAGTTTGTCCTCAATACTTACAATTTTAGCTTTGATCGAAATTACATTCAAGGATATACGGAATATTTAATTTAACTCACATGTTAAATACACATATTTTTTTAAAAAAAAAACACATTAAATAAATTCGTTCTTGCTAAAAACTCTTTATACAACACATGTTATGCATATTATTTGTTGTTTTTAACAAAATTTTAATACCCTTATTACAGACCATTTTTATATTTTAACGCCATATGAAATATATATTTTTTGTTATTTTTAAACCAAGAATGAGAAGATATGTGATAGCCCACATCACTTAGGAAAAATATGAGTGATGAGTTTATAAGGAATGTGAAATGACCACCCTTGACTAACAGGAGGCTTTTTGGGTGGTTTCCTGACTCTTAATTGTTTTTTTTAGTTAACGAAAAAAATAATTCTTTTGTAGTCTTCTTATCTCACTATTCGTATAAATAATTATATATATGATAATTTTTTGAAGTTTTGTTATATTTATTCTTCTCTTTAAATTTTCTCTCTATAGAAAACTCAAAGACACTAACTTCCTAGAATTGAATATAATTAATCTTAAAAAATAAATAAAAAGAGAAATAGATTGTTTTAAATTTTGTAAATCAATTGAAAAGATGAGAGTCAAAATTTAAAAAAAAATTCAAGAAAATAGATCGATGATCAAATATATGTATATATGTAGGCATATCGTATACTTGTGAAGCAAAAGAGATGGGAAAGTTCGCAGTATTTGTATTCATCTTTAAATGTGATTTTAATAAAAGTGGGGTTTTATCAATATTTTCAAAGGGTGTTAAAAGCACAACTCACAGATAAAATTTCAGCTATTTTAAGAGATTAATAAAGTGATATATTGTTATTTTTTCACATTTCCTAACTCATTCCCGTTCAGAGTCCAATAATACTTGTACCCTCAACCTGGATATGAGGGATGAGTTCGAGCCTAACCCGACTAGTACTTGTATTCTGTTACCTAGCCGGAATCACTGTTTATTGAAATATTAAAATAACCGCAAATGCGATTAAAATAAGCTAACCTAATAGAAATTAAATAAAATCTTCTTAACATTCTTAATTTACAAGAATTTACTTCCTTTCATCGCCATATAGTCGGATCATCCATATCAAGTCGAAATTAACGTGGTGGTGAAATTTCAGTTTGATCATCCCTATCGCTTTCAGTACTCTCTCTGTTCATAAATAATAATTCTCCATTTTATTTTCGTAAACTTAAAGATCTATTAGTTACGGTTTTATTCCGCTACGGCTTGAATTGAAGATCGGAACTTTTTGTTATTGATCGAATCTTATGGCTCAAAATTTCTTCTTTTGATCAGGGTTTTGTCTGTAATGTTTAATTATTCAACTTAATTGTTTTCTTCAGTTCTTCATGCTGTTATAGTGCTGCGGCTGATAATAATAAGAATTTGGAATCAATTTTTAAATTTTTGGTACCCTATATTTGCTTTAGAATAGGTGCAACTCCAAAACTTTTATGTTGATTAACAATTCTGAAAGTCTCGTGCCTTGCATTTTATTTTGTGGATTAAAACCAAGTTTTTATTGTTTATCTAGTTAATAAGAAATTTATGTTGAACTTGACTTAATTTGTTTTTATTGTTTTACTCTTTGGACTAATAGTGATGGAGAAAAGGGTGACTGACGGAGCTGTGTGAAGCTGCGAAAAGAGCGGCAGTGGCAGCAGTATGGAAGGAAGGAGCGGAGGAGGAAGCACGGTGCATTGATGCTTTGGATCAGCTCAAGAATCACTTATCAACTTCTTGTTTCTACTCTGGTACTTATTATTAATCACTCCATCTGTAAGATCAGATGTAAATATAGACACTTTTTAACATGTGGATTGATGATACAGCCTTGTTTTAACTACAATTACATTCGCCACTCAGCCAAACCAATGTTCTCACAACTGTGAGAGCATTGGTTCGAGTCTCCATGGACTCACCTCCCCAATTAAGTATAATTGTAGAGTAAATTTACAAAAATACCCTTCTCCCTTGCGAAATACGAGTGAAGTAGTGACATCCCTCATTTGCAAGGATTATTTGTCTGGGCAAGCACTTCATAGAGAATTTAATGTAATATTATAAGTCTCAATTGTATGAAGTAGTGACATCCATCCTTTGCGAGGTTTATTTGTCTAGGCAAGTACTTCATAACGAGAGTTATTTGTCTGGGCAAACACTTCATAGAGAATTTAATGTAATATTGTAAGTTTCAGTTATATATATTTGATTATAAATATCAGTATATCTGTCCGCTGTAATAGCAGTATTGTAAATTTTGATGTAATTTCAGTAATCTGGTGCATAACCAGTACTCTAATGTAATTTCAATAATCTAGTGCATAACTAGTACTCTAATGTAATTTCAGTAATCGGGTGCGTAACCAGTACTAAAAAAAAAACTACAATTATGTTCGAAATTGTAGGTAGGCAACCTTATATAACCTCAATTCGGCATTTTAAAATATGGGGCGACTGCCATTAAGAACTGGTGCATGTAATGTGTATTAACTATTAAGATTTTTAACTTTTGCTTTTCATGTATTTCGGGTATGAAATCTTTCAAATTTGTAATTTCTGTAATTCAAAATTTGCTGTTTCTTTCTTTACATTATGTTCTAAGATCAGTGTGTTACTTTAACCATCTCTTCAAAGTTCAAACTGTATCCATCTGCATAGACTGAATGCATTTGATTCTGGTAATTAATGAAATTTCATAATCACTCAGGTTATAAGACATCTTCTTCCCATGCTAAAACATCCTAGTCAGAAAATCCAGAAGTTAGCATATGATCTGATTTCTTCGTGCAGAGACATGTGCTGGGAAGTTGAAGATGTCGAGTATGTTGCTGTGACAAAGAAAGCCAAGTTGGTGGAGGATGTCGAAGTTGAAGAAGTAACTAATGCAGAAGAGGGACGGCAAGATGCTGGCAATGTGCCCAAGAAGTCGATCAGTTGTATGATTAAATGCAATGATTGTATGAGGCAGATCGTAAGGGAAAAACTTTACGATGCATTGTCCAAGGTTTCTTATGAGGTTGCTGACAAAGAAACAATTGATCAAGTGAAGGCATGCGATCCAATTCAAGTCGCTATATTGGTGGAGTCTGCAATGTATGAAAAGTGGGGCAGATCTCACGGCGTGTATAAATTTAAGTACAGGTGCCTACTATTTAACATCAAGGATCGAGAAAATCAAGATTTCCGAAGCAAAGTTCTGCTTGGGCATGTTAAGCCAGAGACAATCATCAATATGTCTGCAAAAGAAATGGTTAGTGACAAAATCCAACTATGGAATCATCATCTGGACAAAGATGGAGCTCTAGTTAGAGGTCATATTTTCCCCGTAGCTTTATCAAGGAAAATAATAGTGTCTCAAATTTACGAATGCGGTCGATTATTGGATGATTACAATTTGACAAGACATGTAACATGCTTGAACTGCAATCGGTATTGGGTGTCAACCAATCTCAGTTTTGGAGTGCTTCCGATTTAGTTTATAAGAAGCATTCAAAGGCCAGCTATGAAGCAGCTATCCTTACTATGGTGACTGAGCTTAAACGCAGGGCAATTAGTGTTCCGTTTTATCTAATTTATTCGGTTCACGCTTCACAATATACTTTCGGCTTCAAATATGTAATTTTAATTTAGTTTTTCAGAATTTTAGTCGAAGAATATCCTCATACTGCTATAGAAGAGCAAGCACACCTAAAAGGTTTGGAATAGGATGGAAATTTATTTAATGCATGTTTGATATAATTTATCTAATGGCCATAAATGCTTATTTAATTTTATAAGTTCTTTTTAAATCTTTTGTTACTGTTTATTTTTTTTTATAGAGTTTTTGAAGATTAAATAAGTTATTTTGTTTCTATTAGAAGTTTTTTTTTTAAAGTAAAGGTGGAAACTTTTTTAAAGTGTAAAAATATCTAAAATATCCTTTATTTATTTGACAATCTTATTTCATTTCTTTCATAACATAGCTTTGAAAAATTTGTATGTTAAAACTAATTTTATAATTTTTAATAAAAGTTCTCATTAACAACCAAAGAATTAATTTTTTTGGTGAAATCTTTATTTAAAAAAAATATATATGTATCTATTTGAAAAGTTATACAAAATGAAGCCTTAGTTTTTCATAACTCTTCTTATATTACTACCAGAAGCAATCATCCTGGAATGTTAATTTCCTCTTCTTACGTGATATTGTTAATGTAGACAGATACGGATCAAACTGACACATTGTTGCTCTAGAGTTCTTCAGCTGGAAAGGGTTATGAACTTCATGCGCAAATGTGTTTTTGTTTCATCCATCAGGCAAATCTGAAAGAATGTATAAACCATTTCCTGCACAATGTAGAAATATATATTTGAATAATAGCTTTAAATTTCTACACCAAAATTTCCAATAGCCATTATGCATCTTAACAAAAAAGAAGAAAAATTGCAACTCTAGCAATAAGCCAAGCAAAGAGTTGCTGCTAATATCCAACTGCCAGCAGTCACACCAAAAAGTCTCTCCTTTAGTAAAGCTGTAGGAGTGCCTTCACATTCCAGGAGGTAAATTTTCAGATGAAATGAGTTGAATGACATCAATTAAACTGCACTCACTTTTGGAGAAGTTTCACATTTTAAAAATCTTAACTCACAATGGCCTCAAAGATTACATTAAACTTGATGAGCGAATTTACTAGCTATTTAGCTTCGTTCAACATTATTGGACAAAATTAGAAAGCCAATTATTACGATAACTAATGAGCTGGACTTATTTTATATGAAAACTTGTGGGCTTTGTGTTTATAGACTAAGAAGGCACAAATATCGGCCAAAATAAAGAGTAATTTATGTGTGGAGTGTTGCAATTAGCATCCCTACATAGATCTCAAATAACTCCGTTCCTAAAAGAGCCCCATATATAATTAAACTTATTTTCTACTTTGAAAAATCTTTACCTTAATGCCATAAATACCCCTTAACTCACCCATTCTTAATATCGGCCCATATTAAAGTGCTTTTTTTTTTCATTTTCAAAGAAAAATTATTTTAAATCATGATCATTATTATGCATAACAATCAATCCAAATGTCTTTTACTGAAGAAATGTTGAATGGAATAATTTTAGATTCTTTAACCATTCAATTTATTTTCTAAAAGTAAAGTAAAAAAAAAAAATTATTTCTACATGGTAATTTGATATAGTGATATATGCGATAATAAACAATGGTGTAGGGGAATTCGTACTCAACTAGAAGCCATGAAAAATAAATAAATAACAAAGGTAAAACCTCTAGGCTACGCGTGATTAATTGAATTTTCATTATATGGATTTTGTTTTTATATATCTAATTGTTGTTACTTCAATTAATTTTCAACACTGTAACTTGAAAAATAAAGTCGGCACTACATCTATTTACGATCTATTTGATGATTCCTAATATAATCAGAAGATTGATTATTCGCACAATGTTGTCAAATTTTTGGGTGATTATTTTATAGAAATACAGAATGAATTTATTACAAAATGGGAAGGGAGCCTGTTTATATGGGTATTAAGACTGGGGTGGAGGATATTTTTGAAAACTGGAATTATGTGTCTGTTTAATGGGGCAATTTTAAAAAAGGGGTTTTATGAAGGATTGAAATGGCTGCTAACGTTCCAACTCTTATTTGTATTTTTGAAAACAGAGCCAATATATTTTGCTTATATCTTAGATTTACAAAATTTTTAATAGGCTGATTTGTTTTAAGCTTTACTTCACTTATTATGTACTTATGTTAAAAAAAAAACTTTTTTTTTTGCGAAAGCCTGTTCAAAAGAAAATTTATCTACTTACAAAAATGCTATGAACTTTGATTTTAAAGGTATGATTTTTAAATTGAGATAATCATCAAATAATCTAAAGTCATGTGTTAAAATTTTTTTAAATATTCCATTCATTGAAGGTTGGGTTACTCAGCTTGATCTCTTAACCTATAAGGAGGCTCTTTAAATATTCAAAACATGTTTGAAGCTCAACACATTCTCTTGGGTTTAACTACAACACCTAAGGGTGCCACATTGGCGCACCCCATGTCCATCACATTCTGGTCATAAAGTCAACAAAAATTAATAAAAATTTGATTATTAGATGGTGTCCAGACTACAGATTACGATAGTTCAAAAACATACTTTTGAAAAAATAATTTTAGATAACACTGCTCCAAAATCCAAATTGTGTTGTAAAGTTAATAGAATTCAGTAATCCTAAGACTCTTTCTAGGTAACATAATCTAGGGTATCTCTATGTTATACTTGATGAAACTAAACTAATAAGTCAAATGGGGTTTTGTGAAAGGCATATGATGCTCTTCATGTCAAGCCTAAAGGGATCTTTCTGGTAGAGGTAGTCATAAACCCACAACCCATGAGTTTACCCAAACTCAAACCAAATAAAATGGTTTGAGTTGGATAAATCATGAAAATGTGCTAGGTTTGGGTTTTTATATAGGAAACTATTTTATAATGGTTTGGGTATGGTTTACCTATACGTTATAAGCAAATTTCTAAAACTAAATAAAATGAATTAAATAAAATAAATAAACTGTTGAATCTCTCTAATCTCACTCCATATTCTACAACCTTTGTCAACAAAAATGAGATCATAAATCTCTCAGTTGATTGTCATCAATTCTTGAAGACCCCACTTTGATTACAACTTTTCTATTGATTTAAGGTGAGGCTCTGTTGCAAAAGCTTCAATTTTTTTTTTATTGTTGTGGTGACCCTGTAATGCTTGAATTATGTTCTAGTGGCGCCAAATTTGTTTTAAATATTTTTAGATGCTCTTGTATTTGTGTTCAATGGGTAGAACTTAATTTGTACGAATAACTTTGTTTATTTGATAGTTTAAGTGATTTGCTTAATGGGTATGCTTGGAATTAGTGAATTTAATTACTTGGAGTTGTTTGCTTGGTGATTTAATTGGAATATTTGTTTCTTTTGAAAGGTTTTGATTTTGGTTTATGGAATTTGTGAATATTGGATTCTGGCACTTGTTTTTTTTTTTTTGTTTTCTTTCTTTCATTTTTTATTATGCCTTTCTTTACTAAAATTGCTTTTATAAGTTCTAAGTTTTGGTTCCTAAACACCCTTTTTTTCCTTTAGAATTCAAGGTGAATTGGTCATCATAGTGTTGTGATGAAAATCGGGAACTGATGAAACCACTCACACTTGAATATGCTAAAATTAATTTGCCGATATATGAATTTAATTAAGCTGATATATGAACATCAATAAACTAATTTGCTAAAACCAATTCAAGGTGAATCAATCAACGTAAGTTTAACTTTACCCTCAGAAAAATACATTAATTAAACAATTATTCACATAGAACTATGTGAAAGATTTGAATCCACATGTTTAGCCTTTGCTAGTTATTGCATCTGCTATTCAACGACAAAATTGCCCCACCATGTGGTAATTGATTTCAAGAATAAAAGCTTTCTATAATTTTCTGTTTGAAAATAGAAGGTGACTTGAAACTAGGTCAAATGTTGGATACTTCAAAGAAAAAAAAAAGTTAATACAATGTATGATAATTAGAATAGTTTCTCTGACATATTTTCATTTTAGAGAATATTTGCTGATTTTGGTATCTGAGGGATTGTATGATGCTTGGAATCTTCTTCCAAAAACTTGATGCTTACTGATGAGTGCTTGTGTTGAGATGAAAAATGAAGTAGAGAGGTACTTGTAGGAGCCATGTGAACATGTTGATTATGATGACTTTGAGATTTTGAAATGGTGGAAAATGAACTCAATAAAATATCAAATTCTTTCACACATTACAAAGGATGTGTTTGCAATTCCAATATCTACAATAGCTTCAAAAGTTGCGTTTATTACTGGAGGGTGCATTATTGATTCATTTCGTAGCTCTTTAAATCCAAAGATGGTGGAAGTTTTGATATGCTCACAAAATTGGTTATGTAATACTTTTGTTCCATTACAAGATGAACCAATGATGGACGAGCTTGAGTTTTATGAAGCCATGATGTCAGGTAATTGTTTATCATAACAAGTGAAAAAAATTATATATTTGTTTATCACTAGTCTTTTTTTCATTAATTTATTCTTATTTAATGTAGAGTTTGGATCAAGCGCAACAACGAAGGTGATGACTTTGAATTGATGTTATTCTTACGATTTTGTTATGAATCTTCTTTTCTAAATTTACTCATCTTTATAACTATTCAACATTATAATTTTTTTTTTTTGGTTATTCATTTGTTGGTAAAGGAGCAAAGTCAATTGATCATGGAACCTTTTGATTAAAGTACTGCGGATGGGAATAATTATGATGGATTTCTTTGATACTGGAGTCGGAATGTCTTATCTTCTTTTGATTTGTATTGACATTGTTAGAATTTGTGTTGTAATATGGTTAATATTTAAGGACGAAGTTATTATGAAATCTATTATTTATAATTTTTTATCCACTATATTTTTTTTTCATATTTTAATATTAATTTAATAATTATTAATGAGAATTAGTAATTATTGTAATTTTGATATAATTAAATTTATCAAAATAAAAAATATTTTGATTATAAAATTCAAATCAAACCCAAATGGGTTGGTTTAGGTTGTGTTGGGTTGAAAATATTTGGGTTGGACCCAAATTTTTATAGTTTGATTTGGATTAACTTAAAACCCAACCCATGCCCACCCTTAGCCACAGCAGTAAAAAAAAAAAAAAAAAATTGAAGCTTTTGCAACAGAACCTTACCTTAAATCAATAAAAAAGTTGCAATCAAAGTGGGGGCTTCTAGAATTGATGACAATCAACTAAGAGATCTGTGACATCATTTTTGTTGACAAGGGTTGTAGAATATGGAGTGAGATTAGAGAGATTCAACCGTTTATTTATTTTGTTTAATTCATTTTGTTTAGTTTTAGAAATTTGTTTCCAGCCCATGAATAAACCATATCTAAATCATTATGAAATAGTTTCCTATATAAAAACCCAAACCTAACCCATTTTCATGATTTATCCAACCCAAACCATTTTATTTGATTTGAGTTTGGGTAAACCCATGGTTGTGGGTTTATCCCCACCCCTAGTTGTGGTGACCCTGTAATGCTTGAATTCTGTTCTAGTGCCCTAAATTTGTTTTAAATAGTTTTAGATGCTCTTGTATTTATGTTCAATGGATAGAACTTAATTTGTAAGAATAAATTTGTTTATAAAATTTTTAATATTTGATCTATTTTAAGCTTGGAGTTTTGGACATATTACAGTTATTTGTTATCTATCCATTTCTTTCTTTTCTTGTCAGAGACTATTCGAAAGAAAGCATCAAAAGTCATGTGTTAGAAGATTTTTAAATATCTTATCCATAGGAGGTCGGATTACTCAACTCAATCCCTAAACTTTAAAAGATTTTCAAATATCTTATCCACAGAAGCCGGATTACTTAACTCCATCCTTAACCTATAGTCTCCTTATAACTTAATTATTAGTGTATTGTCTTCAAGTAAATGAAAATTTGGGACATTTGAAATATAGAATTGCAATTTGTCAACCAACTATAAAATCAATAAGTAGACACTTTGGTCTGAGAGAGTCTAAGAAATATGAGCTAAAGGTTAGCTACTCCTATTGGGCAACTATCTCTTACTATTTGTCTTAGTCATCATCTCTTATCTTTTAAGTAGTACGTCTTAGAAGACGAATATAGATATCAACAATTTCAAATTTATTTTTATTAGAATTAGATGGATTCATATTTCTTCATAAGTTTACTACTCCTTTACTTAGTAAAACCCTCTTATGATAAGTGTACAATTCTGCTCTCTCCAAAGGATTGTTATGGTCTCTGTTTGATCTAAATAATAATAAGATAATAATCAATCTTTTTTTAGTCTTAAAAGATTCATATATTTGAGTAATATTAAAATTCATCAATAACTACTTTTCTTGAAGTTTTGAGATGCTTTACAAACTTTTGTAGTTTTGTTAGATTTTATTGTAAATCTTTCAAAAGTTATAAACTAGCATACATTATTCCTCTGTATGTATTAAATGTTACTTTAAAAAGAAATTAATAGAACTTATTATAAGAGTAAAATTGGTCGAAACAATGATATTAGAATGAGCCTCTTTTAAATGTTTTGAAACTTTTCGCTTAAGGTTCTGTTTGGTATATCTTTTCACACAGAATTTAAGTAAAGCTTTATAAGAAAGCTTTTATCCCCCTAAAAAATAGTTGTTTGGTTGTTAATGAGAGCTTTTATTAAAAATTATAAAATCATCCTAATAGACAAGTTATTTAAAATTATGTTATGAAAGGAATAAAATAAGTAAGAAATATTTTAGATACTTTAATATTTTTAAAAAGCTTTTCAAACTCTACTCTCAAAAACCTAAAATTTAAATTTTTTCTAGTAGAGACAAGATAACTTATTTAATTTTCAAAAGCTCTACTTAAAAAATAGCCAAACAACAACAAAAAATTTGAAAAGAGCTTATTGAATTAAATAAGTAATTATAGCTATTAGATAAGTTAAACAAGCATTAACTTAAAGATTAAATTTAGTAGCTTTAACTAACATAATTTTGACAAAAATAACTAGTCAATTATTATTATAAGCAATGGCTGAAGATTTTATTATGAAATTTGTGGGCTTTGAGCTTTTGGATTAAGAAGGTGCGAGTATGGGCCGAAAGAGATAGCAATTTCGGAAAATACTAACCTAAATTTGTGAGAAATTTTTTTCTTAATTTTGTTTTTTTAATATGAAAGAGACAGTATTGCACCCCAAAAGTTGATGTTTAAATAATAATCAAATTTAAATTTTTTTGAAAGAGATAGTTTTGCACCCAAAAGTTGATGTTTTAAAAATAAAACAAAATCAAATAATAATGAGCTTTAAAAAAGAAAATTAATTTTCAGGTAATATGCAATACCTCATGTCTTCTTTAATTTTTTCAGCAATTTGGTACTTTTAAAACCCCAGCAAAAATAATTTACTTATATCTTCTAATATTTGTAAAAAATTTTAGAGACTGAATTGTTTAAGCTAGGTAGATTATATTCACTTATTATCTACTTCTATGGATTCTTTTTTTTTTTTTTTTTCTCAGAGAGCTTGTTGGAAACAAAATTTATGTAATTACTACAATGTTATGAACTTTGATTTTGAAGGCATAATTTCTTGGAGTTGAGATAAGCACTAATCATCAAACAATCAAGTGTGTTAAAACATTTTTAAATACCCTATTCACTTAAGGGTACAATACTTAAGGGTACCTCATGACATAGGCATCATGGTTATGGGTGGACCAGCTAAGGCATAAGACAGATTTCAACTCCTTCTGGGTTATTATGGGTTTTTTTTTTTTTATGTGTGCCTCAAGTCCTTTTTGAAAGAGTTATAAAAAATAAAAAAATTCACCAGGTTTTCTATACAATAAAATGCTTGTAGTTTAGTAGTAAAAATTCTATGTAGTGATTTTGGAGACTTGGTTTGACTCCCAAATAGTCACATAATTTTATTCGTTTAGATATTTTGCTGACTAACTAAAAAAAGAATTATATCTTCTTTTGCAAATGTGGCCGCATTGAGCCTATCATTTAAAATAAAAAATTTTAGTATAATTATTAGTTAAATTTAAAAAAAAATAATAGAATTTGATAAGACTTTAAATATGTTTAAGTGAATAGTGAAAAAAATTAAATCCCCAAAATAAATTAATTTTTTTGAACTTAACTCCCCTTATTTATGTTTCTAGGTTTTTAGCTTATTATAGTTAGAAAGTAAAAAAAAAAAGTCAATAAAACATCTGACCATATGATAATTTCCAAACTATCAAGTACAACGGTTACAAAAGCGTGCTTTTAAAGAAGCTGTTTTAAGCAGTATTGCTCAAATTTTGATTTTTAGAAATGAGCCATTTTGAAATGTTTTTGAATCGACCGGCTTTGGACATGAAGATCGAATTTACTAACTTCAACCTTCGGCTATTGGACAAAATTAACTAATCAGTTATATCCTAACTAATTGGGCTAGATTCATTCTATATGAAAACTTATGGGCTTTGTCTTCATGGACTGAGGAGGTCAAAAATGGGTCAAAAGAGAGAATTCTTTAGCGAATTACGTAGTACACTTAATTTGTGAGAATTTTTTTTATTAATTTTAATCTTTTGATACGAATGACAGAGAGATGGCATGGCACCCAAAAGCTGACGGTTGGAAAAAATAAAAAAATAATCGAATTAAAAAAATAAAGTTCAGGCATTTTAGCATCTTTGTCTCATTATTTTCACTTCTCAGTTCTATTTTTCTTAATTTTTGTGAGCTAACACATTCGATTAAAGAATTCAACCAATCCTACGAGATTATATGCTCGCCCACCATATACAAAACGTGTAGGAACACGATGGTATCAAGCCCTGGAGACACTATTTAAATCAGGACTATAGCTTGAAAGTTGATATGAGGGCTACGGGAGCTATCATAGCAGAATTGCTTGTTTTTGGTCCACTTTTTCCGGGTGCTAATGAAGCTGATCAGATGTACAAGATATGCAGTGTTCTTGGCAGTCCTACTATGGATTCTTGGGATGGACTTGGTCAAGCAAGAGCAATTAACTACCAGTTCCCAAGGTTATCTAGAGTCAATTTCTCTGCGTTAATGCCATCAGCAAGTAAGGATGTAATCATCTTGATTGGATCACTTTGTTTGCGGGATCCCTGCAAAAGGTCAATGGCTGCAGAGGCATTGCAGCACCCTTTCTTCAAAGATGCTTGTATGTTCCGCCACATATTCGTTTGACACCAGCAGTCGCAGCAACACAAGGGGAATGTTGAAGCAGCAAAGTGCTAGGATTGATGCTGAAAACACAAAAATATTATCCAGCTGCTGCAAGCAAGGGTCAACAGAACTTGGCAAACATGGCAATTGCTTCTAATAGGCAGCCGGTGGTGCAGATGAAGCTGCCTCCTATGAAAGCTGGAGGACAATGGAATGCTAAATCAAGAGACTGGTTTCTCAGACCAAATCAACATCTGGAACCTGACAGAATATAGCACAAGAAATTTGGTTGAGAAAGAAGGGCTTCTGTTAATGAGGCTATGCTGGTATAATGGTTGAATTGAACATTGCCAACTAAGTTTTGAATGCATTGCTTTGTATGTTTATTTCAATGAGAAAAAATTACACTATTACCCAAATTACAAACTTTTGTGATTCCGACTCTTGTTCTTTTGTAAACCTAGTTTCTAACATATCCTTGAGTACCATTTTGAAGTTTAGGAATTGAAAGACCCTTATAAGCATTTGTAAACACAGCATTTAAAAATATTGGATAGATAGTTAAAGATCAAACTGACACATTTTGCTTTAGAATTCTTCAGCTGAATTTTCTTTTGATTTAATTAATTAATTAGATTTGAGGTTTATGATCAAATGTGTAATTCTAGAAGAACGTATAAACCATTATTTACATGATGTAGAGATAAACACAAATCAATGTCTTCCAAATAACAAAATCAGACCGATATTAAAATTTAAATAATAACTTTTCTACCATTCTAACACAAATTTCCCAACAGCAGTAGTTCTTACAACAAGGAGAGAGTTAACCAACGAATAACTAGCTCAGTGATCGATTACTACAGGGTGCAAAGAGTTGAAATCTCTCTCCAGTTTCTATTTGACACGCCCTGGCTAGTATAAATTCATTCGTTTCATTTGAAGTCCAAGATTAATTAAATTTTGACTTCAATTGCCTCTTAAAACGTGACACATGCATCCGTATAGAATACACGAAGGCAAACTTGCAATTGATCTGAGGTGGTTGTTATTTGTCATACTGTGATAATTGATAGCATGGAATCCATCAGTGCATACTTTTGATAAAAATTTTCAGAAAATTGCCTTACAATTGATGAAGCATTTGAGAAATTCCAAGACACAAAAGAAAAAAATGATCCAAGAATGAGATGAATAAACATACCAGCAAGGATAATATTTCTATTGGTTCCGTTGGCCAAAGTTCATCTAGCTTGCATGGGCAGCAGACGATGCCCTCCTTTTTCTCTTGTGCTTTGGCTTCACAACATCCTGCAATGTTCTCCCTCCACCTTTATGTACTTCAGTTTCATAAACATCCATTGAGGAAGATGCTGGAATAACATCTTCTGGATTCCAGCACCTGGTTGTTCCTCTGGCTTTGACTCACCGGACATTCTTTCACTTTTTTGGTCTTCTTGTTCCTCCTTGGATGTGAATGTTTGTGCAAGTTGTAAGCTTCACAGAGATCAGTCTCTCAGCTCTGTGTCCCGGTACATGCTCACTCAGTAGACTCCATATATCCACTACAGGCCACCTGCCAAAGTGGCTTCTCCTCTCCCACACTTTTTGCCACCCCAAAAGCCACCCAATTAATCAATGGTACAGGAGTTTTATAATTCAAAGAACAGAAGTTTACAAAACATATACAGCAAGATGCCAATGTAATTTTCTATGCTTCTAAGTGCAATTTCACAAAGTACCTCACGAAGCTGGAGAAGCTTTCAGGATTCAACGCCCTTCGAGTAAGGATCCCTGAGAAGAGAAGGTCCAGGTTAAAAGAAAAGAATCATTCAAGAATCAGTGAATGGAAGAAACTACAGTAAAATCATGGGTTACCTTTTAAAAGATTTCAAATTAAACTACAAAAACAACAGAAGTGCATAACAAATTCAAAAAGTCCTGTAAAGACTACAATTGTCCAACAACCATTAGCATCAGATTGAATTCTAGCAATATGCATAAACAAAGAATTACTCAAACAAGTTTATTATGTTAGAAGCACTAAAAAGAATCTACTTAGTTGTTAGTATGAAATTTTCAAATGAAATGAGTTGAATAACATCAATTAAATTTCACTCATCACTTGTGGAGAAGTTTTATTTTCCAAAATCTCAACTCACAAAGCCTCAGAGGTTATATTCAAATATGAAGGGATCCAGCACCCAGAATCTCCACTGATCGTACTGTCACATGAATAACAAGCATGAAAAGGGAAATAAAGGGTCCTTTATGGTTTACATATTAGAAGACAAATGCAAAGGGGAAAGAAAATCACTAATGTAATAGTTTTCACTACAAAATCACGGACAAAAACTTTTAACTGATTGACACTTACAGGAGAGATTAGCTATTTTACAAAAATAAAAAAGATAATTTGTTAAATTACAACCAGCTGATCCCAAAACGTCCTAATCCCTTATTCATTTAAATTTTTACTAGAAGGTGATAAATCTGAGACAAGAACTTGAACCCTAAAGCAAAGCAGAGAACTGGGCCTTAAGCTAATAAAATTAAACTTTTTACACAAATTTGAGGTTTTCCTTCTGTACAGAGCTGGGTACTTCCATAAAAGGCGTCTAACCAAATGTAAAATACAAACCATATTTGGAACTTAAAAAAACAAGCACCATACCTACTTGCAGCCACTGCAATAAAATTAGCAGCTGCACCATTTCTCCTGCTAATTCCACAGAGCTTAGATGATTTGGATTCACCTTCACCATCATTACTTAGACCGGCACTTTCCTCAGATGCCAGGCTTGGCCTCTCCAAATGGTTCCTTGACAGTTCACTCACACCCTTTTGGCCAGATGGTTCATTTTGTTTTTCTTTCAAATTAGGACTACTGTCCAAAGTAAATCGAAGTAGGATGATGCTTGATCTTACGTACTGCTCTTTCCGTGTTGTATGTTTCAACCTACACATATCATAGAAAATTTCACGGAGCAAGCAAGTGAAATTCTGATGTGCAAAACTTTAGCATGAAAAACCAATATTGCAAAAGAAACGAAAAATTAACATCGTAAAATCTAGGAAAATAATCACATTAAAACTAGCCTCGTTTGGTTCCAAAAACATGCAAAATTATCACCATTTGATCCTCTGATTCTGCTCCCTTCCTTAAAATGCTGATCAAATGCCCATGGGAAACATCGTCTTTTTCAAAGTATTAGTATGACTAACATTCTTATAATTTCAAAGCAGCAGGCTAATGACAGAAATCATTATCTCAGGAAGCTAAAACGGCTTTCTAACTCCAGCTATATATTTGGAGTGCAGTCAGAAAGCATATAAAATGTTTTTTTGGCAATCCAATCTTGTTTTACCTCCACTCTTGAACTCAACAACCAAGACACATCCTAGCTATGCTAATTTTGATTCAGCCAATTGATTTCTCTCTACAAGGTTCTCTCTCACTTGTACCGGAGCACTCATACAAGGCTAAAAATGAAATGCTGAAGATTTCTCCCACATTTGACCTTTAAAGAGAAAGACAGCAAAAAATAACTTCGAGAAGAGATTGGGGCAACAACAATCAATGAATAAGGCCTGGCAACCATTAAACAATTTCTTGCATGTTCCAGTGTAGACCAAAATTAACAGTTTGCTAAGAAATGCTTAACTTGGATGTAGAATTATGGAAGCTGCCACAGATAAGTGTGACTTGATCAGACTCATTTAAAAATCACAACGAGGTTTTAAAACATGAGGGAGAGAAAGAAGGATAGCTGAGGCTGATTTTCAGGCAGAATCAATTATTAATGTCTAAGTAACGAAAAACCATTCAACTTTTACAACTTCTAAATAAGGAATATTGCATTAAAAATAGGCACGAGCACATTTACAAAGGGATGACTCATTATATGTAGTATCATTACTGTATAGAGCTGCGTATAACACTCCCGTGCATTTGGCAAAACCAACTAACTTAGCTCTATGTATTAAAAAAGTCACAAAATAAGGATCAAAGTTTGCCTGCCTATTAATTCAACACGAAATTGGTAGTGTGTTAAAACCTAGAGGTAAAAGAACAATTGAAACTCTACACAGCTTGCATATTATCACTTCTAAACCTAATTTCAGTGATCCAATCAGCAATAAATACAGCCTATTTCATAGTAGATTTGAATGGATGGGAAGAATATATTAGAATGAATAGAAAGAATAAAAAAAAAATTAATAAGAATTAGGAAGAATAAAACCTCTTTAAAAAAAAAACTATTTTGAAAAGCAAAAACTCAGAGCATCTTTTATCTTCTTTGTCATATCGCTAGCCATCCTGGAAGAAAGCCTCAAACATTGCATGATAACACTCTGCAGGACTACCTCCTCCAGGTTTCTGAATAGCACAAACATCACCATTTGCGTTAAAGTGTAGCAGTCATTCTTCCAGCCATTACAGCATCTTCATGGTGGGTTGGATCAATCACCTATGCAGCATTTTCTCACATTAGAATGACAGGCTGATTAACAACATTTCACTCTGCATGAGCATGCATATTTGAAGATTACAGAAAGAATTTACAGGGTTAAAATTAGCATACAATCAAGCTCTCACTACTGAAAAATCCAAAAGTCAATAGGAAGATGATGTATAATCAACGGCAACGGCTCCCTCTCCTGTGAAAAAGAAGCACTCATAAACAAGGAAATAATAATAGATATTGTAAAAGCTATCTGAAATAATAACCTATGGCAGCCCAAAGTGACATAGTAGCATGCAAGGAGAATCCAAAATAATTAGTCCTATATCCATTTAAAGGAACATATCAAAACATCAAGGACAGTTCGCCGTAACTAAGATTTTATGATTATACCAAAATAAGATGTGTCTAACAATATCCCAGAAAAAGATCTAAGAGCAGAATCTTGGAAAGGGTAGGCACAAGAGTAATCTGGTCTAATCATTCCTGTTTTACCATTTCCTCTTCCAGTTATATTGAAAGATTCATCCTTCACTATTACATAACCTTCAGCTGTTGTAAGTATTCTTCCTCAAAATTTTTCATAATCACTAAATATTGTATCTTCCATCTTATTTTGAAGGTATAATATCAAGCCAAAATAAATTCCTTTGAAATTCAACTCTCAATCAGGTTTTCTGATGTTCAAAAGTAAAATTATAGGCTGTAGATACATCAATAGAGGGAGACTCAAAGCTTACATAATGCTTTCCAAAGTCCAAATTAAGCTTATATACAGTTGTTCAACAAATGCATTTAAATTTTAATCATCAGCAAACCCTAACATTAACCTCAGGTGGATGTACTATCACTTCCAAACCATCTTCTCCTCCCAGTAAGCACTCAGGCCTCCTAAATGTTAGGAGAGCAGCCAAAGCAGCAATATTGGCAGCATCAACAAGATTTCTGTTCCTGCACAATGATGAAATATTCAGTTACAGAACATGACATTTAGCATCGGCTAACTAAAATAAAACGCACAAACATGTATACGTTTGCGCACCCACCATTAACTAGAAAGATCAATACGTATAGCCCAAACTAGCTTCCCAGCTAGAACACAAAGTGTTTCTGTATCCACTGCCCTGCTTTCCCTGCAAGACTCCTCAAAGTCAAGACCTTCTTAAAATGATAATAATGAAAACAACGATGATAGAAGATTTTTGAAACACATAAAAATTATCACCTCAGACCACGATCTACCAGCTCCACTGCAGATTCACCAGGATCAGCCATTGGAGAGAATTCAGTGTAGATTGACAATGTCCCTTCATTAGGTTGGTCCTGATAAGGTTGAACCACTTGGCCAGTTACAAAACCCATTACTTGAGTCTGACCTAGCTGAACTTCTGACGAACCATCTTCCCTGCACGTTCATCAGACCCATCAACTCAAAAGGAAAATAAGACATCCATATGTCCATTACCGAACCAATAAAACAACAATATTGCAATAACACAAAGAAATAAGATCCACCTAGAAACTGAAGTTACCCTCTACACATAACTAAAGATAATAAACAAATAGCCATTAGCCATTCAATTCCTCCGAGCATATCCTTCCACAAGCAATAACAAGAATCCAAGTAGAAAATGAAAATGCAAATGCTTTCAGTACAAAAGGCATCAATCAAATATAAGAAAAACGGGGACAGCTGGTGATTACAGAATTGGCACTTGAAAAACAGTTATAACCCTAAGTAAAATTTAAAATTCAACATATTGTGTAAGGACATAACCTCTCAGTATAACCTAGAAACTAAGTGGCGTTGCAGCAGGGCAATACTCATATGTAAGCAAACAAAGATATTTATTCAAAACAAAAGCAATTATAATATCGATTACAACATATTATCACCTAAACCAAGAAACACACCTGTGTACATTTATGTGAGTGTCTCTCGTACTTGCCTGCAAAACTTGATTGATAGTTTACAGTATTCGTAAGGGTTGCGACCATCAATTCTGATACCAGAAGTCAGTGCAGTCTCTACGAATTTCTTCTCATTCACAGTTAACCGCCACGTATTTGCTAATCTCACATCCATTTATTGCCTCAGATCTGCCAATAAAGAGGAGGAAAAAAAAAACTTAGCTTCTCACATGCATTACACTACCAGTTTTAAGCAACTAACAAACTCAAAAAATTAAATCTTTAATTCCAGTTTCTCTCCAACTTTAAAATTTTGTTCAATTAATCAAAGCATGAGACTGAAACAAGGTTGTTCAAAGACAAAAGTTAAAGAAACGAAGAGGAAGCAGCAGCAGCAGTGCAGGCAACTTAAACTGAAAATGGTAAATTAATGGGCTCAATTATCTAAATCAACTTCAATTATTGCATTTCCAAACACCTCTAGTAATTACACAACATAATCCCTTTACAACGATTAACCATTTCAACAAAATTATGGTTAAAAAAAAAAACAAGCCCGTCAAAAGTTTGCCTTCAACAGAAGCACCGCTTTAGAGTTATTGGCAGCGGCAAAGCAATGCAGCCATTCAGCAGCAAAGAGCTTCGACTTTGGTGGGGCTAGCTTTGAAACAGCGGCGACGGCAGCAAGTTACAAATTTGAGAGAGAAGAAGAAGAAGAGCCGCGGGTGGGCTTTTACACTTTTAGTTTTGAGAGGGAGAGCATTTTAGTTAATTTTTAATTGACTTTTTATATTTTTTTTTAATTTAAACTAGTTAATTAATAAATAATAATGATGTTAAAACAACATTATCTTAATTTGTTTTTTTAATGAGTTTTCTGTAATTGTTTGAAAAAATACAATATAATTGGACCAGTGCCAGGTGCAGGCCTATACCCTATAGAGTGAGTACAGTTTTAAAGGGCGGCCGGGTAAAATCCAGACCCACTTCTTCTTGATTTGTTTCAATTCAGATATGTGTGAATTGAGTTAAAACTCCAAAATTAACGTCTTGATTGGTAATGAAATGCTGTGAGTTCTTTTGCTGCAACTGCTTTAGCACAGAAATTGTAATTAAATTTATGCGAGTTGGTAATATAATTTTTTTAAAAAATGAAAAAATAAAAAATTCTAATTGCTCCCAAACGAGCTGTAAAGATTGCTTGAAATTATTGTGGCAGATGAAATAAATTTTCGTTGCACTAATGAAAGAACTAAAAAAGCAGTTTAAGTCAATTTCAAAAGCATGTTGTTGTGAAAATGGAAAAAAAAATTAAAATAAATGACTTTTGATATTTTAACCATGCCTAGTGAGAATATACGAATGTGCTTCAGTAATTGGTGAACGTTCATGCCTTCATGTTTTAAATTGCCAACATTTCGATACTGGATAATATGATCTCTCTCTAATGAACTACAAAATCTATAAACTTCATGTTGACAATAATTTTTATCTCCTACTAGTTATCATATAAGCATTCTTCACGACCAAGAATTATACATTTATGTTACTAAACACACCAATATCTCCCAATAAAAATCACTTGACATGTGAACAAATAATGAAACAATCACTCAGAAAACGATTATCATGATCATTGCTCATATTTGGTTCAAATTAAGCAAAAGCATCTATTTACTTCTTAAGTGCTTCTTCTCCCCAAAACAACATGCACGTTAAACAAAAGCACTTCCAAATACACATTCATACTGTCATAACAATCACTAACATCCCACATGACCAAATTACATATATAAAAATATATTATCCACATTGAAATATATAGCTATTACATACAATAATTTTAAAAAAAGAACAAAAAGAAAAAAGATATAATAATTACAATAAATTGACTGTTGAACTTGAATCAACTAACCAGACAAGCCGAGGTAAATGGAAGTGGCAACACTAAGTGCGTAGACTCCAATCGCGGCGCTTACAAGATCTTTCTCAGACCGAGTCACAGATCCGATTCCAGTGATTCCCGCGACTCCAATCAGAACCCGACTCAGTAAAGCTTTCCCAGCGTTACCCACAAAAGCATTCGCGTAAAGCACAACGGCCCATTCCTTGAAACGGTTCGGCCCGATGACTTCCAGTTTCTCCTCTCTTTTTTCTTACTCAGAGCGGCGGCCATGGCACCCAGTCACTCGTTTGCAGGCTGAGTCAACCTGGGCTGGACTCGGCGGGTGCGCGACCCACTTGAGAAAATGGGGAGGCTGCTGGGGAAGAGAGAGGAGCGCGTGGTGGATGTGGTTGGAGGCGGTTAAATGCGCCTTCGAAGGCGTGTTGGGTCGGTGAGAAGCAGTGAACGTAGCCGCGTCGCAGGCTGAGTTGAACTCGGTCCAGTTTGAGAGAGATGAGTTGACTCGCTTTGAAGTGATACTCCCCTTCTACTGCCAGTGGGCCTATCTCTGAAAAAAAATATCTGATGCTACCATTTTTATGTGGATTCTTTTGTGCACGTGTGGATTATATTATCACGTGACTTACCTTTCAGCTCATAGTATAGCCTCCTTTCTATATCATATTGCCCCCTTTTGTTTCAAGATATTTTTTCAAAGTCAAATCAGTTATTATTTTTTTTTTTTTGGTGTGTTTCATACAGGTCCCACCATTATCACCTGTAGAAAATTCAATTGTCTTTGCATTCTTTGGAGATGTGAAATCAACTTATTATCATAAATGTGGATAGTGGTTTGAGTATTTTTTTTATTTTTTATTTTTTTGGGTTGAAAATTCCTTAATAATAAAAATAAAATCAAATTTGCGATGTAATATTTTTAAAAAAATATATTTAAAGGTTAATTTACCCAAAAAAAAAGAAAAATCTACCAATCTAATTTCTTCTATTTTAGTAGCCAAAAAGAAATATCGTAAATAATAATACCCTTAAATCAATTTCAATAGATATTATCAAACATGACATACAAATGCGATTAGCTTACCATCATACTTAAGGGTATCATTATTTAAAATACTCAAATTTTATATTTTCTTAAATAATAATTAAAAAATATACACAAAACTACTTTGAAATCATAAAAAATATGAGCCATTGCTATCAGTTTCCATAAAAAGATGGCAGATTTTTATTTATTTTTTTAAAATTTTTGAGAGGGAAAGAAAATCATTCATTCAAGGTACTAAAAAGATACATAATTTTTTGTAGGGTATAAGTCTACCCAAACAACATATTGGCTTTTTTCTAAAGCTAGTTTAGCTAAACATTACAAGACCTCGGAGTATGTTGGACTTTAACAACATTAAAATCCTTCATTTTGCTCTGCACCTCCAAAATTATCCATCGAATCTCTGTTCTACTGCTCTCCTTGTTGTTAACAAAATCAGTGGCATCTTGAGAGTCTGTTTCAATGATAAAATCTAGCACCCCAGCATGCTTTGCGACACTTAAACCCCAACTCATAGCTTCTGCTTTAACAAAGGTGATATCACCATGGAATTTTGTGACCTTTACTGCAGCTGCCGCAACATTTTTGTTTGCATCCCTTATAACAACCCCCAACCCAACACAATGATTTTCAGGATTTATGGAAGCATCCACATTAATTTTACACCAATTTATTGGAGGGGGTCTTGGGACTTTCTCTTTTTCCCCAGATCTGCCCTCTTGATTTGGTGTTCTAACCCTCTTGAACTCTTCTACAACTGCTTCAGCTTTCGCGGCTAACACACAAGGGTCCTCTCTCTTTCCTTTGAAAAGTACTTGATTCCTTACACTCCAGGCTATCCAAAACAGAGGCACCACCAACTCAGTATCAACCTTACCAATTATGCCCATTAGTTTCTGAATTGCACAGAGAATGTCATTTTCAGCTATGCCTCTGATTTTCTCTGCTGCCTGAGTTAGTTTCCAAAATTTGCGAGCTGACTTGCACTCTTCCAATGCATGAAAAGTGTTCTCCATCGAGTTCTCATAGATCTGACACATAGGGTGGGTTAAGATTCTCTTTTTTCATAGATTCTCTACTGTCGGGAGGAGATTTTTTGCTGCTCGCCATAGAAATATTTTGATCTTCTCTGGCAATAGCATAGTCCATATGATAGACCATGGGTTGGCTTTATTTTGAAGAGCCTGAGGAGTCTCCTTGCTTAATCTTTAGTGCCACCTGGTATCTGCTATTGACAGTATAATTTTCTTTTCTATCGTAATGCCAGATCACTTGGTCTGCCATTGGGTTCTTAGGGAGAGGAATGCTTGTAATCATATTTGTATCTTCATTTAAAAAGTGCTGGTATATCAAGCTAGTCTTCCACTGGTTTTCATCGTCAATTAGTTATGAGACAGTTAGTTCAATTGGCAAAGATGGTGGGCGGATTTTTACTTTAAATGGACAAAATGATTGCATAAGGGGCCAACTGAGACATTTTTCATGATATAATAAATGAAGTAGCATACATACAAGCCCAAACCCGAGGAGCACAGGTCCCTTTATTTATTTATTTATTTTTTAAAGTAAGCAACATTCCTAAAACTTCGACATGGCCCATGTGACATGCGGTAAATTAACAACAAACTTTGATTTCCCCTAAGCAACTTAAATTTCTTTGCCCGTTTGGCGGTTTCGGATTAGGACCCCAGCTCCTTTATTATGTTACATAAAAGATTTTATCTAATTACTTTTTGTCTTCAAAACAAAACCTTGCAAGCGATTATTCTCCTCATAGGTTCAGTTAACTTGCTGAATTAACATGGCAAACTATGAACTGAAATTGCAACAAGACAGCACCGTTCTAAAACAGGCGAGGAATCTCATCTTGGATTTACAAAACATGCAATCCAGCATGTCACAATTCTTGAATAACATTCTTGAAGATAAAGGACTAACAGTCGACGCCGATGGGAAGTTTTTATGCAACGGCTGGTTGCAACTTCTCTGGGCCGATGGGTCTAGGATGCTGGCGTTTCCTCAGTCCGTGAGAATTTGTACATTGTCAAAGTTGGTGGATTGTGTGCTTCGGTATGTGAAGTGGTTGAATTTTAATCCCCGCAATTGATCTTTCAAATTCGTGCCGATTTCAATTGATTTCGCCATGACTCATGATAAGTATTAATTCATATCTTGGATTTTCTTAATCATTTGAAATTTATATTGTCATTATTTTAATTCCTTTAAATGTTAAGACATTTCATTTTATTTCTAATTTTATATCAAATTTGATGTCACATTTATTATCGCATAATTATATAATTCAAACGAGATAGCGGTAACGATGTCGTATTACATTTTGTTTTGTTTTGTTTTGTTGTCATTGCTAATTTAGTTGTTGATGAGGTGTTCGAAACCTTTCAGCATCAGTTGTTTATTTTTCTGATTAAATTAATTTATAATTTATTTTCTGATTAAATTACTTTATGGTGTAATTTTTTTTCAATCACAAGAGGAAAGGAATTGCTTTTTTTTTTTCCCCAGTTTATCTTGGGAGTTAAATTGTCAATTTTTATTTTAGTGTCTCATGACAAACCAAACAATCATAGTTAAAATCCCCTCGTTTCTCCTCTGATTTATTCAAACCGGTCACCACCTTCTATATAAATGTCAATAACATAAATTATATGCATGAATTTGGCTAACGGATCTTAATTAACATGAGTGTACACACACACACATTAACCCATACCTTCATGTGATTGATTTTTTTCATTTTGAATTAATCACATAAATAAATAAATAAATATTTAAAGAATAATAAAACTAAAAGTGTTTTGATAATGCTGTATTTCAGTATTTAATTGCAAATTTAGCGCTTTTGTGTCCAACTGATTTTCGGAAGCGGCTGTCCCAACTCCCCGGCAAAGCTAATATCAATTTTTTTTTTCCAATTATAATGTAAGGCTGTAAAGCCTGTGATGTACGTATGTTACAGCATATTCATTCAAGGTATTTAATTGGATTAAGACACCTTTTTTTTTTTTGGAGAAATAGTCCCAAAAGTAATGATTGTAGCATTAATTCAATACTCCCAATCGTAACCGGATGGAGTCCACTGATTAGTTTAAAATATAAATACCTTGGCCGTAATATTTGGAAGGTCTTATCTGGATGTGGCTCTTACGTTTTACGTTATAATTAGAGAAATATTTATCTAATGGTTAATAACGTTCAAGTGGCTACCGTTATAATTTTCTACAAGTAAAGGCCTAGTCCTTTCTAATATGTTGAACTATAAGTGTTTAACCATCACTTTTTTTTAAAAAAATAAATAAATAAAACTTCACAATTTGAGAGTAAATAATTTATAAATAAGGGGAGAGCCACTCTTTGATTGGGTAATTAATTCTCACTTCATTTTTTTAGTTGGAAGGAAGAAGTTCAATCTCCCCAGTAGTAATTAAATTGTGAATAAAACATCTTCTTTACTAGTAGTTTCTTTTAATTTCAGTATACCTTTTGGGTTTAGGTTTACTCATTATAAAAATAAACAATTTATACATACTTTTAGTCATTTCAAAGGGGTTAGGGATCTAATTGATAAACATGGGCCGGCTACCCCTTTCTAAAAATAAAAATTCAGAGGAAGAGACCCTAATGTCTTATTCAAACGGCAAAGTAAGGTGGCGTAAATACGATTGAATCCTCTGTGTTTTGGAGTGGTCATGAGATTTCCCTAGGCAAAGTAAGTGAGCTTTTTTTTTTTTGTTTAGTTAATTTTTATATTTGTCAATTTAATTGACACTTCGTTTAATGGGAATGGATTTCAAGTGTTCCATTTGTTAAGATATATAGATTTAAGATTTAATTAATGGGTATGTGGATTTCAGCAAGCTGGGATGTACATGATTCTACGGATTGGTCCATTTGTTGCCGCGGAGAACAATGATGCATACACTATTTAATTAATGTTAACATATATAGCTTTAAGATTTAATTACTTAATTATATATTCTTATTGAAAAATTACTAATTAATCATAGTCTTTCGCTTCTATTTTTTTTAATTAAAATTTAAATGTTGATCATATGATTCAGATCTTCTGTTATCGCAAACACAATAATAACCTGAGCCCAATTGTAATAAACATTGAATATCTTTATTACACATTTTAGTGTGTGAATTATATTCTGCATAACAATTGCCTTCAAATTTTCCCCACTCCAACACCGCAGGAACTCGTTCTTGATCCTTCAAAAACATGGAATTACTTCCGTAGTTTCTAAAGAGCCAATCTTGATAAACGATGGAAACAGAGTTCCACTCCTGGGGGTTACTTTGAGCATAATTATATAATGAGTACAACCTAAACCAAAAAGTTCATATATAGCAATTGTTATCGAATCATTTTCTATTGCGTGTTTATAGTCTTACATGCAAAAGTTCATGGCACTAAAATGGATTTCATTAAATGGGTTCCAAATTTAATGAATTCCTTGGCAATTTTGTAATAACCGAAAGGGAAGTCAACAAATTTTGGAAATGAGTCAAACTTATTGGCCGGTTTGTAATTGATTAATTGTGTTACAGTAGCAACTCCGCAGATATAGTAGCAGCAGCATTGAAATAATTTAAATTTTGCTGCCCGCGCGTCGGCCCTGCCAACAAGTTGCGGTTACAAAAAGAATATTCATATCTACAAATGGTAACTAACAATTACATGAGTCCTGATTATGTGCGTACCGTCATACAGGTAATACTTGCACCGGAAAACGTGTCGTGATTTCATTAATAGAATCTGAACCCTAGGGAACAAATAGCTAATGATATGATGACACGTCTCATTCGTCCACAATAACATAGTTGTGAAGTCATGAAGTCAAACTCTCTGATCAGATTGAAACGGTGGCGTATAAGGCAGATAGTTAAGTTTGTTAGAAAGCACGTGGGGAGCTCGTGATTCATTTAAAGATCAAACGACGTCAAGACATGCGTTTTGTTCTTAACAAAAATAACGGCTTGGGACACGTGTATCTTAGCTGTGCATTCTGGATTTGAGTTCGGTTATTCTTCTTCTATTATAAAGCTAGTTTTCCAGCTGAGGAAGACGAGAAGGATTCTGGAAAGGTTCGGGGTTTGAGAGAGAGTGATATTTCTTGAGCTTTGTAATCTTAATAACATAATACTTGTATTTTCTTCATGAGATCAATCTGAAAAGTGCTCTGATAGTTTCACTCGTGGATGTAGGTCTTTGAAAGACTGAACCACGTAATTACTTGTTCTTGCTGATGCTTGCTTTCTGTTTTACTTTGATTCTTGTTTCTGTCACCATTATTCTTTAACGAGAAGCAGTGTGAGGATTGAATTGGTTCAGTTTAGTTTTTGTGCTTGATAGCAACTTGTTTTGATCTTTGTCAAAGATCTTGGGCAGAGTTTTACGTATTGATTAGGATAAAGATCTCAATCGAAACTCTACAATTGGTATCAGAGCTTGGTGTTTGATAAAGATCCAAGTATGGCTACACAGAAAGTTGATCTGGAGAAATTCGATGGAAGGAATGATTTCAATATGTGGAAAGTGAAGATCGAAGCGCTCCTGGTTACACAGGGTTTGGGAGATGCACTTGAATCAGCAACTAAGAGGGAAGGGAAAGAAACCTCCTCATCTAAGACTCTTGAGCAGTTGACTGAAATTGATAAGAAGGCAAAAGCAACCATAATTTTAAGTCTTTCAGATTTTGTGATCAGAGAGGTTGCTAAGGAAACATCTGTGACAGCCCTGATGGAGAAGCTAGAGAACTTATACATGAAGAAATCCCTTGCAAATAGGCTCTACATAAAAAAGAGAATGTTCACACTGAAGATGGCCGAGGGATCATCATTAGATAAGCACATTGATGAATTTAATCAGGTTTGTGATACCTTGGCTACTATTGATGAAGCTTTGGATGATGAGGGGAAGGCCTTGTTACTGATTAGCTCACTACCAGAATCATTCAAGAATTTTGTTGATGCTCTCATGTATGGTAGGGAATCCCTTACTTTGGATGAAGTTAAATCTGCTCTCAACACAAGGGAGATACAAGAAAAACAAGGGAATCTTGGAGGTGAGTCTGGTGAGGGATTGACAGTAAAAGGGAAGTTTGAAAAGAAGAAGAAGCAAGGGAAGCCGAAGACCAAGAACAAGGTTTTAAAGTGTTTTCAATGCCATAAAGAAGGTCACTTTAAAAGGGACTGCCCAGAGAGGAAGTCTAAGCTGAAAGATCATAAAAATCAGAGTGGTGATGCAGCAGTAGTGGAAGATGAAGGATATGAGTCAGCAGGTGTACTGATTGCCTCTGATATTAATCAAGAAGGTAAATGGGTTTTGGACTCTGGATGCTCATTTCATATGTGTCCCTTTAAGAGTCATTTCTTTGAGTATCAGGCCTGTGATGGAGGGAAAGTGATGATGGGAAACAATGCAGTTTGTGAAATTGTTGGTGTGGGAAATGTGAAGTTAAAAATGCATGATAAATCTGTCATTGAACTAAAACAGGTGAGGCATGTTCCTGATCTAAAAAGGAATCTAATCTCACTTGGAATGATGGATCAGTTAGGGTGCATTGTCAGAGTCCAAAATGGTGTTTTATCTATAATCAAAGGTTCTCAGGTGTTGTTAAAGGGATTAAAGAAGAACGGGTTGTATATTTTGGAGGGTACTACTGTAACAGGGGAAGTTTCTGTGTCATTCAGCTCTAGTGTTGACAAAACTAGACTGTGGCACTTGAGGCTTGGTCACATGAGTCTCAAGGGGTTAAAAGAACTTTCAAAACAAGGGCTGTTAGGAGGGGATCACATTGAAGATTTGGTGTTCTGTGAGGATTGTGTTCTAGGAAAATCCTCAAGGGCAAGTTTCAAATCATCAGTGCACACCACAAAGGGTACTCTGGAATATATACATTCTGACCTTTGGGGGACTGCACAAGAAATATCTCTAGGTGGAGCTAGGTATTTTGTGTCATTCATAGATGACTACTCAAGGAAGGTCTGGGTTTATCTCCTTAAACAGAAGGATCAGGTATTTGACAAGTTTAAGGAGTGGAAAGCCTTGGTTGAAAATCAGACAAGGAAGAAGATAAAGAAGTTGAGAACTGACAATGGGCTGGAATATTGTAATCAGGTGTTTGACAAGTTCTGTGCAAATGAAGGAGTAGCAAGGCACAAGACAGTGAGGTTGACACCTCAACAAAATGGTCTTGCTGAGAGAATGAACAGAACTCTCATGGATAAAGTGAGGAGTATGATGTTTCAAGCAAGATTACCATTAAGCTTGTGGGCTGAAACTCTTAATACAGCAAGTTACTTGATGAATTTAAGTCCCTCTTCTGCTATTGGTTTCAAGACCCCTCATGAGATGTGGACTGGACAAGCAGCAAGCTATTCTAGCTTAAAGGTGTTTGGCTGTCAGGCATATGCTCATGTAAACCAAGGGAAGTTAGCACCAAGAGCTTTGAAGGGTGTTTTCATTGGTTATCCTGATGGGGTGAAAGGATACAAACTCTGGTGTACAGACTTGACTCCACCAAGGTGTATCATAAGCAGAGATGTGGTTTTCAATGAAGAAGAAGTGGCTGATAAATTTCACAAAGATAAAAACCAAAAGATGATTCAATCCTCCAGTCATCAGTTTGAGGTGGAGACATCTATCCAGAACAACTTAGAGGAAGCATCAACTTCTGATAAGATCAGTGATGAGACAAATGGCATACAAGATTATCAAGATAATCAGAAAGCTCAAACTCAGTCTCAAGATTATCAACTGGTAAGAGACAGACAGAAAAGACAGACTAAAGCTCCTAAGAGGTATGGTTTTGCTGACTTAATTGCTTTTGCATTACATTCAGCTCATGAGATTGATATTGAAGAACCAAAGAGCTTTAAGGAAGCTGTGAATTGTCAGTATGAGGATGAATGGAAAAAAGCAATGGATGATGAGATCACTTCTTTACATAAGAACTGCACTTGGGTGTTGGTTAGAAAGCCTAAAGATAGGATAGTGGTGGGATGTAAATGAATATTCAAAATTAAAGAGGGTCTCACAGCCTCTGAACCCAAAAGGTTTAAAGTTAGACTTGTTGCTAAGGGATATACTCAAAGGGAAGGGGTTGATTTTAAAGAGGTTTTTTCACCAGTTGTGAGGCATGCTTCAATCAGGCTTCTGTTAGCTTTAACAGCTGAATATGATCTAGAGCTGGAGCAACTAGATGTGAAGACTGCTTTTTTGCATGGAGAGTTGCAAGAACAGATCTATATGACCCAACCTGAAGGGTATGAAGTTCCTGACAAAAGGGATTATGTCTGTTTACTTAGAAAGTCACTCTATGGTCTTAAGCAGTCACCTAGGCAGTGGTACCTTAAGTTTGATGAGTTTATGATAACTCATGAGTTCAAGAGATGCAGCTATGATTGTTGTGTCTATTATAAGTTGTTAAACTCAAGAATGCATATCTATCTGCTATTGTATGTAGATGATATGCTCATTGCTTGTAAGGATATGGTTGAAATTGAAGCACTCAAGGAACTCCTCAATACAGTTTTTGACATGAAAGACCTGGGAAGAGCAAAGAAGATATTAGGGGTTGAAATCATCAGAAATAGGAGCAAGGGCTCAATCTTCTTGTCACAAGAGAAATATCTAAAAAGGGTGCTGGAAACTTTTGGCATGCTTGACAGTAAACCAGTGCAACAACCATTAGCAGCTCATTTCAAACTGAGTAAGCTGTCTTGTCCAAAAACAGAGGAAGAAAAGTGTGAAATGGATAAAATTCCATATGCAAATGCAGTGGGATGCTTGATGTATGCCATGGTACTAACTAGGCCAGATATCTCACATGCTGTGAGTGTAGTCAGCCGATACATGGCATCACCTGGCATAGAACACTGGAAAGGGGTGAAGTGGATACTGAGGTATATCAGAGGCACTCTAAGCCTTGGTTTATTGTATGGAAGAAAAGATGTTGATGGTACTGGTTTGTGGGTTTTTGTTGATTCTGATTATGCTGGAGATATGGATAGAAGAAGGTCACTAACTGGTTACATGTTTTTCCTTAATGGTTCCCTGGTAAGCTGGAAAGCTAGTCTGCAAAGTGTGGTTGCTCTTTCAACTACAGAAGCTGAATACACTGCAGCAACAGAATCAGTCAAGGAATCTATGTGGCTTAGAGGGCTGTTAGCAGAAATTGGTCTTAAGCAAGAGTATGTGACAATTTCTTGTGATAGTTCTAGTGCCCTGCATCTCTGTAGAAATCCAGCTCATCATGAAAAAACTAAGCATATAGATATAAAGCTCCATTTCATAAGAAATGAGGTCTCAAAAGGGGTGATTAAGATGATAAAAGTCCATACTGATGAAAATCCTTCTGACATGCTCACCAAGGTGGTTACAGCAGCTAAGTTCAAGAAGTGCTTGAGCTTAGCTGGGATTTGCAATCTCTGAATTGCATAAGGGTAGTGGAAGGATCGGAGTTGGAGTTTGGTTCAAGGTGGAGAATTGTGAAGTCATGAAGTCAAACTCTCTGATCAGATTGAAACGGTGGCGTATAAGGCAGATAGTTAAGTCTGTTAGAAAGCACGTGGGGAGCTCGTGATTCATTTAAAGATCAAACGACGTCAAGACATGCGTTTTGTTCTTAACAAAAATAACGGCTTGGGACACGTGTATCTTAGTTGTGCATTCTGGATTTGAGTTCGGTTATTCTTCTTCTGTTATAAAGCTAGTTTTCCAGCTGAGGAAGACGAGAAGGATTCTGGAAAGGTTCGGGGTTTGAGAGAGAGTGATATTTCTTGAGCTTTGTAATCTTGATAACAGAATACTTGTATTTTCTTCATGAGATCAATCTGAAAAGTGCTCTGATAGTTTCACTCGTGGATGTAGGTCTTTGAAAGACTAAACCACGTAATTACTTGTTCTTGCTGATGCTTGCTTTCTATTTTACTTTGATTCTTGTTTCTGTCACCATTATTCTTTAACGAGAAGCTGTGTGAGGATTGAATTGGTTCAGTTTAGTTTTTGTGCTTGATAACAACTTGTTTTGATCTTTGTCAAAGATCTTGGACAGAGTTTTACGTATTGATTAGGATAAAGATCTCAATCGAAACTCTACAATAGTCATGACTCGCACATAATCAGATTTCATAGTTACGCACCTCAAATCAAATCAAACGAAACGAAAGGAAACGAAGCGAGTGGCAGCAAAAATAATAACAGTTTGTTTTTCAAAACGAAACAAACAGAACAAAGTAAATAAGAATGGGTCTCTCTCTTAATTGATTCTAGGCGCTTCCATTTTCTCTCGGTTTCTCTTCTTATTTTCATTTTAAGCCAAACACACCGATATAGACAGAAACTTAGTAAGTGCGAAAATGGCCGATACCCCAATAGCGCATTATGAGCATCGAGTTGCGGAGGGTCGCAGAAAGGTTGCGGATCTGGAACGCAAACTGAAGTGGGCTAAGAAGAATCTGCATAGCTCAAAAGAATATCTGATCTGGAAGATGCAACGCGACATAGATTACCTAGAATCGGAACTTAAGTGGGCTAAAAAGCAATTGAGGGAGACTGGTGAGAAGTTTCCGATCCTGTCAACGGATGGTTCAAGACAAGCGGTGGTACAGAGGTTTATCAAGGCTAAGAAGGTGGTGATACGCGGCCCGGTGGATTGGGAATCGTTCAAGACGATGTGGGAATATAGCCTCAAGCTATATCCCTCGATCGTCGTTGAGGTGATATAGCCTGGATCATAACCTGGATCGTCGTACAGTCAAGCACATCAAAACTGAAGCCGAATCAGACTCTCTGAAAAGCAGCCTGCGCATTGTGCAGGTAATGACTTTCTTTTCGCTTTTGTAACTGTTTTGTTGAGCTTTAATGGCCTTATGATGGTACGCATTTTGTAGACTTGGAACTTGACTGTTGCAATTGTTCACGCCATAAGGTTAATAGGAATCGATTTATGAGTTGTGTTACGATTCATTGATTCCAGCTTATGAGATGGATTATTATTGAGTTGGTATCTCAATTCGGTGCATTGTTGTGAGTTGTGGGCTATGTTTCTTTTTCATTGTTGTGTTGCTTCAAATTTGCCTGTGAATGGTGGTAGTTTGATTCAATTCTGGATTTGATTGAAAATGTTTTTGGGATTGCTAACATGTGTATAGTTTATGATGTTTCTGGTGTGCAACTTGATACAACTGTTGTAGAAATGGTGTCTTGTAATTCATGGTTAATAGAAATTTATCTGGCAAAAGAATTAAATATTATATCATGTGCCCTGTTCTTTATTTACTCTTCTTGCAGCTTACTATATTAGGTAGTAGCAGTACTTGAGGTTCAGCCATTTTTTTGTATGAGAAATGGGATTATTCTCGTATATGGTTGATTATGTTGTGTTGAATGGTTACAGTACCCTTTATCTTTATTTAATATAGGTTCCTCGTTGTTTGACATCCCAAAATTGTAAAATGGTTGAATGCATTTAGCAGTAGTTTATTTGTTGCAGTCTCAAATTATACGTTTTCATTTTTTGGTATCTTTTTAAAACCTTATGTTCTCTAAGTAGGAAGATGTGTGTGTGTGTAAAAAATAATGGCAGCTGGCTTCTTTATAAGTTGGCTTCATTCTCTCCGTATATTCTAAGCCTGATGAGGATCAAGTTGAGGTAATATTTATTATTACTGTTATTATTAGGAATCAATGTGTTCTTGTATCATCACTTGTTTATTCATTCGTTGATAGTGCAACTTGTTTTCATTGATTGTTAGTTCTGCATCTTCATTGTGATCATTTGCTGTTAAGGCTAAATTTCACATGTGCAATGGAGACTCTGCTGCAAGTGGAGATTTAATTTGATTTGTCACAGCCCTGTTTTGTTGTTTGTAATTTTATAATATGCAATTTGTGTTCATTCAACTTCATCCGTTTTGCATTTTACATTATGTCTGCATTTCTAGTGAATACGGCTGTATAATTGCGGACCATTCTGCAAGTGGAGATTTAATTTGATTTGTCACAGCCCTGTTTTGTTGTTTGTAATTTTGTAACACGCAATTTGTGTTCATTCAACTTCATCCGTTTTGCATTTTACATTATGTCTGCATTTCTATGTGAATATGGTTGTATAATTGCGGACCATTCTGCAAGCTGGGGATTTTTTTATTTACTTAATAATTCTGGCTTTTTATTGAATAAATTACCTTTGAATTTTATTGAAATGAATAAACAGACAATGCACTTATATTGAATGGGTCACTGCAGCAACTCGACAATTCCTTGAGTGGTGATAACATCTTTGATTGGTAGCTTCTAGAAAATTCATGAAAATTTCCCAATTCTGAAGCACAATTTTTGGATGGAATGTAAAGAGAGTGCAGCACGGTTCACTTGCAAGTGGAAACATATTAAATTTATAGACTGTTCATTACATTCCTATTTGACTGCTATAATCTTATTAATAGCATTGAATGAAATTTCGTCGGAGCAATTTGAAAATTTTGGATTCTCTGTCTTTGTGAGATGGAACATTTTGTGAAAATATTTACAGGATGGTGAAGAAAGACTATACAATGCAAGTAATGAGCTTCTGCATTCTGACCATCCTTTTCATTTCTCATGTGGGCAAATACATCTCTGAGACTAGCCTTAGACTACCAAATCGTTTTTAATGATCCTTTTTTTTTCCTCCACAATGATGGAACAACTGACAACTATCATCACTCTCTTGCAGGAAAGGCATATTAACAAATAAAAAAGGCATCTAAATCTCGAATCATCATCAAGGGAGTTAGAGAGCTACTGCATTATGTGGTATTTGCACCCATTTATAAATGTTGAAATAATGCATCAAGCTTGGAGATATATTCCTCGACAATTAGATTTCGGTTTATGGAGTGTAAGAAAACCAGATATGGGCTTTTTATGCTATAGATTTTTGTTTAGGAAAGAAGTATATTTGCAAACTGATGGCATCTTTCAGCTGACATTTATTCCTTTTTTTTTATTTTTTCGTTCCAAGTATTGTATGAATTTGACTAATATGAGCACTAGAATTTTGACTAAGATTTTTTTGTTATGTTTTGTTATTTTATATTTTGGACTTTGTTTGATATTCCGGAATCTATCCATAAGAAGGATGGATGTCACTAACAAATGGTGTTTTATTTTTTTAATAATATCTTGCACTGTGTTTTTGTTATTTTATTTGAGCACTTGAAATTTGATTAAGATGTTTTATTATGTTTCATTATTTTATATTTTAAAATTTTGTTTGATATGGGGCTCTTTCCATAAGGATGAATCTCACTAATAAATAGTATTTTATTTTTTAATAATATTTTAGACTATAATTTTATTATTTCATTTGAGCACTTGAAATTTTATTAGAATAGTGTTTTATATATATATATATATATATATATATATATATATATATTTGTATTTTCTTGAAATCATATTTTTGTTTCTTACTTAAAAAAAGGAAAAAAAAGCACTTCAATAATAATTGCCAAAAGTACTTTTGATAATGATAGATCAACGCATTTTTGATAAAAAAATTATAAATTTAGTGATATTGAAAATGAAACATTAACTTGAAGACTAATTTTTTAATGGTTAAACATATTTGTGCTTTTTTAATTTGTTCAGTAATAAATATTCAAACTTCACGAGCATGAATGAGTACTTTTAATAATGGGCCATATTGGACCAGCTATTTGCATTTGCCTCATGTGTTGTGGCAAGGCCCAGTCCACGAGCATGAATGAGCCTCGGCTCCTGCGGGTCCAACACAACATGTTGCCCATCTCTAAGCGCCCCTATTATCGGCTTTAATTTTACAGATTTAATGTTGTAGTCCGGATAAGTTGTACAACAAAATGTGTATATTTGTTGATTTTGATGAGCATAATGTAAGTGCCTCAAAAAGTGATATCTCTGTTGTGATATTGGTTGGTTTGGTTTGCAAGTATGTAGTAATCGAAGACACACTGTGCCATGCTCTGGTTAATTAGCATGCTAATCGGGTCGGGCCAAATATCAGCTGCCTTGATGTTAAATAAGTGGGCCGAGTAGAAGTCATTTAAGCGGTGGCAACATTTCATTGGCTCATGCAATCAATAATTAGGGCTGTGATTTTTCATTTGTAAATTATCCCCGAAATTGAGAGCAATTCTCATTTATAATAATATCATCCTTCCCATTCCCTTTATTTATTTCCATATATGCTTCCTGTTATAAATTCTCTTTATTTATTTCCATACATGCTTCCTGTTATAAATCCAAGTAAAAATGACAACATCCAGTGATGAGCCTTTTACCTTTTGGGAAAACAAAGGAAAATAGGAAAAAGAAAAGGAAGCGAACTAGAAAATTAGGGACTCTAACAATTAAAACAAAAGAAAATTAAGATATTTCGGTAATCGGCACGTTGCTAAAAAAGACGTGTCTCAAGGACATAAAACTGCTGTTTTGAAATTTAAACACTTGGCTTAACATGCACCACGTCACTTGAATTTAAAGCGAAGTGACTAACTGAGTAAATAGGGCTCAATTAATTGGGAGTAGTATTTTAAAACCAAAGTGGTGTCCAAAGCTTCATGTTTTTGTGGTCGAATATCAATGGGGTCACCTTGGTCACTATGATTAACAAAACACATTTATGGTGTGATTATTAATTAAAATAAGTTGGAATTGAAATAACGTAGAATAAGAATGAATTGAAATTGAAATTAAGAATAAAAATTAAAATAATTTATTTATTAAAAATTAAAATCTGAATCAGATTTATCTCTATTGATATATTTATTTTATTTTAAAATTAAATAAAATATCATAATTTACTACAATATTTTTTTGTTAAGTATTATTTTTATATTGTCCTTATTACTATTTAATAATAATAATAATTAAAATAAATAATGATGATGAAGAAATTAATAAATAATAACAACAATAACAGTAATAATAATAATAATAATAATAATAATTTTATATATAGACAAATAAACAAATAAGTAAATTGAAGTAAAAATAATAAAGATACATAAAATACATATATAATAATTTTCAATACATAAAATGCATATATAATTTTAACTCCAGTGCAAATTATCATTACAACTGTTCTTGATTTTTTTTGGTTTTTCAGAAAAAAAAGGAAAACACACTTAGAATAATGGGAGAGCCGCATGTGAGTGACAGATCCGAACAGCAATAGGTGACGAGTCGGACTGGTGAGTGACGAATCCAAAGGGAAACCGAGCTGAAGAATTCGAGAGAAACCGAACTGAAGTGGCTGGTCGGTGACGAGCTGATGATTCCGGCCAGTGAGCTAAACGAGTGACGAATACGGCCAGTAAGCTGACGAATCCGCCCAGTGAGTGATGAATCCATCCGGTGAGGCAGTGACTGATGCGAGAGAGAGAGAGAGAGAGAGAGAGAGAGTGCCAACGACGCCGATGAAATCAGGGGAGGGAGATGACATGGAAGTAAGGGGTATTTTTGAAAAATAAAAAAAATAATGGGGATACATTCGTCATGGGGGCAATGTAGTTACTCCGAACCCCCCATTAGAATCACAATCCAGATTCTAATGTGTGGGAGCCAAGCATCTTATTCCCAATCCTAATTTCAACTTAACCATCTTATTCCCATTCCTAATTTCAAACTTAACCAGTAAATGAGTTTATCATTCCGATTCCTATTTCTAAAATGTAAACACATCATTAATTTCATGTTTTAATTCGTTTTACTCTCAATACTAGAATTTAGGAGACTAAAGTTTGAGGGATAAAAGGAGGACAATTAGGTATATCTTCGCATAAATCATGCTCTCCTCAACATTAGAGGCAGCAAAATATCTCCTCAAGTTATGTTTGAATGGAGCTTGCAAGTAACCTCCTCAAGTTATCAAGAAGTAAGTAGGTTCCTTTACATGTGTGCTCGTACAAGGGTCATGAGAGGAAAGGCTTAAACCAAGTTAAGCTAGAGACTCGGTCAACAGTCAACTAGAAGACCCCCTCCAAAAAATCAAAGCACGAAACTGATCTACTAAGGGCTATTTCCTTAATTGAAGGTCGTGGGTCTTAGACCTTTATAAAAGCCTTTGAAAATTTAAACCACATAAGTATCTTTTTCTCTCTACCATTTTATTTACTCTCTCCTCTAAAATTTCTCTCTCTTCTTTCTTTTGGATTTTTTTCCAAGTTTTCTTGAAAGCTTCACTGTTTAAGACCATTTTTACTCAAAACACGGGATTGTGGTATAAGTTTTTCCAAAAAACTCAGATAATTAACTTGAACATCAAAGGTTCATGATGGAAAACCTTTGGCATCCCTCTAACCGTTCTCTGTGAATGCAGATGATTTAACAAGAAGTGCTCTTGATCGGCAGTATTTGCTCGAGGTCAGAAGGTGAAAGTTAGAACCGTCTCCCCAACTAAAACAAATTTAAGTGTTGTCATGGGTGTTTAGTCGCTGTACAACTTGGCCATATTTCTGCATCAATAGTCTGATGAATAATACTCTTGACTAAGCTTTTAGTTCTTAGTATGGACATGTGGTGTGGCGCATTCGTGATTAATTTCTTTTTGAATTCTAATTTAATTAAACATGGGCCGGAAGTGCTGGAATTTTGACTGGACTATTTGAATCTAACAAATTTCTTTTGACATCCATTGTAAAATATGTTTTCAGGATTAAAAAATTTAATTCAAAACTACCTTTAATCATCTCTTTTCCCATCTAGCTCTCTGTTGCATATTTTTTTCCCTCAACCATGACCTCATGTATACTAAGCTAGTTTTACGTTCTTTTTTCGATTGATTACTTCCCTTCTTTATTATTTCTATCAGAATTTTTTGTATTACTTATCTTTGAATTGTTGTTCCAAAAACAGTACTCAACCGAATGAAAAAATTTTCAAAACCAATGCCATGTTTTAGAAAAAAGTTATATTAATTCGTCTAATTTCTGTACAATGTATTTGTCAGATAATACAATGGGCATGCATTTGTTGATTTTCATGCTCAGAAAGTAGATGCTAGACAAGTGATATCAAAGGAGTAATTATACATAAAGTTTCATGACATCAAAGTAAGGTCGGAGGGAAACATACAAGTTAGTGAATTTAATGAGAACATATAATTTGGGCAAAATTTTACATGACAGTTGGGATGAAAAGTAATTGTATCAGAATAGTTAGGTCCATGAATGTTTGGGCCACCAATAAAATTAATCACATCATGGGTTTTTAATTTTTTTTTAAAAATTAAATAATAAAAAGGAAATAAGTCTGTGGATGTACTATGCCTACTAAATTTCTATATTTTTCTTTAAAAAAATGTATTTTCACATTAACACAACTCATCTAAAATTTTCATTGTGTTCTCACCTGTTCAATAAAAAATTCTCTACATTAATAAATTTTACAACAATTAATTCAATTCAATCATAGCCAATCCGTAAAATCAAGAATTTAAAATTTTTATTTTTCCAATTGTAGATGACAAACCTTTCAAAAAAATTATAAATAACAAAAAGGGATCAGTATTAACATATATTGTTAAAGACCAAATAATTCGTATTTATCATGTACACATCTAAATTTATGTGTGTGTGTGTATATATATATATACATATATATATTTTGTTAATGAATTAAAAAAAATTATCATTAGGTTTCCCTCTAAACCTATTGACTCTATGCACCCGGTATCAAAAATAATTCATTTGAATCTTTACTCTATAAACCTCCCATAACCCCTAAGTTAGCCTCAATTAAATATCATTTTTTATTTTAATAATGTTTTATAAATGCCCATTTACACTGCCTTCTTCTTTTTCTCCATCTCCATTAATGGACATAAAATATTTTTCTACAAATACCAAACGTAATCTTTCTTCCTTTTCTTTCACAAATTCCAACCTTAAGGAAATTATTGGAGTGAAAAGTTCTGCAATTGATTCTTGGATTTCTCTAAATTACGGTAACCGTAACTTACCCTCTTTGTCTTTTTCTTATTTTGTTTTCTTACAAAATTTCATTAAAGCCCCTTATACTCTGCATTATTTATAATTTATTCATAAATATTATAAAATATTTACATTTATTCATAAATTTTTAAAATATTAAATTTATCCCTATAATTTTTAAATTTTTAAAATACCCTCCTTTTAATTAAAAAATATAATTATTATTAATGGATTATAATTATAATTATGATTATAATAATATAATTTTAATTTTAATTTTAAATAGATTATTATTATTAATAACAATAAAAGGTATTATAATTAATTAATATATTAATAATAATTTTTTAGTTAATAATAATAATAATATTATTCTTATTATTATTATTATTATTATTATTATTATTAATTTTTGAATAATAATAATAATCATAATAATTAAAATACAAAATAATAATGTAAATATACTTATCTTCAAATCCAATTCATTTGAATTAGATTTTGGTACAACACTTCAAATCCAACCCATAATATGATAATGATTAATAATAATTTTTTAGTTAAATTATTAACAATAATAATTATTTTTATTTATTTATTCAAGGATAAGGAAATGGAGGATGAGACCAATGGAGATGGAAAAAATGAAGGAAAGTACCTTGGTTTCTTGTGGTGGAGGTGGTGACGGCAAATTTGTTGGGAGTATTGTTGATGCGGTGTCATGTTAAGAAGAGTAATAAATGAGTTTGATGACGTGGGGTCTAGAAAGTGAGAATGATCTTGATCGGAGGGTGGGGAAAAAGAGAAAATGTGATGGAAAAATAGAGGGTATAGATTTGGAGATGAGTTTATAATTAATTAATATATTAATAATAATTAATAATAATTTTTTTGTTAAATTATTAACAATAATTATTACTATTAATTATTAATAATAATTATTGTTAATATTTTAATTAATTATAATACCTTTTATTGTTGTTAATAATAATAATCCATTTAAAATTATTATAATCATAATTATAATTATAATCCATTAATAATAATTATATTTTTTAATAAAATAGAGGGTATTGTAGGAATTTAAAAATAATAATAATCCATTATTATAATTTTAATTTTATTATTGTTGTTGTTGATAATAATATTTATTTATAAATAATAATAATAATAATAATGATAATAATAATCCATTTAAAATAATAATAATAATAGTTATTATTATTATAATTTATTTAATAATAATCATATTTTTTAATTAAATGGAGAATATTTTAAAAATTTAAAAATTATATGAGTAAATTTAAAAATTTTATAATATTTATGAATAAATTATAAATAAAATAAAATATAAGGGGTTTCAATAAAAATTTATAAAAAAACAAAATAAGATAAAAACAAAGGACCCGTAAGTTACGGTTACCGTAACTTAGAGGGGTCCTTGATTCTTTGGTTTTGAATTTGAAGTAGATTAAAAAAAAAAAAACAACAACCAAGTTTTACTTTCTAAAGTTGTCTCTACAATCAAATTATTTTTTTAAATAAAACTCTCTTCAATCAGGTTTCTGAAATTATTTTTTCTTGCCCCTTTTTGAAATATGGAGGACTCCATGATAAAAGTAGGTTGATTTCCATGAGCCCTAGAGCCTTCAACATGTATTGATTGTTATTGCTTTAAATTCTAACCTATCTGTTTAAATGAGCTGCTAATCTTTATTTCAATTTAAAAGATATTTTGAATATATGTTAAATATGTGTAAATATCATGTCCTTCATAAATAGGTGTGAATATTATATCTTTTATAGTAATTTAATACAAGGGTATTATTGTAGTTTTTTACTAGTTCAAATAGCCTCACAAAAACAAAATTATATCGATGAACCTACATATTACAACAAATAGATTGAATATTACTTGTTAATTATTAATTAAATAGTTATATACTTATTAAATTAAACCAATAGTGAAAATTAAAACATTTAAAATCAAGGGTCCACAACAACCCTATTTTTTAATGCTGTAAGAATTTAAACCGCATCATAAAAAATTCATATTTTATTAGGTGAATCATGTCTATATATCATGCAAATGATTATGATTGCATGAAGGCAATCATTTGCATGAAGAAGATATATAAAAAGCTCCGATTGCATGAAGGCAATCATTTGCATTAAGAAAATCTATAAAAAGCTCCCCATAGTTCCTACATGCATTTTGTAGAACTGGACTTGGTAACACTGGCTAAGTCTGACTTTTGATAAGAAATTGAGGAATTCGAAGAGGCTAGTGGAAAGTAAGGTTTTTTTTTTTGGAATTTTTTAAATTTGTTAAGTGTGTTTTTTTTTAAAAAAAATTTGGTTAAAATGATTTGTTTTGTTTTATTTTGTTTTTGTGTTGAAGTGTCCAAATCCAAAGTTCATGAAATCAGCGAGGATGAGCTAGAAGCTGATCCAACAGTAATTGATGGGGAGGAGCTTGCTCGTCTGGACAGATTGTTTCGTCAATATGAAGAAGCTGAAAAAGGAGTGGAACGCAATAAGCAGCCATTGAAGAGTTATGAGAAATGGTTGGATAAGTTGAAAGCAAAGAAGGAAGCATTGGTGGAGGAGGTGAAAGAGGAGGACACAGAAGCTGAAGATCACAAGGGAAAAGGAAAAAGGAAAAAAACAAAGTGATGATTTTGATTCATCTTCATTGCCCGATTAGAATAATTAATTATTATTACTATATACTTATCTATTTTCATCAATGTTTGTTTTCAATAAAATTAATGAAGTGGTGTAATGACTTCTAATTATGTTGAATTTAAAACTATTTAATTACGAATGCTAGCTTCAAAGAATTTATACAGTTTTCATGTATTTTTATTTTAGCTATAAAGTTACTGAATGTTCATAATCCGAATTTTCATTTTTCCCATTTGATTTGTTTATTTTATTTCATTTTACTTTCATTTGGGCGTTTTATAATTTTTATAATTTTGAGGGAGACTTAATTGTAGTAACTGGAGTTTTTGAAATATTTAATGCAAACTTATTGAAAAAATAATTAATGAGCTGTGTGTAAAGTTTACAAAAAGTAAAGAGAAAATTTGCTTCAGAAGAGCTTCTTTCATTTAACTCAGAAATTGTTGGATTAGATTTATGGAGCCTATTATTGAAAGCGACCCCATCTTTGAGTCATTTTTTTCAATTACGCATGGAAGATTCACGTGACAAGCTTCAACAAGGGCAGAGGCAACTTTTGAGTCATTTAAAAGAATGTCAGAAGGGAATTTCAAGAGCTGGACTCCCCAACCCACACTCAAGGGTGGCTCAAATTAAATGCATATGCGGCTACGAATTCGGAGATATTCTTTTGGAGACCACTGGAAATACTGTGGCTGTTGCCGTAGGTAACGCGCGAATTAATTTACTCAGAAGCTGAAGCTGTTCAATTCGTTTTACAAATGGCATTAGAAGTTCAATTGAGCCCTGTTCAGTAAAAGGCCAGTTGAGTCCTCTGTTTATTGAATAATTATTTTGTTTATTTTGTGTCATTTTACTTTGCAAAGGTGATGTGGCCTGGTCTTTAGACATTTTGAATAATTATAATTTGTTTATTTTGAGGGAGACTTCACGATAGTTACTGGTGTTTTTTAAATATTTAATATAATACATTATTTAAAAATTAACTATTGAGCTCTGTGTAAAGTTCTAAATAAAGTAAGAGAAAAATTGCTTCTAGTGGGTGCAAGTTACAACAAAGCTCTATTAATTAAGCTACCTTCATCCATTTTACTTTTTAGTTATTAATTATCACATTCACCGTTATATCTATTTTCAGACTTTTGCTTATTGATTGAAACTTTAGTTTATGGATATAATTTGTTATTTTGATTGTGTCTTTCCACTGTTCCACGGTTTTCATTTTACTTCGCAAAGGGATTCTGAGCCGGTCCTAGTCATTTGAAATAATTAAAAAGAAAACGGACGGTAACACCTTGTTATTCCAGGCAAATTGTTATGTGAATTTATTACTTTAAAAATGGTTGTTCTTGGAGGGTGTGACCATTTTCCAACACAAATGGCATAACTTACCAGGGCTGTTTTGGTGTACAAATTGTAGAGGTCTAATTTGTGCATAATTAGAAGAGGGAGGTTGTTTCCTAGCTGCGCTACCATTGGAGTTTCCTACCAAGAAAAAAAAAATGCACAGATTTTTATTTCCCTTCTAGACAAGGATATTTTAGTTTTCCTATTACTTGTAAAAGTTGAAAGCAAAAACCGTGCAGCTTTAATATTCTTTCTCTTCTCTTCTCTTTCTTTGGCATGTGCTTCTCTACTAATTTGGGTTTTCCAAATTTTAGGCGCTAAGCTTAGCCAAGATTTGATGCTTAAGGCTATACACGCTACATTAAAGGCTGTGGCACTTGGATCTCATTCTTCTTGGACGTTACATTTCTAAAATAAGATCTGTACTCGTGCGATTAAATTGAGAAAAATTACAAAAAATATAAAATATAAAATTCATTAACAATCTTAACAAATAACAATCTAACAAACTGTTTTATTTTTTTTTATGAGTAATGATAGACATTCCCAAATTTTATTCTAATTTCATTTTAAATTATGTGGCATGTGATGTGTTTCATAATTTCTAAGTGAATTAATTACATTATCTCAGCAAATGAATGCTACATCATTCGGGATGATTTAGGATAAAATGTTAGGATATGTAGCACTACTTTATATATATGTATAATTTTTTTCCAATCTAGGATTATGTTCTGGTTTTGTTGATTTTGGGTAAAATATGGCTTGTTACCCTTTAAGTGACAATTTCAATCGACGGCTGTTTTGGTCGCATATCATAGAAAGTAGTTTTTTTGAGTGTGTGTTATTAGTCCTTAGTATGGATACATGGCACCTTAGTAGTCCTTAGTATTGGTGATTAATTTTTCTGATAAATTAAATTAGAACATTGTAATACTCAGTCCTTTCATGATTTAATCATATATGAACTTCAAAGACTCTTTTGACACACATGCACTTTTGTTATGTATGATTAAGATTTACTTATTTATTATATTATCTATTAAGATTTACTTTTGTTTATTTATTTAATCATGTAAGTATATTTGCTAAGACAAAAGCTCAAATCAGGAAAGAATCCTAATTGCCACAACTAACTCTTTTTGTGTGTGTTTTTTTTAACTAATAACCACTAACCCTACGTATACTAAAATACTGAAATAACGACATGGCTAAAATTATTAATCAATGAAGACAAATACAACTAAAATAAGTACACCTACTAAAATAACACAGAAGACTTCCTATAATTATTTTTACATCAAATAACATCCTTTAATTGCCCTTCGGTTGGATCGTCGATATCACTCGAAATTAACCTGCAGGTGAAATTTCAGTTTGATCATCCGTATCACGTAGATTCACTTTCTGTTCTTAAACTTTAATTATCTTTTTTATTCTTTCTGTGCTTACTCTTTAATTCTTCCGTTAGCTATTAAATTAGGGTTTTATCCGGCTATATATGTCTTGAATTGAAGATCTGAACTTTTTGTTACTAATTATATATATAACTCTTCATACTACTACGGTGCTGCTGAAATTTGAAATTTTTGGTACTCAATTGCGTCAGAATTGGTGCAGGCCAGTCCAAATTAAAATTTCCGCTTTTTAATTTGTATGACCAGCTGTCTTGCAGTTAATTTTTAGTGCGTAAAAATCAAGATTTATTGTTTTCTAGTTATAATAAATTCATATATTGAAGGACCTGACTTAATTTTTTTTTGCTGTTTTTACCATTGGATTAAATAGTGATGGATATGCGAAGAAAAAGAAAAAAAATAGCAATGGAGAAAAAAGTGATGGAATTGTGCGATGCCGCGAAAAGAGCGGCAGTGGCAGCAGTGTGGAAGGAGGGAGGGGCGGAGGAAGCACAGTGCCTTGATGCTTTGGATCAGCTCAGGAATTGCTCAATCACTTATCAACTTCTGGTCTCTACTCAGGTACTGTTAAATTACTAATCACTCGTAGATATATGTTTTAAACTGTATAGTAATGCGGATTGAGGATAGACTGCCTTGTCGCATTACAATAAAGTATCAAATTAAGCATTTTAAAATATGGGGATATGCGCATCAGAGAATTGGCACCCGTAGAATATCCATTTGCATTCAGCCCGAATGAATTTGATTAGAAATTAATAAAATTTCAGAACAATTTTTTAACCTTTTTTTTTTATTATTAACATAATGTCGATATCAGGTAGTAAGACATCTCACACCTATGCTAAAACATCCCTGCCGGAAAATCCAGCTATTTACTGATGATCTGATTTGGTCATGGAGCGACATGTACTGGGAGGTTCAGTATGACAATAATGATATTGTTATGACAAAGAAAGCAAAATGGAGCGACATGTACTGGGAGGTTGAGTATGACAATAATGATATTGTTATGACAAAGAAAGCAAAATTGGTAAAGAATTTCAGAGTTGAAGAAGTGATTAATAGAGATCAAGGCAATGTTCCCAATGCGTTGAAATCTCTTAAATGCAATGATTCTATTAGGGAGATTGTAAGGGAAAAACTCTACGGTGCCCTCTCCAAGGTTTCTAACGAGGCTGCCCATAACAATAAAGAAATTATTGATCAAGTGAGGGCTTGCGATCCAATTCAAGTAGCTATATCGGTGGAGTCTGCAATGTATGAAAAATGGGGCAGATCTACTGGGACCTATAAGTTCAAGTACAGACGCTTACTATTTAACATCAATGATCCAACAAATCCGGAGTTCCGAAAGAAAGTTCTTCTTGGACGTGTTAAGCCGGAGAAAATTTTCAACATGACCGCAAAAGAAATGGCTAGTGATAAAATGCAACTCTGGTGTGAAAATCTGGAGAAGGAGAGGGCTGGAACTAAAGGTCGAATATTTTCTGAACTTGCGTCGCGGAAAAAAATAGTTTCTGGCATTTGCAAATGCGGTCGATGTGGATACGAAAGGATGTCCTTCTTATCATTGAGAAGGCATATAACTTGCTTGAACTGCAATCAGTATTGGGATTCGCCTAATCCTGGAATTGGAGTGCTTCCGATTTAGTTTGAAAGAAGCATCACTAGAAGACTTTAGCTATATATGAAGCAGTTACTCGTGCTCTGGTGCTTGAACTTTAACATAGGCCCTCTAGGGTTTTGTTTGATTTAATTTTTACTTTCAGCTTTAAAAATGTTATTTTAATTTCGTTTTCAGCCTTTTATATATACATATATATATATTTTACTTCCGTTTGAATGAGCCTGGTTATGGAGGCATTTTGGAAGGTCTACATATAATTAATTTTTAAAAAATGATATTTGTCCACAATGATTACAGAATGGTCACAGAAACAATAATTAAATCATGTAGTGTTAATGTTACTTTTTCAATTGACCTAACGTTATTTTTTTAATTAATTGTAATACCATATGATTTAAAAGTATCTTCCGTGGCCATTCTGAAAAATTCTGCTGGATGAATTACGGTACTCAGACGGCAAGTACTTTATCCTAATCCTACTTAAATAATACGCATAAACTGAATTATTTTTTAATCTAGAATAACAAAATAATTCAAATACGAAAACGTCAGTTAAATCTTAGGCATATACTTCTCAACAGAACCACAGCAAATTGTTCTATCAAACAGCCAATACTGAAAATAATTCATGGTATTACAAAGTCCAACTGAGGATAGTTTGCTGCAAACTAAATAGCACGCTTTCTATTTGATTGATACTCCTCGTTGTCTCTGTGGCACAATTCTATTGGCTTTGCAAGGAAGAATGGTGGACAAGGATAAAGACTTACTTTGTCCAACTGCTTGGCATTCTCAGTCAAACAAATCGAAAACTCAGTATCAGTCGAAAGCCCCATGAATCCAATCAATTCCACTTCCCTAATGCTTAAACCCCGAAGGCTTGCGTATGGATGATCCTTGGCAGTTCGTACAAATTCAGATGAAGGCTCTACCTTGAATAACGGGATGCCACAGGATAAAAGGACAAAAAATTTATAAACAATTGTATGCACAGAGAAAATTATATTCTGAAAATACAACGACTTCTTCCAAAGAATCTTTCTTGAGTGTAAGTCTTTGTAATGAAGGAGATGCTTCAAGAAAGCAGCACAAGAAAGAAAGCAATCATCGTCGTTGACTTTAATTGTCAACTCCAAATGCTTAAGGTCAAATAATATGGGAATATTGTATGGGACCGCCTCAGGTAAACATACTATTATTTGATAAAGCACTATTATTGGTGTGTGCAATATACATGTATAATACATATGCATATACTTACACATTTTCATATATACATATATACATATATACAAACCTTAATAGATTGAAGCTCCAGCTTAAGAGTTTGTAGTTGTGACAGGAAACTTGAGAACTGGTTTAGGTTATGCATGAAGTACTGGGAATAAGCGCATGCAATGTGTACCTTAGCAAGGCTAGGGACACTTACAAAAGAAACAGTGGTGTCATAAGTGAAAAATTCAAATGCTATGAGGTTTGCCACATCAATTTTAAGATCCATGAAGCCTGACAAACACTACAGCTCTAAGCACCTCAACTTGAGTGAGGGGCTAGAAACTCTGAGACTGTTAAGACAATTTGAATCGTTAACACTCAACACCTCAAGAAAGCCACAATTAGATAATAAATTTTCAACATCCTCTTCCATTATATCAAAGCATGTCAGGCGCAGGGATGTTAGAGACCTAAAGTTGGAATAACTATCAAGATGGTATGTGAAATTGTATCGTCGAATCCGTGAACCAAATTGAAACTTCAGTAAAATCCAACTCTAATTTTTGAGCTCTCCTTTCTATAGCAAAATTAATCCAGTTAGCAATGTCATCATCAGAGACAACATCGAAACATGTACTTAATCCTTCTATAGTTCGACATTGAAGTGATCTCAAAACAAAATTGACTCAACTTATAAACTTAGTCCTTTCTACTTTAAGTGCCTCACTTCCTATACACAAATGAGACTCCAAATCAGCCAGTGTTAGCGGATGATCAAAATCCAAAAACCAGAAAAGAACTTCCACAAACATCTACATTTACGTGATAGGACGCTGGGGCATATTGCTTCTTTTATAATCAGTTGTGATAACACATTTACAAGAATATCATCGAGTAATTCGCTAATCCGATCATCAATTCTGATTTTTCCTTGATTTTTTAAGGGCAAAACACAGCTATAATCACCACCCAAATTGTCTGTTTTTTTTTTCTTATTGCTGATCATAAGTGAAATCCAGTCCATGCAGTTACTGTCTCTCTTCATACACTAACATGGCAGAAGGCGCTGTTTGGGGGTAAAATTGGAATGATATTTTTGCACCAATAAATAAGTAGCAAATGGACAATTACAAGGGCAAAGTGGGCACAATACTTGAAGCAATATAAAGATGCCATTTGAAAGAATTTACTCCATTGGATGGGCATGGAAATCAATGGTTAAAGTTGGACACATCAAAATATTTATGAAAAAAAAAGAACTAGTACAAAAGGAATATTCTTGTTCTTTTTTCCTTAACTATGACATATAATCCCAAAAACATTCTCTCCTTTTTAACCTAAGAATGACATATAGCTCTAACTTTTATGCACTCTCTTTACCATGAACCGCCACTATATAAATATCTCATTCACCTATATTTGGGCATGCTCTGTTAGACTTCTCTCCTTGGCCTCTCCCCTACTCTCTCACATACTTTCTCTCTCTCTCTCCATCTTTTATATTGTCACCCATTTCTTCATTTTTAGGGGACCATTTCTATTCTCCACCTTCATTGTCTTCTCTACCATATTATCACTCTCCATATCTTTATTTATCATCTTCAATCTCTACCAACATTAAATATCTCTACATAGCTATCTAGCTTATGTTATTCCTCTTGGATAATGTAATATCATATGTAACTTCTCATTTTTATAGTGAATTGATAATGACTTGCTCTTGTGGACGTTGGCCAAAGGCCGAACCACGTAAACATTGTGTGTTCTTTTTATTTATGTTTATTTTGGTATATTTTCTATTTGAAATCGAAATTGTGTTTCATGTATGAGCTTATTTGAGCTACTTAGTTACATTAAGTATTTTGTAAGACCAGTTATAATATCCTTCAAGTATACTGCTGTGCAAATTTTAATGAACTCGCAAGCGTACGAATCTATTGTAGAATAGATCAATGGTGATGAGTGTCAATTCCATAAGGAGGTGAATTTTAATTGCTTGTAGAATTAATTTTCTGAGCATGTGGTTGGATGAAAGTGACGTAAGCTATCTTATGATTTAAATTAGAGTAGTGGGAATAAACTATTAAAATGAAGTGCTTGGGTCTTCGGATCTGTACTCAACATACACTATCGGCTTAACATTCCTTATTAGTGCCAATTAAATCATGAAGGAGGATTTTCCATTCCTTATAAACCTCACTCTAATAAATATGGTGCTAAGTGCTTACCGTGCCAAATGGTAATAATCTTGCACTAGGGAGACGGTTATACCAGCCAATATCTAGACAAGATTATTATTATCTGTCAACAAAAAGTCAAAACATCCACATAAATTAGAGGGAAAAAAAAAGTAAATTTACCAAATTAAGCCCATAGAGCATGTTGAGACTTCACCTTCAAGCCAAACTTGAGAGAAAATTAACTACTCATAATTGAACTAGGGGTAAAATAAGAATTTTATTAAAATACGTAGAAAATACAAGATAGAGGAGGAATTATAGAAAATTGAGCTAAAAAATATATTTATGGGTGTCGAATTAAGGGGGGAGAGCCCCCTTTTTATAGATACAATGAGTAAATCATGGTCATCAGATTAAAGTAATTTGGACGCTTAGGATTGTGACACGTGGCAAGTTCTTATTGGATGAAATACATCATCAGGGCTGTCATTCTGTGTATATGCATATACCATACGCATGTTTTTTCGGTCCACTAACATACTACCACGTCGCCGATCAACGCAACATAAGCATTTTAGTCCAATAAGATCATGACACATCATCAATCAATACCACATCATCAGTCAATGCAACATCATTCGTCCAATCAAATGCTGCCACATCATTGTTCAATGTTGCGTCATCGTACAGTGCCACGTCATCGTATAGTATGTGTGAATAGTATCATGAATAGTGCCGTGAACATTACCGTATATGTGAACAATACAATTTTATCTTTTTATGCTCTTCTTAAGGTTTTCGACTATCTTGAATTCAAAATTGCTATCTGTTTTGCTATTTGATCTCTCGTTCATTGTGAAATGACCATGATGTCCCCTAGAATACATAAAATAATTAATTAAAATAAAACATACATAATTAAATCACAAGGGACTTAAAGACATAAAAATAGGGATATTAGTGAGACTTGAAGTGTAAAATGAGAATTTTCTCTATTATAAATACACACATTCTAGCACTCAACATATACTTAAGCTAAACATACACCTAAATATACATTAGCCCTAAATCAACTCTTACAGGGCTCCACTAAGCTCTCTCTATTATTCCCCATATGACTATCTTAACTCACTATACATATTACCTTAGCTCACTATGTAGGGTACCTTTATATAACCACTTGCCGCAAACATTAAAAAAACACACTCAAACTTAGCATAGTCTCCTCGTAAATATAAATTTATTTGTTTGAATTAGATTTGAGCTACATCTGATCAGAACCACCCCATTGGTTAGAATCAGATCCTAGGGAAAATTTGGTGAAAATAGGGATGAAAAAGAAATCAAATATTACTATTTTAGCTAAAAGAAAAAAAAAAACAATATATAAAAACTCTCATTAAAAAACATGGTTTCTAATAAAGTAAATATTGTAGAGACTATTACAATTATGTTCAATTTTAAGATAAAGCTTTAAGAAATAAATCGGATGACATTATAGTAAGAATTACCTTGTTGAGTGGCTCAAATTATGCTATCATTGTTATTTGATTTGACAAAATTTAAATAAGTCTTTGTTTATCTTCTACAGGTTGTGTTGTTTAGGTGCCTTTAAAGTTTAGACGGAGATTTTAAATACGGTGGTTTTTGTGTAAGTTACAACATGTCGGCGAGAAGGGTTCTATAGTCTTTATGTAGACGGGTTGGATAAATTATCGTAGGCCAGTTTTTTTTGGAATTATAATCATAGTACTACTGATATTCTATAATTATAGATCTATTCAGATCTACTAACATTAATTCTATTATGGCACCACCTAAACTTGAGTAAGAAAGTACTCTCATTTTCCTTATTCAGGAAAAAAAAAACTATCACATTTTAAGAAAAAGTTTGTAGTGAGGCTCAGTGGCATTTTCTAAGACAAGTTTGGCAATGAAAAATGAACCCACTATAAAATTTACATTGCATACAATAGTTGTAGGTTGCTATAACTGTAAGTAGGGTTGGCAATCAAGACGTCTTGACCGGGAATTGGCCAATTTCAATCTCGTTCCAATCATGAATTGAGAAGAACAATTGTCTTGAATAGTAAATCAGTATAAAAAATATGTCCTGAGTCCCAATTTATTAAAATTCCTCCCGATTTTATCTATTAACTATGTAAATTTAATTTGTGAATTAGCAAACCAATTTAGGGTGCGTTTGGGACGGAGGTGCTATAGCTTTTAAGCTACAGCGGTTGTAGAAAAAATGTTGTAACTATGAAATAAAAGTTAATAATATGTAATAAATATAAATTTTAAATAATAATTTTAAAAAATTTATTAAAGATATAATAGATTTTTCATCATACAAGTGAAAAATCACATCATCTTAATTTTCAAGCTACCCCAGCTAGTTATTACCAAATACTTTAGTGCTATAGTTTTTAAGCTACAGCTGCCCAACCTCAATCCCAAACGCACCCTTATTTATTTTTCATTTGTTTAGCTCAATTAAATTTTAAAATTGATTGCAAAAATGTGGACTTGTTGATTGTGGGCTTGAGTCCATTTTTTTGTGGTACTATTGGCATTTTATTGATCTTATAAAAAGCCTCATTCTGGTAATTGCAATAAAGGACAAAATATAAATCTAAGTAAGCCTCTATGCTTTTCCTTGAAAAAAAAGAGAAAGAAAAACTTAAGTTTTCTCTCTCGCAAAACTCTTTATGCACACCTAAACCCACACATAAGCATTGTACACTTTTTTTCTTTTTTGCCATCAAAATTATTATTTGGAAGAAGAGTCTTTTTAGAATTAAGATGAGTGATAGCAGTAATAAGGGATCAGTAATAAGGGATTTTTCAATATTATTTAATGGGGTTTACATAAAGATGAGATTTCAAATGGGTTTTAGAGAGGTGCCAATAGTCCAACTCATAATTGTTTTAATTTAGTTAATTAAAAATTAAAATAACAAACATTGAGGATCCTGATTGGGATTTTCAAACATCCTAAATTCTATTTGGCATAGTAAATCGAGATAAAATTTAATCTTCAATCCTGACTGATTTTAAATTAATTTTTTTAAAAATTGTACGGAATCTCGTGCCGTTCCGGATAGAATCTCGAATCCCAATGTTTTTCTGCCAACCCCCTAAATCATGATTTTATTAACAATAGAAAGGATAGCAAAATAGAAATCTATTGAGTTATCTCATAATTCGGGACAAATGGAAAGATTTTTAATAGCTCAAAATTCACCGTGCTGCTATGTCCTGTAATGTAATTGCCCATTATTTAACTAAATTAATTTTGAAAAGGTGTGAAACTATTGTATGGTTGGATTCCTTTTCAGCAAAACTTTATATACTTATTCACTTTAATGAATTAAAAAAAGTTATATTTTCTTTTTAAAATAGTTAGAATTAAGATGATAGCAATATGTAATGTTGCCTCTAAATATTTCTCATTTTCTTTCACTAGAAGGGAAAATAGTAAAAAAAAGGCCTATTTCGATAGCTTTTGCAATGGCAAATGTAGCAATGGTAATTGTCACTTAACAATCGCCAAATGAGTTGGACTATTGGCACCCCTCTAATCTCCTCATGAAACCCCTTTTTCTAGTTATATTAATTTTATTTTTGAAAATGTCCCTATTTTTAAATACACTCTTCTAAGTTTTCATTTGATTTTTTTATTGTTAAAACTGAAATTAGTATTGCGCTATTTTTTTTATTTCTTTTTCATTCTTATTGTTACCATACACACAAATTGAAAGTTATAAGGTGATAAATTTTTTGATGTTAATCATTGGTTAGATAACACATATATATTTGAAATTATAATTTGAAAGCAATTTGAAGTATAAAAATATTTAATCAATAAGAAATAGGAAAAGAACATTAGATTATTTTAAATTTGTACAATTTATTTTGGTTAGATAAGAAGAACATATAGAAAATTAAAAAAAGAGATTGATTATGAACATTAGTAATTTGTTGAAAAAAACTGTGTTTAATTCTTATTTGTCCTTGACTATAATTTTATTTGAAGTGTGGCTTTATAATAATAATGAAGGGGTGCCAATAGCTTCACTCTAAGCAAATAGGCCTATCAAAAACTTTTCTAGGCTCAAGGTTAAAGCCCAACACATTATCTAACATTCATGCTCTTATAAGTCAAAATTAATTAAAAAAAATTAGTTTAGGAAATAAGTATATTTAATATAGATATTTTTTTGATACAACATTTACTTCTGATTGAGACCTTTTTACATTAAGATAAAAGTCACAAAAGACCACTTTTATATTCATATGTAAAAGGTCTAAAAATCAAACAATTTTACTCAAAAACCAAGCAAGTTAAAAAAAAAATCTGATATTAATAAAATTTTAAATTTCAAACATTTAACAAACAAGGCATAACCACATGACCTTTTAGTCGAGTGGCTAGAGCCACTTCCGCACAAGTGTGAGGATAGTGGTTCGAACCTCCACAAAAGTATTATAGGAGTTTAATTTCCTTCCTCAAATTTGAGTGAAGGATTTAATGCAAACTAATCTTAATAATTGTCTGATTATAAATATTAGTTTTTTAGTCTCATGTAATATGGGTTGTAACCTTAAACAATAGTCTCATGTAAGTAAAAAAAAAAAACCCAAGTTATGAGTTAACTTTAGAAAGTTGTGAAACTATTGTGTGACTAGAGTCCTTTTTTATAGAACTTATATATTTATTCACTTTGTTAAATTAATAAAAATTATGTTTCCCTATTCCCCAAAAAAAAAAAAAGTTAAAACTATCGTGGTTAATGTGCCAGCAATATTTAATATTGCCTCCTAGGGGTGGGCAACATGAACATGTTAGTTTGGTTCAATTCAATTTAGTTAGTCAAAATCGAATAGTTCAAAAAATGTGAATCGATTAGTTTTCAATTTTAAATCGAGCCAAATTGAAAACTAATCAATTCAGTGTTACATTAAAAAAAACCAATTTATATATACAATAATTTTTTTTATTAGTATTTTGACATAAAACATGAATAATTAGTGATTATAATTGAATTAGACTAAAAGAAATAATTAAATTTAGGTGAAAAATATAAAAATTTAGTTAATATAAAAGAAAAAATTAAATTACATGAATCAAATCATATAAAACTGAACCGAACTTAGAAACCAAATTGAACCAAATTGAAATAATTCGATTCAATTCGATCTGATTCCTCAGTTCGGTTCATATTCGGTTCATAATCTCTTCAACCAATTGGATTCGTTTCTTTTGAATTTTTAAGTAAAATTAAACCAAACCAGTTTGTGCCCACCCTACTGCCTCTGAATAAATACTTTCTTTTTCGTTCACCACAAAAAGAAAAGAGGCAAAATGTCGTTTGCGACCGCTGCTGTGGCAATTGTCACTTAACCATACGCAGACGGGCGCCTCTCAAAAGCTTTGCCGGGCTGGAGGTAAAAGTAAGCCCAACACATTTTTTGAGTTGAGATCGCCATTGCCAGTAGAAAAGACTTCGTGATTATTTATCAGAAATTGAAAGAAGGTGAGATCGTGGTGATTCATTAGAAATTATCGAGTAGGCCCTCAATTGTATTCAATTCGGACTTGCGTATCCTTCTTTGGATATTAATTTTTCATTTTTGAAATTTAAATAGGCTCGTTGTTGGATTAATTTATTGAACTATTATTAATTTGAATAAGCTCTTGTAATTAAGATGGAATCACACGAACTTCAGTTTTCAGAGTTTCTGAAACTAATCTATTGTCTTAATTACTCAACTTCTAGGGCTTCTGAAATTTGATTTTGTTTTGTAGGTTCATGAAAGTTGAAGGCTTGACTATTTACCATGTGAAAAGCAGCTTGCATATTTTGTGTTTGTGTGCATCTAGGTCTTCAAACATGGATAGTACTTCTAGGACGACCAATGTGTTTTCATTCAATTTATTGTATGATGTTTTGTTCATGATATATGTCAAAAAGAAGTATTTGTCAATTTTTTTAAATTATTCCCTCCTTTTTCCATTGTTGCAGGATCCTCCAAGAAAAGATTTGACTCCTCATTCTTCTCTCGATTTGAAAATGCAAGTTATTTACTTCCTAGTTTACAGAAGATCTTGGATCACCTTGTCATGTTTTGATTCAAACTTGTATCACCTTGTCATGTTTTGATTCAAACTTGGATCACCTTGTCATGTTTTGATTCAATCTTGGATCACCTTGCCATGTTTTGATTCATTTTATTTGTCATATTTTGATTAATTGTTGGCTTTCTTTAATCGAGTCAGGGGATACTTGTTTGGGGCATTTGTTTCAACACCTTAGTGTACTTGTTTTGGGAATTCTTCTGTAATCTATGATTGAGTACAACCATTTGCAGAAAGTTAAAGGGGCTACAAAATAATTGAGATTTCAGTTGCCCTTGATGCCATCATCAAGAAAGCTGTTGATCTTCTGGTGTGTACTTGACAAAAAGTTCTTGCATACAATTCGAAGAAAATGCATCACTCTTATTTGATTGATTATGCTATGTATTAGTAGTCTGATGTGATGATATAAGAAAGATGATTGTATAAATGCTTGATGTCAATATGTGCTGATGTGTTATAACTAAAATTGCTTTAAAAATATACCCATTGAAGAAGTGTTTGAAAATCTGAATGTAGAAGAAAAGGTTTCAGCTATGATGATGTCTGTGCTTCTTTTATTTAGTATTTTGCATTCTTTATAGTGCTTCAGTTTTTTTCTTTACATAACTATGGTGATTCCATCTTTCTTGTACAGGAAAGTATACAACTTAAGTTTTTCGGCTTAATGTGGAATCCCTTGTCATGGGTTATGAAAGCTGCAGCTTGCACATGGAGGGTTAAGTCTATTATGACATACTATTTTCTGATAAAGATACTACTATTGGTGTGTGTGTGACACGCCTCTGTCCGAAACCATAGGGTAGGTCTACGTAATTCTATTTAATCGATCGGAAATAATCTAACTAATAAGAATTCTGCTGAAAATTCGGCAGAGTCTTCTCTAAAATTATTACATAACCAAATCTGTAAAATTATAAATCAAGCACTTCTAAAAGAATTTCAAATGCAACTGTCTCCGAACAATCAATTTTCTCAACAAAATACCAAATTATTCAATATCCAATATCAGAGGAAATGCAAATGTTATCTACAATTCCTGAAATGTAATAAATTATACAATCCAAAAATATCTCAATAAAACATTTATGACTTCTAACTCTATCACGTGGCCTTAACTCCCAAAATAATTATCGTTCCTGGGTCGACTGTTGTACCTGCGATTCTCCTATGGGGGGGAAAATATAATAAACCGGGATTAGTATAAAACTCAGTGAGCTGAGTGAGTGGATAGTAGTTTTTTAACATAATTTACTTTAAAATAATTATATCATATCGAAACACAATTTCATCAAAATATCAAAAGAACTTAAATAACTTATTAAATTCAAATCATGTACTCAAATAACAATATCATAACAAACTGCATAAAATCAGTGAAATCATAATATTTATATCATCAATACTAAATACCGAAAACTATCACCAAACAAGTACTCAGGGGAAATAATCTCATCATATCCAGACCTCGACGGACGGGTAATGACGTACTATCTGGGTACAATCACCCCCGGAGCTACACAGATAGACAAGAAAGTATTATCTCATAACTCATCGTATCCGAACCTCAACAGACGGGCAATGATGGACTATTTGAGTCCAATCACACCTCGAAGCTACATGGATAGATCGAAAAAAGCCATATCATATCACATCATATTCGAACCTCAATAGATAGGCAATGACGTACTGTCTGAGTACCGCCACGCCCCACAGCTACACGGATAGATCAGAAAATATTATCTCATATCTCATCATATCTGTGCATGCATAATATGGTTCCCAAAAGATAAAGTCGCCCAAGTACACAACCCAAAGCCTCCGTGTATACTCAGACGAGCCCTAAAATCCTGTATCTCATTTGCATCATTTGTATCTCAATATCAGTATCTTTATATTCATCATACCACATGCATATGTCATTTTATCTGTATCACTATATCTGGAGGGGAAGGGTACTGTCTAATGATTTTAAAAACGATCATTATACTTATATTCATATACCTTTGTACACATATACATAAACATATAATCTCATCTGAAATCTCATCCAAAGCCTCTGTATGTACTCAGACGGGCCCTAAAACCCTGTATCTCATTTGCATCATTTGTATCTCAATATCAGTATCTCTATATTCATCATACCACATGCATATCTCATCTCATCTGTATCACTGTATCTGGAGGAGAAGGGTACTGTCTAATGATTTTAAAAACGATCATTATACCCATATTCATATACCTTTGTACACATATACATAAACATATAATCTTATCCAAAATCTCATTCGATATCTCATTTCATTTTTCATTTAACATGTCTTTAATCTACTTTTCTTTTCTCTAAAATATTATCATACATATTCAAAATCGATAATCAAAATCATTAATTAAACACATTTCTTGTAACAAATACCAAAATATAGAAAAGACCATTTCTATAAAATCATTAATCGAAGCCTTTAAAACTAATCTCATAAACATGCTTTATCATATTTTAAAATCATAATAAACTACAATGAAAATGGATTTTGTATATTCCACTCACAGTGACGGTGTCGAACTCGGTATCGACAACTTTCGTGGGTTGATTCTCGTTCGCGGATCCTCCAAATTTAAGGAAATAATATAATTACAAACCATAATTGCGAATTATAACTAATATACTCGAAACGAAATTTATCCATAATAAAATATTCTTCAATTCATAAAATTATCAAAATGCCCTCGACATTAAAATTCATCAAATTATTCTCAAAATCACATATTACCAAACTACCCTTAACTCCAATTACAAAAATATCCACAAGTTCTGAATTTATAAAATTACCCTTGAAAAATATAAAATTACCAAAATATCCCTTAACATAAATTACCGAATAAACCTTGAAATATAAAATTACTTAACTGCCCTAATCTAAAATTACCAAAATGTCCACTAATTTTAAAATTACAGAATTACCCTAAACGTTTATGAAATTACCTAATTACCCTTAACGGTCAACAGTGATCGGAACTCAGTCAACGGCAACGTGAAGCTCAAGTCAGCTAGTTATGATCTTGATAAGTCCAATGGTTCCGGTGGTGACCTCCCACGCACGGCGGCGATGACGAATCGAGCTCCCCAAAACCGTGAGCTTTTTGGTGGTCGATTGGCGGCAATCCGACAGTTTCAGGTGACAAGATTAGTTAAAAAATGATAAGGGGAAGCTGAGGAACAATAACCAAGTGGTGGTTCATCCTAATTCTGGCTAGATCGACGGAGGTGATAACGAGTGGAGTCGTGGCTTTTCAAGCTGCAATCGCTAGCGTTCTTGCCATTTTCTGGCAGCGATGATAGTAGGGATGCATTGGTCAACTCTCAAGCTTCAATTGGTACCAAGCTCGGCCGGTGGTGTGGTTGGAATCATGAGATCGGGCCAGGTCGGGCACGCAGATCCGGGTCGGTCAAACTAGATTATCGGGTCTGTCTGTCTGTCTGTCTCTCTCTCTCTCTTTCTATTTTTGGTAAGAATCAAAATACCTCTCTCCCTCATCACTTTCCATTTATAGTAATCAGCATTTCTCTTTTTTTTTAGGTAAGCTTAATACAAATTAAGCTAATACCAAACCCGAGTACTAAAAGAAAATCTGGTTACACGACCGTTGAATCGCGTCAGAATTGTCTCGATTTAATGTCGCCATAAAAATTTAAATTATTCGAGCGCGATCAATTTTAATAATTATGTCCAATTACCCACAACGCTTTGTAATAATTCGACGATTTTAAAAATTTATGACAAAAATTAAAAATAACATCACACTCAATTAAATAAATTTCGGTACATATGTTACAGTGTGTGTGTGTGTGTGTACATATACATATACATACACATACACATAAACATATATATATATATATATACACAAACCTTAACAGATTGTGGCTCCAGCATAAGAGTTTGTATTTGCGATAGGAAGCTTGAAAACTGGTTTAGGTTATGCATGAAGTACAGGGAATAAGCGCACGCAATGTGTACCTCATCAAGACTTGGGACATTTATGAAAGAAACAGTGGTGTCATAAGTGAAAAATTCAAATGATATGAGATTTGCCACATCAATTTCAAGATCTATGAAGCGTGACAAACACTACAGCTCAAAGCGCCTCAACTTGAGTGAGGGGCTAGAAACTCTGAGACTGTCAAGACAATTCGAATCGTTAACACTCAACACCTCAAGAAAGCAACAATTAGATAAGAAATTTTCAACAACCTCTCCTCTTATATCTAAGCACGTCAAGCGTAGGGACGTGGAGACCTAAAGTTGGAATAACTATCAAGATGGTATGTGAAATTGTATTGTCGAATCCGTGAACTATATTGAACTTCAGTAAATCCAACTCTAATTTTTTAGCTTTCCTTTCTATAGAAAAATTAATCCAGTTAGCAATGTTGTCATCAAAGACAACATCCAAACATGTACTTGATCCTTCTATTGTTTGACATTGAAGTGATCTCAAAATGAAATTGACCCAACTTGTAAACTTAGTCCATTCTACATCAAGTGCCTCGCTTTTCATACACAAATGGGACTCCAAATCAGCCATTGTTAGTGGATCATCAAAACCTAAAAACTAGAAAAGTTCTTCCGCAAACATCTACATTTACGTGATAGAACGCTAGTGCATACTGCTTCTTTTATAGTCAGTCGTAAGAACACATTTATAAGAATATCATGGGGTAATTCGCTAATGCAATCATGGATTCTGATTTTCCTTTTTTTTTTAAGTGCAAAACACAACTATAATCACCACCCAAATTGTCTATTTCTCTTATCTTATTGCTGCTTATAAGTAAAATACAGTTCATACCGTTACCGTCTCTCTTCATACACTAACATGGCAGAAGAAGATTGTTTGGGGGTGAAATTGGAATGATATTAATAAATGAATGGCACATGGACAATTACAACAGCATAGTGGCACAATACTTGAAGCAATATAAAGATGCCAATTGAAAGAATTTACTCCATTGGGCTTGGAAATCAATGGTCAAAGTTGGACGCATCAATATATTTTTTATTTTTATGTATTTACATTTATTTTAGGAGGTTTTAGTTTATGTGCCCCTTTTTATGTATTTGCTGCTTTACTAATTTATATCATAGGTAAGGGTCCTACCTAACCCCCACACATTGTATATATATCCTTGCTTGAAACATATGCACTTTATTTTTCTAACTAAGTTTATTATTTTTCCCTTCAACATAAAATTTTTAAAGTTGTTGGACTTATTACAAATTGTCACTAGCAAAATTCGATGACACTCGACAACTCAACATAAATAAATGAATAAATGGGAGTAGGTTGTTAAATTTGACATGTTCATTAAATGGGTCGTGTTTGGATTCATTTAAACTTGTCATAACATAAAACCAAGATAACATAAACACGATCCGATACCCCGTATTACTAGCATTTATTATAATACTCAAAACCACATTAGCTTAATTTGCATTAAGCTTATAAAAAATTAAAAAAAAAAGCTTGTCACCATAAATTGAGAGAGATAGAGAGAAATGGAGTAAGAGAGAAACAGTAGAGAGAGAAACTGAACTAGGTCAAACTCAACTCGAAACCCAACCAGCCGCCCGAGCTTAGCTCTAGCCATCTAACCGGCAATTAAGGGTATCAACCTAGCCCCCAAAAGAAGTTGGTCATTTCCCCGCCATCACCATCTCCAAAAAACGGCTAGAAGACCATTGAATGAAGCCATGGTTTTTTATTGTAAAACCACCATGGTTGATGTTGTTTCTGCTAGATTTCAAAGATGCCACAACTTGGTTTTGCTCCCTACGACACCTTCTTCAATTTTCAACCATAAACCGTCACCAAAACCACCAATTTGTCGTTGATCGCCTCGTTAAAGTTCCCACTGCTATGAAAGCTCAATCCGGACGCTACGCCGTGCATTGGAGCTCATCATCTCCATCGATGGACTCAGTCTAGTTTGAAGTATCTAACTCGACAAATTAGACCACCATCCCTTGATTTCAGTCACCGTTGACCGGTGAGGGCATTCCAGTAATTTCATACTTAGAGGGTAGTTTTATAGTTTTTGATTTTGTGGATATTTTAGTAAATTCAAAAATTAAGGATAGTTGGTAATTTATGATTTCGAGGGTAATTCGATAATCTATTATTTTAGAGTATTTTAATAATTAACGGATGTGTGGGTGTTTTGGTAATTTTATTAACACGGGAGTTGTATATTGTGGATAGATATTCGTTTTGAGCTATATTATATAAAGTGAGTTACATTTCACATATATAGAAAATAATTATGTCGTTTCCTTGATTTAAGAAAAACTACGAATGAGAATCAATCCGCGGATGTTGACAATAGCCAAGTTTAAGTTTCGTCATTGAGTGGAATATACTAAGTCTATCTTTATAGTTTATTATGATTTTGAAGGATAGTAATGCATGTTTGTGAAACAAGTATTTAATGCTCTGATTTAATAATTTTCTAGAAATGGATTTTATTTACATAATGATATATTATTAAAAAGTGTATGATTATAGGTTTTCCCTATCAATTTTAAGTAACGCATGGGAGTATTTTTAAAGAAAGAAAAGTAGAATTAAAGTATGTTAATGAAAAGGAAACAAGAGTTAAAGTAAGATTAAAATATGTATGTATATATTTATAAAAGCTTGTTTTTAAAATCGTTAGTCAGTACTCTTCCTCTCCAGTTACAGTGACACAGATGGGAAAAGAGGCCTTTAGGGCCCGTCTAAACACATAGAGAGGCTTTGGGCTATGTGTTTGGGCAGTTTTGTCTTTTGGGGGCTTATGCATGTAGTATGATGATAATAGAGATTTAGTTACAGAGGTACAATTGAGATAGAGGCCTTTAGGGCCTGTTTGAGTACATTTAGACTGTGTATTTGGGCGCATTTTGTCTTTTCGGGACTAGTTTATGCATGCAGATATATGATGAGATATATGAGATAATATAACATTTGGTCTACTTGTGTAGTTCCAGACATGATAGTACCCAGATAGAACGTCATTGCACTAACCATAGAGGTTTGCATAGGTCAAGATTATTCCCTTAGGTACTTGTTTAGTGGCAGTTTAAGAATCAAGTATTTTATGTTATGTTTTAATATGATTTCCATGAGTATTACGTAGAGTATAATGTATTCTTTTAATGACAGTTGTTCAATTTAAAGTGTAAATAATTTAACTATGTTCTTACTTATAGTTAATGAAAATGGTATATTGAAAAGATATAATTATTTTAAAGTAAATTTATTTTTAAAAACTATTATTTTATTTTTAAAAATTATTGTCCACTCACTGAGCTCACTAAGTTTTATACTCATTCTATTTTATTATATTTTTCCCAGGAGATTGCAGGCACACCAGTTGGCCCAGCGATTGTAATTATTTTGAATTTTGGCCATGTGATGGTGCTAGGAGTCATAGGTGTTATCGTTAAGATATTGTGGATTGTATAATTTTGTTACATTTTGGTAATTAAGGATAATCTAATGTTTTTTTTTAAGATTGGATGTCTGGGTAAATTTTGGTATATTGGTTGAGAAGGTTGATTGAGGAAGTGCATTGTATATTGTATTATTTTTGGGAGTGCTTGTTTTATAAATTCACAGGTTTATGAAATATTATATTCATAGGGACGACTCTACTGAATTTTCTAAAGAATCCTTACTAATTAGATTATTATCAGTTGAGTTAGATGATATCAGTTAGACTCCCCTTGTGGAATTTGGGGTGGGTTGTTTCACTGTAACTAAAGGTTTCATGTTCCGCCTTGATGAAGTGCTTGTTCTTGATGAACAACTAAAGTAGAAGTGGAAAAACACTAAGAGGGAGCCAACAATAATCATGAGAATAAAAATAAGGCTACAGAAAACACCAAAATTAAAAGGGACAGAGAATAATTAAGTTAATAGTATAAAATTCATTAAAGAATAATTAATTAAGTTAATTTTTAGAAAATTCATTTTATAGTTGTTTATTTTTAGAGAATTCATTTGATAGTTGTTTCTCTGTTAAGATAGCTTATGACATCATTAGGGATATATACGAGCTTGCATGATACTAGGTGGAAATGCTTGTGGGATCCTCATATTTCTCCGAGGGATTCTCTTCTAGCTTTGGCGTGTTTATTATAATCAGCTTCATACGGATGATAATTTAAGCTCACAATTATACGTTGGCTCCCTCCCCCTTATTTTCTCTTCTAATGATCAATTCAACCTCTAGTCACAAAAATCTAATGATCTCAGCAAACTTCAGTTGAACGTAGCTCAATTTTAACTTGACAATACCACATCAAATGGATTTTTCTGACAGATGCAATATTTGATGATAAGTTATGGTATAAAAAATTTCAATTGAGGTAATTTTTGCCAGCTCAATAGCACACTTTCTAGCAGATTGATACTCCTTACTCCTTAGTGTCCCTGTAGCACAATTCCATCAGCTTTCTTAGAAAGAAAGGTTGATAATGAGTTATGTTTTCAACTCAAATTCACGTCCTGCCTAGTTGGTCGGCTGGCCAAAGAATGTAATTGTTTCGTTTAGTCTCTAATTAATTAAGGACATGAACTTGATCACCGGGCTCCTCTATTAGTCTATTTGCTGAAAGGATCTTAGAGATTAAAATATTAAAAAAATAATATATAAACGCATGTGTGTGTGTGTGCGCGCGCGCACGTGTGTGTGTGGGCACGCGCATGCAATAATAATAACAAATTAATAACCATAGAAATGGTAAGCTTTTTAATAATCTTATGTCATGTGTCATGGAGTAATGGTGTGTGGAGAAAATTTAACTTCTTCATATTTTTTTTATTTATTAACCACTAATCCACATGTGAATTTTTGCTCAAGAAAAGTTCAAATCAAGAGACGGGAAGCTCTTAATCCATTATTATAATACTCTCAAGAGCTTGACTAGGTCCTATTTTGGATTGAATTGGAAATGTTATAAACAGCTTATTTCATAAGTTTTGACAAAAAAATAGTACTTCATAAATTTCTTTTTTTTTAAATGTTGCTTATTTCATAATTTTTTTCATGTTGACATAACTTTTAAAAGCAGTTAGGGGAGACGTTTTATCAACAACTTATTAAATAAACCACATCAAATAACTTCGTTCCTAAAAGAGCCCCATATATAATTAAACTTATTTTCTACTTTGAAAAATCTTTACCTTAATGCCATAAATACCCCTTAACTCACCCATTCTTAATATCGGCCCATATTAAAATGCTTTTTTTTAATTTCATTCTCAAAGAAAAATTATTTTAAATCATGATCATTATTATGCATAACAATCAATCCAAATGTCTTTTACTGAAGAAATGTTGAATGGAATAATTTTAGATTCTTTAACCATTCAATTTATTTTCTAAAAGTAAAGTAAAAAAAAAAAATTATTTCTACATGGTAATTTGATATAGTGATATATGTGATAACAAACAATGGTGTAGGGAATTCGTACTCAACTAGAAGCCATGGAAAATAAATAAATAAAAAAGGTAAAACCTCTAGGCTACACGTGATTAATTGAATTTTCATTATATGGATTTAGTTTTTATATATCTAATTGTTGTTACTTCAATTAGTTTTCAACACTGTAACTTGAAAAATAAAGTTGGCACTGCATCTATTTACGATCTATTCGATGATTCCTAATATAATCAGAAGATTGATTATTCGCACAATGTTGTCAAAATTTTGGGTGATTATTTTATAGAAATACAAAATGAATTTATAGCCTGTTCATATGGGTATTAGGACTGGGGCAGAGGATATTTTTTAAAACTGGAATTATGCGTCTGTTTAATGGGGTAATTTTAAAAAAGGGGTTTTATGAAGGATTGAAAGGGCTGCTAACATACCAACTCTTATTTTTATTTTTGAAAACAGAGCCAATATATTTTGCTTATATCTTAGATTTACAAAATTTTTAATAGGTTGATTTGTTTTAAGCTTTTCTTCACTTATTATGTACTTATGTTAAAAAAAAACTTTTTTTTTTGCGAAAGCCCATTCAAAAGAAAATTTATCTACTTACCAAAAAGCTATGAACTTTGATTTTAAAGGTATGATTTTTAAATTGAGATAATCATCAAATAATCTAAAGTCATGTGTTAAAAAATTTTTAAATATTCCATTCATTGAAGGTTGGGTTACTCAGCTTGATCTCTTAACCTATGAGGAGACTCTTTAAATATTCAAAACATGTTTCAAGCTCGACACATTCTCTTGGGTTTAACTACAACACCTAAGGGTGCCACATTGGCGCACCCCATGGCCATCACATTCTGGTCATAAAGTCAACAAAAATTAATAAAAATTTGATTATCATATGGTGTCCAGACTACGGATTACGATAGTTCAAAAACATACTTTTGAAGAAATTATTTTAGATAACACTGCTCCAAAATCCAAATTGTGTTGTAAAGTTAATAGAATTCAATAATCCTAAGACTCTTTGTAGGTAGCATAATCTAGGGTATCTCTATGTTATACTTGATGAAACTAAACTAATAATTCAAATGGGGTTTTGGGAAAGGCATATGATGCTCTTCATATCAAGCCTAAAGGGATCTTTCTGGTAGGGGTAGGCATAAACCCACAACCCATGAGTTTACCCAAACTCAAACCAAATAAAATGTTTTGAGTTGGATAAATCATGAAAATGTGCTAGGTTTGGGTTTTTATATAGGAAACTATTTTATAATGGTTTGGGTATGGTTTACCCATATGCTAGAAATAAATTTCTAAAACTAAATAAAATGAATTAAATAAAATAAATAAACTGTTGAATCTCTCTAATCTCACTCCATATTCTACAACCTTTGTCAACAAAAATGACATCACAACTCTCTCAGTTGATTGTCATCAATTCTTGAAGATCCCACTTCGATTACAACTTTTCTATTGATTTAAGGTGAGGCTCTGTTGCAAAAGCTTCAATTTTTTATTTTTTTTTTGTTGTGGTGACCCTGTAATGCTTGAATTATGTTCTAGTGGCGCCAAATTTGTTTTAAATATTTTTAGATGCTCTTGTATTTGTGTTCAATGGGTAGAACTTAATTTGTAAGAATAACTTTGTTTATTTGATAGTTTAAGTGATTTGCTTAATGGGTATGCTTGGAATTAGTGAATTTAATTACTTGGAGTTGTTTGCTTGGTGATTTAATTGGAATATTTGTTTCTTTTGAAAGGTTTTGATTTTGGTTTCTAGAATTTGTGAATATTGGATTCTAGCACTTGGTTTTTTTTTTGTTTTCTTTCTTTCATTTTTTAATATGCCTTTTTTGCTAAAATTGCTTTTATAAGTTCTAAGTTTTGGTTCCTAAACAGCCTTTTTTCCTTTAGAACTCAAGGTGAATTGGTCATTGTAGTGTTCTGATGAAAATCAAGAACTGATGAAACCACTCACACTTGAATATGCTGAAACTAATTTGTTGATATATGAATTTAATTAAGTTGATATATGAACATCAATAAACTAATTTGCTAAAACCAATTCAAGGTGAATTAGTCAGCGTAAGTTTAACTTTACCCTCAGAAAAATACATTAATTAAATAATTATTCACATAGAACTATGTGAAAGATTTCAATCCACATGTTTAGCCTTTGCTAGTTATTGTTGGATTTTTTAATCCAGCATTGTTGGATCCTTAATCAAACGTTGGGCTTAAATGTGAATAATTATATGTTGCGGACTGTCATATAAAGTTAAGCCCAATTAAAAGTGATATATTAAAGTTTTCAATATTATGGGCTTTAATGTATTTAATAGGAGTGGGCCTTTAATGTATAGAGACCCAATAGTATTCTAATTTTATGATGGGCAAAATTAGGAATACCCAGTGACAGCAGGAAACTGTTGTCTATATAAGTGGTCATGGTCCCCAGGTCACACGTTGAAATTTTTCCATTCTTTCTGATATCACATCTTCATAGAGAGAACTAAAGGACTCTCTAGGAGAACGTGTAGATCTGGAAGGCCAACCACATAACCCTAGAGAGGAATAAAGCATTATGAATTCAAGTACGCTTCTGTATAATTTATTATTGATTCTTGGTGATATGACATAAATATTCTTAAATTATAGGTGATAATTTTCACCAAAAGTATTATTATCCCATCAGTTATTGCATCTGCTATTCAATGACAAAATTGCCCCACCATGTGGTAATTGATTTCAAGAATAAAAGCTTTCTATAATTTTCTATTTGAAAATAGAAGGTGACTTGAAACTAGATCAAATGTTGGATACTTCACAAAAAAAAAAAAAGTTGATACAGAGTAAGATAATTAAAATAGTTTTTCTGACATATTTTCATTTTAGAGAATGTTTGTAGATTTTGGTATCTGAGGGATTGTATGATGCTTGGAATCTTCTTCCAAAAACTTGATGCTCTTACTGATGAGTGCTTGTGTTGAGATGAAAAATGAAGTAGAGAGGTACTTGTAGGAGCCATGTGAACATGTTGATGATGATGACTTTGAGATTTTGAAATGGTGGAAAATGAACTCAATAAAATATCAAATTCTTTCACACATTACAAAGGATGTGTTTGCAATTCCAATATCTACAATAGCTTCAAAATGTGCTTTTAATATTAGAGGATGCATTATTGATTCATTTCATAGCTCTTTAAGTTCAAAGATGGTGGAAGCTTTGATATGCTAACAAAATTGGTTACGTAATACTTTTGTTTCATTACAAGAAGAACCAATGATGAACGAACTTGAGTTTTATGAAACCATAATGTCAAGTAACTGTTTATCATAACAAGTGAAAAAAATTATATATTTGTTTATCACTAGTCTTTTTTTCATTAATTTATTCTTATTTAATGTAGAGTTTGGATCAAGTGCAACAATGAATGTGATGAATTTGAATTGATGTTATTCTTACGATTTTGTTATGAATCTTCTTTTTTAAATTTACTCATCTTTATAACTATTCAACATTATAATTTATTTTTTTTTTGTTATTCATTTGTTGGTAAAGGAGCAGAGATAGTTGATCACGGAATCTTTTGATTAAAGTACTGCAAATGGGAATAATTATGATGGATTGCTTTGATACTGGAGTCGGAATGTCTTATCTTCTTTTGATTTGTATTGTCATTGTTAGAATTTGTATTGTAATATGGTTAATATTTAAGGACGAAGTTATTATGAAATCTATTATTTATAATTTTTTATCCACTATATTTTTTTTCATATTTTAATATTAATTTAATAATTAGTAATAATAATTAGTAATTATTGTAATTTTGATATAATTAAATTTATCAAAATAAAAAATATTTTGATTATAAAATTCAAACCAAACCCAAATGGGTTGGTTTGGGTTGGGTTGAGTTGAAAATATTTGGGTTGGACCCAAATTTTTGTAGTTTAATTTGGATTAACTTAAAACCCAACCCAAACCAACTCATGCCCACCCTTAACCACAACAATAAAAAATGAAAAAAATTGAAGCTTTTGCAACAGAGCCTTACCTTAAATCAATAAAAAAGTTTTAATCGAAGTGGGGGCTTCGAGAATTGATGACAATCAACTGAGAGATCTGTGACGTCATTTTTGTTGACAAAGGTTGTAGAATATGGAGTGAGATTAGAGAGATTCAACCGTTTATTTATTTGTTTAATTCATTTTGTTTAGTTTAAAAAATTTGTTTCCAACCCATGGATAAACCATACCCAAACCATTATGAAATGGTTTCCTATATAAAAATCCAAACCCAGTCCATTTTCATGATTTATCCAACCCAAACCATTTGTTTGGTTTGAGTTTGGGTAAACCCATGGTTGTGGGTTTATGCCCACCCCTAGTTGTGGTGACCCTGTAATGCTTGAATTTTGTTCTAATGCCCTGAATTTGTTTTAAATAGTTTTAGATGCTCTTGTATTTATGTTCAATGGATAGAACTTAATTTGTAAGAATAACTTTGTTTATTAAATTTTTAATATTTGATCTATTTTAAGCTTGGAGTCTTGGACATATTACAGTCATTTGTTATCTATCCATTTCTTTCTTTTCTTGTCAGAGACTATTCGAAAGAAAGTATCAAAAGTCATATGCTAGATGATTTATAAATATCTTATCCATAAGAGGTCGGATTACTCAACTTAATCCCTAAACTTTAAAAGATTTTTAAATATCCTATCCATAAAAGTCGAATTACTTAACTCCATCCTTAACCTATAGTCTCCTTATAACTTAATTATTAGTGTATTGTCTTCAAGTAAATGAAAATTTTGGACATTTGAAAAGTAGATTGCAATTTGTCAACCAACTATAAAATCAATAAGTAGACACTTTGGTCTGAGAGAGTCGAACAAATATGAGTTAAAAATCTGTTAAAGTAAATGAAAATCTCAAAAATTGAAAATATAGAATTGCAATTTTGTTAAGCAGCTATAAAATCAATAAGTAGACACTTTGGTCTGAGAGAGTCTAAGAAATATGAGCTAAAAGTTAACTACTCCTATTGGGCAACTATCTCTTACTATTTGTCTTAGTCACCATCTCTTATCTTTTAAGTAGTACGTCTTAGAAGACGAATATAGATATCAAGAATTTCAAGTTTATTTTTATTAGAATTAGATGGATTCAAGTATCTTCATAAGTTTACTACTCCTTTACTTAGTAAAACCCTCTTATGACAGGTGTACAATTCTCCTCTCTCCAAAGGATTGTTATGGTCTTTGTTTCATCTGAATAATAATAAGATAATAATCATTCTTTTTTTAGTCTTAAAAGATTCATATATTTGAGTAATATTAAAATTCATCGATAACTACTTTTCTTGAAGTTTTGAGATGCTTTACAAACTTTGGTAGTTTTGTTAGATTTTATTGTAAATTTTTCAAAAGTTATAAACTAGCATACATTATTACTCTGTATGTATTAAACGTTACTTTAAAAAGAAATTAATAGAACTTATTATAAGAGTAAAATTGGTAGAAACAATGATATTAGAATGAGCCTCTTTTAAATGTTTTTGAAACTCTTCTCTTAAGGTTCTGTTTAGTATATCTTTTCAAACAAAATTTATTTAAGTAAAGCTTTACAAGAAAGCTTTTATCCCCCTAAAAAATAGTTGTTTGGTTGTTAATAAGAACTTTTATTAAAAATTATAAAATCATCCTAATAGACAAGTTATTTAAAATTATGTTATGAAAAGAATGAAATAAGTAAGGGATATTTTAGATACTTTGATATTTTAAAAAAGCTTTTCAACCTCTACTCAAAAACCTAAAATTTGAACTTTTGCTAGTAGAGACAAAATAACTTATTTAATTTTCAAAAGCTCTACTTAAAAAATAGCCAAACAACAACAAAAAATTTGAAAAGAGCTTATTGAATTAAATAAGCAATTATAGTTATTAGATAAGTTAAACAAGCATTAACTTAAAGATTGAATTTAGTAGCTTTAACTAACATAATTTTGACAAAAATAACTAGTCAATTATTATTATAAGCTATGGCTGAAGATTTTATTATGAAAATTTGTGGGCTTTGAGCTTAAGAAGCTCCGAGTATGGGCCAAAAGAGATAGCAATTTGGTAAAATACTAACCTAAATCTGTGAGAAATTGTTTTCTTAATTTTGATTTTTTAATAGGAAAGAGATAGTATTGCACCCCAAAAGTGGATGTTTAAATAATAAAAAAATTTAAATAATAATCAAATTTAAATTTTTTTGAAAGAGATAGTATTGCACCCAAAAGTTGATGTTTTAAAAATAAAAAAAAAAATCAAATAATAATCAACTTAAGAAAAGAAAATTAATTTTCAGGTAGTATGCAATATCTCATGTCTTATCTTCTTTAATTTTTTCAGCAATTTGGTATTTTTAAAACCCAACAAAAATAATTTACTTATATCTTCTTATATTTGTAAAAAATTTTAGAGACTGAATTGTTTAAGCTAGGTAGATTATGTTCACTTATTATCTACTTCTATGGATTTTTTTTTTTTTTTCAGAGAGCTTGTTGGAAACAAAATTTATGTAATTACTACAATTTTATGAACTTTGATTTTGAAGGCATAATTTCCTGGAGTTGAGATAAATACTAATCATCAAACAATCAAGTGTGTTAAAATATTTTTAAATACCCTATTCACTTAAGGGTACAATACTTAAGGGTACCTTATGACATGGGCATCATGGTTATAGGTGGACCAACTAAGGCATAAGACAGATTTCAACTGCTTCTGGGTTATTATGGTTTTTGTTTTTTTATGTGTGCCTCAAGTCCTTTTTGAAAGAGTTTTAAAAAAAAAAAAAAATTCACCAGATTTTCTATACAATAAAATGCTTGTAGTTTAGTAGTAAAAATTCTATGTAGTGATTTTGGAAACTTGGTTTGAATCCCAAATAGTCACATAATTTTGTTCGTTTAGATATTTGTTGATTAATTAAAAAAAGAATTATATCTTCTTTTTCTTTTTTTACAAATGTGGCCACATTGAGCCTATCATTTAAAATAAAAATTTTAGTATAATTATTAGTTAAATTTAAAAAAAAATAATATAATTTGATAAGACTTTAATATGTTTAAGTGAATAGTGAAAAAAATTAAATCCCCAAAATAAATTAATTTTTTTTTAACTAAACTCCCCTTATTTATGTTTCTAGGTTTTTAGCTTATTATAGTTAGAAAGTAAAAAAAAAATCAATAAAACTTCTGAACATATGATAATTGAACATTGTCAACTAAGTTTTGAATGTATTGTTTTGTATGTTTATTTCAATGAGAAAAAATTACACACTGTTACCCAAATTACAAACTTTTGTGATTCCGACTCTTGTTCTGTTGTAAACCCAGTTTCTAACATATCCTTGAGTACTATTTTGAAGTTTAGGAATTGAAAGACCCTTATAAGCATTTGTAAACACAGCATTTAAAAATATTGGATAGATAGTTAAATATCAAACTGACACATTTTGCTTTAGAATTCTTCAGCTGAATTTTCTTTTGATTTAATTAATTAATTAGATTTGAGGTTTATGATCAAATGTGTAATTCTAGAAGAACGTATAAACCATTATTTACATGATGTAGAGATAAACACAAATCAATGTCTTCCAAATAACAAAATCAGACCGATATTATAATTTAAATAATAACTTTTCTACCATTCTAACACAAATTTCCCAACAGCAGTAGTTCTTACAACAAGGAGAGAGTTAACCAAGGAATAACTAGCTCAGTGATCGATTACTACAGGGTGCAAAGAGTTGAAATCTCTCTCCAGTTTCTATTTGACACGCCCTGGCTAGTATAAATTCATTCGTTTCATTTGAAGTCCAAGATTAATTAAATTTTGACTTCAATTGCCTCTTAAAACGTGACACATGCATCCGTATAGAATACACGAAGGCAAACTTGCAATTGATCTTAGGTGGTTGTTATTTGTCATACTGCGATAATTGATAGCATAGAATCCATCAGTGCATACTTTTGATAAAAATTTTCAGAAAATTGCATTACAATTGATGAAGCATTTGAGAAATTCCAAGACACAAGAAAAAAATGATCCAAGAATGAGATGAATAAACATACCAGCAAGGATAATATTTCTATTGGTTCCGTTGGCCAAAAGTTCATCTAGCTTGCATGGGCAGCAGACGATGCCCTCCTTTTTCTGTTGTGCTTTGGCTTCACAACATCCTACAATGTTCTCCCTCCACCTTTATGTACTTCAGTTTCATAAACATCCATTTAGGAAGATGCTGGACTAACATCTTCTGGATTCCAGCACCTGGTTGTTCCTCTGGCTTTGACTCACCGGACATTCTTTCACTTTTTTGGTCTTCTTGTTCCTCCTTGGATGTGAATGTTCGTGCAAGTTGTAAGCTTCACAGAGATCAGTCTCTCAGCTCTGTGTCCCGGTACATGCTCACTCAGTAGACTCCATATATCCACTACAGGCTGTTAATCTTATAATATTGATTTTGATGATAACAAAACTTATATGTACTTGATTAAAATGTTTGAGTTATTAAAATGAATTTCTTAAAGTCATAAACATGTTTAAAGAATCTTAATGACCGTTAACTTGAGTTGGAAAATCTTTTTTGTACAAAAAGTTAACAAAATATAGATTCTGGAAATTACCCTTGAACCGTTTATTATAAAGGCGAACCGTTTATTACTAACGGTGAACCGTTTATTATAAAAGGCGGACCGTTTATTCACAGAAAAGTTTGAAAGCATTCGGAACTTAACAGTGAACCGTTTATTATTAACGGCGAACCGATAAGTTCCGATAAAGAGATAGTTTTTTACTCTTGAACCGTTTAGCAAAAACGAGAGAGCGATTTGCATTTTTGCAAGGTTCTTGGAACTAAACGGTGATCCGATAATTTAAGCGAGAAACCGCTTATTTGAAATGAAAGAGCAAACGGCTAGTTGAAAAGTCAAAACGGTTAACCGATAGAGATAACAGTGAACCGATTATTCTCGTAAAGTCAATAACGGCACTCCAACTATAAAAAGGCTCAATCAAATTCAAACAAAGAGATCCAACATTTTGATATTTGAGCTTCCTCTTCGAGAAACAATCTTCTTTGAGCTTCAATTGTGTTTTTCATGTCATTGCTTTCACACATTAAAATTTCAATTGTAATCATTTGGAGTGTGTGAGAGATTATTTGTTATTAAATCTCTATCATTGAGTGATTGTAAGTGTTGGGAAACACTTGGGTTGAGAGATTGGGTTTAATCTCTTATGTAAAGGTCCATTGACACCTTGGAAGTCAATGTAAGTGTTGGGATACACTTGGGTTAAGAGATTGGGAATAATCTCTTGATTGTAAAGGTCCATTGACACCTCAAGTCAAGTGTAAGTGTATTGAAGCCTTGGAGGCTTGCTTAAGTGGAATCCTCAAGCCCCGGTGAGCTTGGAGGCGTGGACGAGGCACGGTTGGCGAACCACGTAAAAATTCTAGTGTTTGATTTCTCTTCCCTTATCCTTTTTAATTTGAGCATTGTTGAATTTATTACTTTTGATTTTGATTAAGACGTTAGTTTTAATATTGTGCATTTTTATTGGCTTAGTTTTTAAAACCCAATTCACCCCCTCTTGGGTAGCCTATATAAATTTCAATTGGTATCGAGCAAGGTTCTCTTGTTAGGACTTAATCGTCTAGAGTAAACGATCCATGGCAACCCAATATGATTCTAGCTATAGGGAAGGACAATCCACCACTAGGCCACCATTCTTTGATGGTAATGATTATCCTTATTGGAAAACTAGGATGAGAATTTACTTGCAAGCTTTAGATTACGAAATATGGGAAGTTGTATGTGATGGACCATTCATGCCGATAACTAAAAATGAAGAAGGAGAAGATATACCTAAACCTTCACGTGAATGGAATGATTTCGAAAAGAGAAAAGCTTCACTCAATTCTAAAGCTATGAATGCCTTATTTTGTGCCCTAGATAAGAAAGAATTTAGAGTCTCAAGTTGTTCTAATGCTTATGAAATTTGGAAGAAACTTGAAGTTGTTTATGAAGGAACAAACCAAGTCAAAGAATCTAAAATAAGTAGATACACTAGGCAATATGAATTGTTTCAAATGGAACAAAATGAAAGTGTCTACTCTAAGACATTATAAACACAAGTGGGGGCACTTGGTAAAACATTTTCAAATAAGCGAGAGGGTAAAGAAAATCATTAGGTCATTACCAAAAGAATGGAGACCTAAGAGAACTGCTATTGAGGAAGCCAAAGATTTAAACATTTTGTCTATTGATGATCTAATTGGTTCACTTATCTCTTATGAAGAAGATTTAGAAATGTAGAAAGGAGATGAAGATAAGAAAAGAAAAGCATTGCTTTGAAAGCATCAAAATCTGAAAGTGATGAGGAGAGCGAACTTGAAGATGAAGAAATGGCCATGATAGCTAGAAAATTCGGAAGTTCTTCAAGAAAACCGGTGATCGAAGAAAGTTCGTAAACTTTAAGAATCAAAAGGAGAAGAAGGAAGCAATCATATCTTTATGAATGCAGAAGTTCGGTCATATAAAATCGGAATGTCCCCTTCTCAACAAATTCAAGAAGAAAGCTATGTTTGGCAACATGGGATGATAGCGATGAAGAGTCAAGTGAGGATGAACAATCACAAGAAATATCAAACTTGGCACTTATGGCAATAGGAGAGGATGAGCTTGATGAGGTAAGTGATCTTCCATCCTATAATGAATTATATGATGCTTTTAATGAGTTGCGATAGTGATATGATGAAAATTGGAAAGAAAAATGCATGTCTTAAAAAGAATATATTAGAACTTTCAAATGAAAAGGATCTTTATGCAAAAATGTAATGATGTGTTAAATGATAAGATTAAAGAGTTAGAATTAGATAATGAAAGATTGCATGATAGAATTCGCTTCTTTAAAAGGTAAACAAAGTTCTTCATATGAACATGAAAAATTACATGTTGATAACTTAATCAAAGAAAATGAAGAACTTAAAAAGAAGAGCAATGAACTAAATGAGATTGTTTTAAATTCACAAATGGGCAAAAGAACTTAGAAAAATTACTTGGTGCCCAAAATGTGTGTTTGATAAAGGAGGATTGGTTATAAACCTAATTTGAAACAAAAATACTACAAAAGCTACTTTGTTAAGGCTACTACCAAGTAATAATCATAAAATTGTTTGTCATTATGCAATAGAGATGGTCACATGAAAAATAGATGTCCTATTAAGAGAAATGCTTATTATGGAGTTAAATTTGTTTGGGTTCCAAAAGGAACCATTACTAACACTCGAGGACCCAAAGAGTTTTGGGTACCTAAAATTTGAGATCTTCTCTGCATGAATCAAAGAAGAAGGAAAGAGCAATAAATGGTATTTGGACAACGGATATCCAAGACATATGACCGGTGACTATTCATGGTTCTCAAGCTTTACTAAAATCGAAAATGGAGGGATGTATCTTTTGGAGATAATTCAAAAGGAAAAATCATTGATATTGGTAATGTCGGTAAAGTTTCCTCAACTCTCATTGAAAATATATGCTTTGTTGGAAAGAGGTGTGTTAACGTTTATAACTATTGATATAGATTGTGCATCTACTCATGATGATTTATACACTATCTTCCTTGTGTTTCTATAATAGATAATCGAATGTTTGTTTGTCTTTGGATGCGTTTTTAAATTTTGAATCATGCATTATATTGACCTTTAAAGACATTTTTATCAACCAAATGGTTTAGATATGTATTAAGTATTGGATATTTCGCACAATATTCTCATATTTTGGATACTTTTATGTGTGATGGATTGTTTCTTGTTTTTATGAATGCTTGTGTTATATATGAGACTTAGCATTGATTTTACTATGATTTTAGCATTGGTTGTAGTTGTTTTAATATTGATTTTGATTTTTGGGTATAAATTTTGGTAATAGTTTTTGAGGAGATGCTTAATATTCAAGGAGATTCTATCAAATTTTTACTTGTCAAAAACGTGGCTATTTTTTTTTTTTTTTTTTTTTTTTTGATCTTTGAAGGGGAGAATAGTTTTCATTATATTTCAAAAGGAAGTTAACAAAAATGTTGTTTATTTTTCAAGGAGCTTATTTTGGGGGAGTTAAAACAAATTTTTGTGTTCTTTACATACAAAGTTTGTCATCATCAAAAAGGGAGATTGTTAATCTTATAATATTGATTTTGATGATAACAAAACTTATATGTACTTGATTAAAATGTTTGAGTTATTAAAATGAATTTCTTAAAGTCATAAACATGTTTAAAGAATCTTAATGACCGTTAACTTGAGTTGGAAAATCTTTTTGTACAAAAAGTTAACAAAATATAGATTCTCGAAATTACCTTCAACCGTTTATTATAAAGGCGAACCGTTTATTACTAACGGTGAACCGTTTATTATAAAAGGCGGACCGTTTATTCAGAAAAGTTTTTGAGCATTCGGAACTTAACGGTGAACCGTTTATTATTAACGGCGAACCGATAAGTTCGATAAAGAGATAGTTTTTACTCTTGAACCGTTTAGCAAAAACGGAGCCGATTCATTTTGCAAGTTCGGAACTAAACGGTGATCCGATAATTTAAACGAGAAACCGCTTATTTGAAATGAAAGAGCAACGGCTAGTTGAAAAGTCAAAACGGCTAACCGATAGAGATAACCGTGAACCGATTATTCTCGGAAAGTCAATAACGGCTAGTTTTTACTCCAACTATAAAAAGGCTCAATCAAATTCAAACAACAAGAGATCCAACATTTTGATATTTGAGCTTCCATCGAGAAACAATCTTCTTTGAGCTTCAATTGTGTTTCATGTCATCGCATTTCACACATTAAAATTTCAATTGTAATCATTTGGAGTGTGTGAGAGATTATTTGTTATTAAATCTCTATCATTGAGTGATTGTAAGTGTTGGGAAACACTTGGGTTGAAGATTGGGTTTAATCTCTTATTGTAAAGGTCCATTGACACCTGGAAGTCAATTGTAAGTGTTGGGATACACTGGCTTGGGTTAAGAGATTGGGAATAATCTCTTGATTGTAAAGGTCCATTGACACCTCAAGTCAAGTGTAAGTGTATTGAAGCCTTGGAGGCTTGCTTAGTGGAATCCTCAAGCCCGGTGAGCTTGGAGGCGTGGACGAAAGGACGGTTGCGAACCACGTAAAAATCACGTGTTTGATTTCTCTTCCCTTATCTCTTTAAATTCAAGCATTGTTAATTATATTGTTTTAAAACATTAGTTTTAAATTGTTGTGTAATTTTATTTGCTTAATTTTTAAAGAACCCAATTCACCCCCCCTCTTGGGTAGCCTATATAGAATTTCACAGGCCACCTGCCAAAGTGGCTTCTCCTCTCCCACACTTTTTGCCACCCCAAAAGCCACCCAATTAATCAATGGTAGAGGAGTTTTATAATTCAAAGAACAGAAGTTTACAAAACATATACAGCAAGATGCCAATGTAATTTTCTATGCTTCTAAGTGCAATTTCACAAAGTACCTCATGAAGCTGGAGATGCTTTCAGGACATCTGATTCAACGCCCTTCGAGTAAGGATCCCTGAGAAGAGAAGGTCCAGGTTAAAAGAAAAGAATCATTCAAGAATCAGTGAATGGAAGAAACTACAGTAAAATCATGGGTTACCTTTTAAAAGATTTCAAATTAAACTACAAAAACAACATAAGTGCATAACAAATTCAAAAAGTCCTGTAAAGACTACAATTGTCCAACAACCATTAGCATCATATTGAATTCTAGCAATATGCATAAACAAAGAATTACTCAAACAAGTTTATTATGTTAGAAGCACTAAAAAGAATCTACTTAGTTGTTAGTATGAAATTTTCAAATGAAATGAGTTGAATAACATCAATTAAATTTCACTCATTACTTTTGGAGAAGTTTTATTTTCCAAAATCTCAACTCACAAAGCCTCAGAGGTTATATTCAAATATGAAGGGATCCAGCACCCAGAATCTCCACTGATCGTACTGTCACATGAATAACAAGCATGAAAAGGGAAATAAAGGGTCCTTTATGGTTTACATATTAGAAGACAAATGCAAAGGGGAAAGAAAATCACTAATGTAATAGTTTTCACTACAAAATCACGGACAAAAACTTTTAACTGATTGACACTTACAGGAGAGATTAGCTATTTTACAAAAATAAAAAAGATAATTTGTTGAATTACAACCAGCTGATCCCAAAACGTCCTAATCCCTTATTCATTTAAATTTTTACTAGAAGGTGATAAATCTGAGACAAGAACTTGAACCCTAAAGCAAAGTAGAGAAGTGGGCCTTAAGCTGATAAAAATCAACTTTTTACACAAATTTGAGGTTTTCCTTCTGTACAGAAAGCTGGGTACTTCCATAAAAGGCGTCTAACCAAATGTAAAATACAGACCATATTTGGAACTTAAAAAAACAAGCACCATACCTACTTGCAGCCACCGCAATAAAATTAGCAGCTGCACCATTTCTCCTGCTAATTCCACAGAGCTTAGATGATTTGGATTCACCTTGACCATCATTACTTGGACCGGCACTTTCCTAAGATGACAGGCTTGGCCTCTCCAAATGGTTCCTTGACTGTTCACTCACACCCTTTTGGCCAGATGGTTCATTTTGTTTTTCTTTCAAATTAGGACTACCGTCCAAAGTAAATCGAAGTAGGATGACGCTTGATCTTACGTAATGCTCTTTCCATGTTGTATGTTTCAACCTACACATATCATAGAAAATTTCACGGAGCAAGCAAGTGAAATTCTGATTTGCAAAACTTTAGCACGAAAAACCAATATTGCAAAAGAAACGAAAAATTAAGATCGTAAAATCTAGGAAAAGAATCACATTAAAACTAGCCTTGTTTGGTTCCAAAAACATGCAAAATTATCACCATTTGATCCTCTGATTCTGCTCCTTTCCTTAAAATGCTGATCAAATGTCCATGGGAAACATCGTCTTTTTCAAAGTATCAGTATGACTAACATTCTTATAATTTCAAAGCAGCAGGCTAATGACAGAAATCATTATCTCAGGAAGCTAAAAGGGCTTTCTAACTCCAGCTATATATTTGGAGTGCAGTCAGAAAGCATAAAAAATGTTTTTTTGGCAATCCAATCTTGCTTTACCTCCACTCTTGAACTCACCAACCAAGACACATACTAGCTATGCTAATTTTGATTCAGCCAATTGATTTCTCTCTACAAGGTTCTCTCTCACTTCTACCGGAGCACTCATACAAGGCTTAAAATGAAATGCTGAAGATCTCTCCCACATTTGACCTTTTAAAGAGAAAGACAGCAAAAAATACTTCAAGAGATTGGGGCAACAACAATCAATGAATAAGGCCTGGTAACCATTAAACAATTTCTTCTATGTTCCAGCGTAGACCAAAATTAACAGTTTGCTAAGAAATGCTTAACTTGAATGTAGAATTATGGAAGCTGCCACAGATAAGTGTGACTTGATCAGACTCATTTAAAATCGGCAACAAGATTTTAAAACATGAGGGAGAGAAAGAAAGGATAGCTGAGGCTGATTTTCAGGCAGAATCAATTATTAATGTCTAAGTAACGAAAAACCCTTCAACTTTTACAACTTCTAAATAAGGAATATTGCATTAAAAATAGGCACAAGCACATTTACAAAGGGATGACTCATTATATGTAGTATCATTACTCTATAGAGCTGCGTATAACACTCCCGTGCATTTGGCAAAACCAACTAACTTAGCTCTATGTATTAAAAAAGTCACCAAATAAGGATCAAAGTTTGCCTGCCTATTAATTCAACATGAAATTGGTAGTGTGTTAAAACCTAGACGTAAAAGAACAATTGAAACTCTACACAGCTTGCATATTATCACTTCTAAACCTAATTTCAGTGATCCAATCAGCAATAAATACAGCCTATTTCATAGTAGATTTGAATGGATGGGAAGAATATATTAGAATGAATAGAAAGAATAAAAAAAAATTAATAAGAATTAGGAAGAATAAAACCTCTTTAAAAAAAAAAAAACTATTTTGAAAAGCAAAAGCTCAGAGCATCTTTTATCTTCTTTGTCATATCGCTAGCCATCCTGGAAGAAAGCCTCAAACATTGCACGATAACACTCTGCAGGACACCCTCTCCTCCAGGTTTCTGAATAGCACAAACGTCACCATTTGTGTTAAAGTGTAGCAGTCATTCTTCCCGCCATTACAGCATCTTCATGGTGGGTTGGATCAATCACCTATGCGGCATTTTCTCACATTAGAATGACAGGCTGATTAACAACATTTCACTCTGCATGAGCATGCATATTTGAAGATTACAGAAAGAATTTACAGGATTAAAATTAGCATACAATCAAGCTCTCACCACTGAAAAATCCAAAAGTCAATAGGAAGATGATGTATAATCAACGGCAACGGCTCTCTCTCCTGTGAAAAAGAAGCACTCATAAACAAGGAAATAATAATAGATATTGTAAAAGCTATCTGAAATAACAACCTACGGCAGCCCAAAGTGACATAGTAGCATGCAAGGAGAATCCAAAATAATTAGTCCTATATCCATTTAAAGGAACATATCAAAACATCAAGGACAGTTCGCCGTGACTAAGATTTTATGATTATACCAAAATAAGATGTGTCTAACAATATCCCAGAAAAAGATTTAAGAGCAGAATCTTGGAAAGGGTAGGCACAAGAGTAATCTGGTCTAATCATTCCTGTTTTACCATTTCCTTTTCCAGTTACATTGAAAGATTCATCCTCCATTATTACATAACCTTCAGCGGTTGTAAGTATTCTTCCTCAAAATTTTTCATAATCACTAAATATTGTATCTTCCATCTTATTTTGAAGGTATAATATCAAGCCAAAATAAATTCCTTCGAAATTCAACTCTCAATCAGGTTTTCTGATGTTCAAAAGTAAAATCATAGGCTGTAGATACATCAACACAGGGAGACTCAAAGCTTACATAATGCTTTCCAAAGTCCAAATTAAGCTTATATACAGTTGTTCAACAAATGCATTTAAATTCTAATCAACAGAAAACCCTAACATTAACCTCAGGTGGATGTACTATCACTTCCAAACCATCTTCTCCTCCCAGTAAGCACTCAGGCCTCCTAAATGTTAGGAGAGCAGCCAAAGCAGCAATATTGGCAGCATCAACAAGATTTCTGTTCCCGCACAATGATGAAATATTCAGTTACAGAACATGACATTTAGCATCGGTTAACTAAAATAAAACGCACAAACATGTATACGTTTGTGCACCCCCCATTAACTAGAAAGATCAATACGTATAGCCCAAACTAGCTTCCCAGCTAGAACACAAAGTGATTCTGTATCCACTGCCCTGCTTTCCCTACAAGACTCCTCAAAGTCAAGACCTTCAAAATGTCATTTAAATGCATAACTGCCATGTGTAACTTGGTTCTCCTCTAAAGGGCTAATAAAAGATAGGTTTCAAATGAAGTTCTCACTCTTGCTAAGATGCCCCTGTCAAGTTTCCCAAAATTTCAGGAAACCTTAGTGTTTCCAATAATTATGAATAATTCTTGGATATAAACTTGGGAAGAGAGATATAACATGATTATTGTGCAATGCTAGAATTCATACAACAAGTATAGATCATATAAGTTTCAGACATTCTGAATGATCTAAAAGGTGATAAACTTAAAACTCTATTTGGAAAGTAAAAGTTAATGAAGCCAAAGCTTATTAAAATGATAATAATGAAAACAACGATGATAGAAGATTTTTGAAACACATAAAAATTATCACCTCAGACCACAATCTACCAGCTCCACTGCAGATTCACCAGGACGACCCAGCTCAAATGAAGGATCAGCCATTGGAGAGAATTCAGTGTAGATTGACAATGTCCCTTCATTAGGTTGGTCCTGATAAGGTTGAACCACTTGGCCAGTTACAAAACCCATTACTTGAGTCTGACCTAGCTGAACTTCTGACGAACCATCTTCCCTGCACGTTCATCAGACCCATGAACTCAAAAGGAAAATAAGACATCCATATGTCCATTACCGAACCAATAAAACAACAATATTGCAATAACACAAAGAAATAAGATCCACCTAGAAACTGAAGTTACCCTCTATACATAACTAAAGATAATAAACAAATAGCCATTAGCCATTCAATTCCTCCGAGCATATCCTTCCACAAGCACTAACAAGAATCCAAGTAGAAAATGAAAATGCAAATGCTTTCAGTACAAAAGGCATCAATCAAATATAAGAAAAATGGGGACAGCTGGTGATTACAGAATTGGCACTTGAAAAACAGTTATAACCCTAAGTAAAATTTAAACTTCAACATATTGTGTAAGGACATAACCTCTCAGTATAACCTAGAAACTAAGTGGAGTTGCAGCAGGGCAATACTCATATGTAAGCAAACAAAGATATTTATTCAAAACAAAAGCAATTATAATATCGATTACAACATATTATCACCTAAACCAAGAAACACACCTGCGTACATGTATGTGCGTGTCTCTCGTACTTGCCTGCAAAACTTGATTGATAGTTTACAGTATTCGTAAGGGTTGTGACCATCAATTCTGATACCAGAAGTCAGTGCAGTCTCTACGAATTTCTTCTCATTCACAGATAACCGCCACGTATTTGCTAATCTCACATCCATTTATTGCCTCAGATCTGCCACTAAAGAGGAGGGAAAAAAAAACTTAGCTTCTCACACGCATTACGCTACCAGTTTTAAGCAATTAACAAACTCAAAAAATTAAACCTTTAATTCCAGTTTCTCTCCAACTTAAAAATTTTGTTCAATTAATCAAAGCATGAGACTGAAACAAGGTTGTTCAAAGACAAAAGTTAAAGAAACGAAGAGGAAGCAGCAGCAGCAGCAGTGCAGGCAACTTAAACAGAAAATGGTAAATTAATGGGCTCAATTATCTAAATCAACGTCAATTATTGCATTTCCAAACACCTCTAGCAATTACACAACATAATCCCTTCACAACAATTAACCATTTCAACAAAATTATGGTTAAAAAAAAAAGCCCGTCAAAAGTTTGCCTTCAGCAGAAGCACCGCTTTAGAGTTATTGGCAGTGGCAAAGCAATGCAGCCGTTCAGCAGCAAAGAGCTTCGACTTTGGTGGGGCTAGCTTTGAAACAGAGACGGCGGCAAGTTACAAATTTGAGAGAGAAGAAGAAGAAGAGCCGCGGGTGGGCTTTTACACTTTTAGTTTTGAGAGGGAGAGCATTTTAGTTAATTTTTAATTGACTTTTTATATTTTTTTTTAATTTATACTAGTTAATTAATAAATAATAATGATGTTAAAACAACATTATCTTAATTTGTTTTTTTAATGAGTTTTCTGTAATTGTTTGAAAAAATACAATATAATTGGACCAGTGCCAGGTGCAGGTCTATACCCCATAGAGTGAGTACAGTTTTAAAGGTCGGCCAGGTAAAATTCAGACCCGCGTCTTCTTGATTTGTTTCAATTCAGATATGTGTGAATTGAGTTAAAACTCCAAAATCAAGGTCTTGATTGGTAATGAAATGCTGTGAGTTCTTTCGCTGCAACTGCTTTAGTGCAGAAATTGTAATTAAATTTATGAGAGTTGGTAATATAATTTTTTAAAAAAATGAAAAAATAAAAAATTCTAATTGCTCCCAAACGAGCTGTAAAGATTGCTTGAAATTATTGTGGCAGATGAAATAAATTTTCGTTGCACTAATGAAAGAACTAAAAAAGCAGTTTAAGTCAATTTCAAAAGCATCTTGTTGTGAAATGGAAAAAAAAAATTAAAATAAATGACTTTTGATATTTTAACCATGCCTAGTGAGAATATACGAATGTGCTTCAGTAATTGGTGAACGTTCATGCCTTCCTGTTTTAAATTGCCGACATTTCAATACTGGATAATATGATCTCTCTCTAATGAACTAGAAAATCTATAAACTTCATGTTGACAATAATTTTTACCTCCTACTAGTTATCATATAAGCATTCTTCACGACACAAGAATTATACATTTATGTTACTAAACACACCAATATTTCCCAATAAAAATCACTTGACATGTGAACAAATAACCAAACAATCACTCAGAAAACAATTATCATGATCATTGCTCATATTTGGTTCAAATTAAGCAAAAGCATCTATTTACTTCTTAAGTGCTTCTTCTCCCCAAAACAACATGCACGTTAAACAAAAGCACTTCCAAATACACATTCATACTGTCATAACAGTCACTAACATCCCACATGACCAAATTACATATATAAAAATATATTATCCACATTGAAAAATATAGCTATTACATACAATAATTTTAAAAAAAGAACAAAAAGAAAAAAGATATAATAATTAAAATAAATTGACTGTTGAACTTGAATCAACTAACCAGACAAGCCGAGGTAAATGGAAGTGGCAACACTAAGTGCGTAGACTCCAATCGCGGCGCCTACAAGATCTTTCTCAGACCGAGTCACAGCTCCGATTCCAGCGATTCCCGCGACTCCAATCGGAACCCGACTCAGTAAAGCTTTCCCAGCGTTACCCACAACAGCATTCGCGGAAAGCACAACGGCCCATTCCTTGAACCGGTTCGCCCCGATGACTTCCAGTTTCTCCTCTTTTTTTTCTTCCTCTGAGCGGCGGCCATGGCACCCAGTCACCCGTTTGCAGGCCGAGTCGACCTGGGCTGGACTCGGCGGGTGCGCGACCCACTTGAGAAAATGGGGAGGCGGCTGGGGAAGAGAGAGGAGCGCGTGGTGGATGTGGTTGGAGGCGGTTAAATGCGCCTTCGAAGGCGTGTTGTGTCGGTGAGAGGCAGTGAGCGTAGCCGAGTCGCAGGCTGAGTTGAACTCAGTCCAGTTTGAGAGAGATGAGTTGACTCGCTTTGAAGTGATATTGCCCTTTTACTGCCAAGTGGGCCTCCCTCTGAAAAAAAACATCTGATGCTACATTTTTACGTGGATTCTTTTGTGCACGTGTGGATTATATTATCACGTGACTTACCTTTCAGCACCTTTCAGCTAATAGTATAGCCTCCTTTCTATATCATATGGCCCCCTTTTGTTTCAAGATATTTTTTAAAAGTCAAATCAGTTTTTTTTTTTTTTGTGTGTTTCATACAGGTCTTACCATTATCACTTGTAGAAAATTCAATTGTCTTTGCATTCTTTGGAGATGTGGAATCATAAATGTGGAATCAACTCATCATCATAAATGTGGATAGTGGTTTGAGTATTTTTTTATTTTTTATTTTTTATTTTTTATTTTTTATGCATTGAAAATTCCTACAATTAAATCAAATTTGTGATGCAATATTTTTTTAAAAATATATTTAAAGGTTAATTTACCAAAAAATAGAAAGAAAAATCTACCAATCTAATTTCTTCTATTTTAGTAACCAAAAACAAATATCGTAAATAATAATACCCTTAAATCAATTTCAATAGATATTATCAAACACGACATACAAATGCGATTAACTTACCATCATACTTAAAGGTATCATTATTCAAAATACTCAAATTTTATATTTTCTTAAATAATAATTAAAAAAAATACAAAACTACTTTGAAATCATAAAAAAATATGTGCCGTTGCTATCAATTTCCATAAAAGAGGGTGGATTTTTACTCTTTTTTTTTATTATTTTTGAGAGCGAAAGAAAATCATTCATTCAAGGTACTAAAAAGGTATATAATTTATGTAGGGTATGAGTCTACCCAAACAACAAATTCACATTTTTCTAAAGCTAGTTTAGCTAAAGAATGAGCAATAGCATTACGAGACCTTGGAGTATGTTGGACTTTAACAGTATAAAAATCCTTCATTTTACTTTGTACTTTTGAAATTATCCACCAAATCTCTATTCTACTGCTCTTCTTGTTGTTAACAAAATCAGTGGCATCTTGAGAGTTTGTTTCAATAATAAAATCTAGCACTTGAGCATGCTTTGCGACATTTAAACCCCAACTCATAGCTTCTGCTTCAGCAAATGTTACATCACCATGGAATTTTGTGACCTTTACTGCAGCTACCGCAACATTTTTGTGTGCATCTCTTATAACAACCCCCAATCCAACACAACGGTTTCTAAGATTTATGGCAGCATCCACATTAATTTTACACCAATTTATTAGAGGGGGTCTTGGGACTTTCTCTTTTTCCCCAAACTTGCCCACTTGACTTGGTGTTCTAACCTCTTGAACTCTTACACAAGTGCTTTAGCTTTCGCAGCTAACATACGAGGGTCCTCTCTCTTTCCTTTGAAAAGTACTTGATTCCTTACACTCCATGCTATCCAAAACAGAGGCACCACCAACTTAGTATCAACCTTACAAATTCTGCTCATTAGTTTCTAAATTGCACAGAGAATGTCATATTCAGCTATGCCTCTAATTTTCTCTGCTACTTGAGTTAGTTTCCAGATTTTGCAAGCTGACTTGCACTCTACCAATGCACGAAAAAATGTTCTCCACCGAGTTCCCATAGATCGACACATGGGGTGGGTTAAGATTCTCTTTTTCCACAGATTCTCTGCTATTAGGAGAAAATTTTTTGCGGCTCACCATAGAAATATTTTGATCTTCTCCGGAAATAGCATAGTCCATATGATAGACCATGGGTGTGGCTTTCTATTTTGAGTAGCCTGGGGAGTCTCCTTGCTTAATCTTTAGTGCCACTTGGTATCTGCTCTTGACAGTATAATTCCCTTTTCTATCATAATGCCACATCACTTGGTTTGCCATTGGGTTCTTAGGGAGAAAAATGCTTGTAATCATATCTGCATCTTCATTTAAAAAGTGCTGGTATATCAAGCTAGTCTTCCACTAATTTTCATCATCAATTAGTTATGAAATAGTTGCTTCAATTGGCAAAGATGGTGGACAGATTTTTACTTTAATGGTTCATTTACTTATTGGAGTGGGAGTGAAAAGTGTGAATTCCTCCCACTCCAGTGTTTACTTGCACAAATTAAGGAGAGAGTAGGATTCTCACTTCGTGGGTTCCACTCATTTTTGGAGTGGGGAGTGGGATTTTCAATCTCATGGGGGGGTGAGAGTGGGAATCTACTCTCCCCTCTTCCTTTTTTACCTTTATAAATAATAATATTAAATAATAATAATTTATTTAAATAATAATATTATATTATTTTATAAATTATATTTATTAAAAATAATAATATTAAACTTATTTAAATATAATATTATTATATTTAATTAAAAATAATATTATTATATTCATAAAGAATTAATAATATTATTATATTCATAAAGAATTAATAATATTATTATATACTATTTTATCTAAAAATATAATATTATTATATTTATTTAAAAATAATATTATTATACTTATTTAATATTAGTAATTAATAATTATAAAATATTTTATTCTAAAAAAATAATTTATACTATATTATAATAATAATAATATTTCATTTGTGCTACTCTTATCAATAATTTTTTATTTACATAATTAAAATTAAAATTAATAAAAAATAATAATTTACATAATTAAGAATATTAATAGTTATTATTAATTTACAAATACAAACTTTTTATTTTTTAAAATATATTTTTGTAATAAAAAACTACAATTCTTTAAATAAGGGTAAAATTATAATTTAAAATTATTTACTTGATTTCATACTCTTATTTTAGTGTAAGTAAATAATCTACTTCCACTCCACTCCATACTCTCAATTTCAAAATTTTCACTCCCAATCTCAAAATTTTCATTATTTAATATTCTTACTCCAATTCAAAATGTAAACACAATGACGGCAAAATGAGACACCACGATATTTTTCATGATATAATAAATGAAGTAGCATATAAGCCCAAATCCGAGGAGCACAGTTACCCTTTATTTATTTTTTAAAGTACGCAACGTTCCTATAACTTCGACATGGCCCATGTGACATGCGGTAAATTAGCAACAAACTTTGATTTTCCCAAAGCAACTTAAATTTCTTTGGCCGTTTGGCGGTTTCGGATTAGGACCCCAACTCCTTTATTATGTTACATAAAAGATTTTATCTAATTACTTTTTGTCTTCAAAACAAAACCTCGCAAGCGATTATTCTCCCCTTAGGTTCAGTTAACTTGCTGAATTAACATGGCAAATTATGAACTGAAATTGCAACAAGATAGCACCATTCTAAAACAGGCGAGGAATCTCATCTGGGATTTACAAAACATGCAATCCGGGATGTCACAATTCTTGACTAACATTCTTGAAGATGAAGGACTAACAGTCGACGCCGATGGGAAGTTTTTATGCAACGGCCTGTTGCAAATTCTCTAGCCCGATGGGTCTAAGATGCTGGCATTTCCTCAGTCCGTGAGAATTTGTACGTTGTCAAAGTTGGTGGATTGTGTGCTTCGGTATGTGAAGTGGTTGAATTTTAATCCCCGCCCGCAATCGATTTGTCAAATTCGTGCTGATTTCAATTGATTTCGCCATGGCTCATGATAAGTATTAATTCATATCTTGGATTTTCTTAATCATTTGTAATTTATATTGTCATTATTTTAATTCCTTTAAATGTTAAGACATTTCATTTTATTTCTAATTTTATATCAAATTTGATGTCACATTTATTATCGCATAATTACATATAATTCAAACGAGATAGCGGTAACGATGTCGTATTAATTTTTTTTTTTTTGTTGTCATTGCTAATTTAGTTGTTGATGAGGTGTTCGAAACCTTTCAGCATCAGTTGTTTATTTTTCTGATTAAATTAATTTATAATTTATTTTCTGATTAAATTACTTTATGGTGTAATTTTTTTTCAATCACAAGAGGAAAGGAATTGCTTTTTTTTTTTTCCCCAGTTTATCTTGGGAGTTAAATTGTCAATTTTTATTTTAGTGTCTCATGACAAACCAAACAATCATAGTTAAAATCCCCTCGTTTCTCCTCTGATTTATTCAAACCGGTCACCACCTTCTATATAAATGTCAATAACATAAATTATATGCATGAATTTGGCTAACGGATCTTAATTAACATGAGTGTACACACACACTCATTAACCCATACCTTCATGTGATTGATTTTTTTCATTTTGAATTAATCACATAAATAAATAAATAAATATTTAAAGAATAATAAAACTAAAAGTGTTTTGATAATGTTGTATTTCAGTATTTAATTACAAATTTAGCGCTTTTGTGTCCAAGTGGTTTTCGAAAGCGGCTGTCCAACTCCCCGGCAAAGCTAATATCAAAATTTTTTTTTTCCAATTATAATGTAAGGCTGTAAAGCCTGTGATGTACGTATGTTACAGCATATTCATTCAAGGTATTTAATTGGATTAAGACACCTTTTTTTTTTTTTGGAGAAATAGTCCCAAAAGTAATGATTGTAATGATTGTAGCATTAATTTGATACTCTCAATCGTAACCGGATTCAGTCCACTGATTAGTTTAAAATATAAATAATTAAATATCTGGTAACGGATGTGGCTCTTACGTTTTACGTTCTAATTAAAGAAATATTTGTCTAATGGATGTGGCAACTTCACAAATATAGTAGCAGCAGCATTGAAATAACCTTAAACTCTTAATTTAAATTTTGCTGCCCGCGCGTCGGCCCTGCCAACAAGTTGCGGTTACAAAAGGAATATTCATATCTACAAATGGTAACTAACAATTACATGAGTCCTGATTATGTGCGTACCGTCATACAGGTAATACTTGCACCGGAAAACGTGTCGTGATTTCATTAATAGAATCTGAACCCTAGGGAACAAATAGCTAATGATATGATGACACGTCTCATTCGTCCACAATAACATAGTCATGACCCGCACATGATCAGATTTCATAGTTACGCACCTCAAATCAAATCAAACGAAACGAAAGGAAACGAAGCGAGTGGCAGCAAAAATAATAACAGTTTGTTTTTCAAAACGAAACAAACAGAACAAAGTAAATAAGAATGGGTCTCTCTCTTAATTGATTCTAGGCTCTTCCGCTTTCTCTCGGTTTCTCTTCTTATTTTCATTTTAAGCCAAACACACCGATATAGACAGAAACTTAGTAAGTGCGAAAATGGCCGATACCCCAATAGCGCATTATGAGCATCGAGTTGCGGAGGGTCGCAGAAAGGTTGCGGATCTGGAACGCAAACTGAAGTGGGCTAAGAAGAATCTGCATAGCTCAAAAGAAGATCTGATCTGGAAGATGCAACGCGACATAGATTACCTAGAATCGGAACTTAAGTGGGCTAAAAAGCAATTGAGGGAGACTGGTGAGAAGTTTCCGATCCTGTCAACGGATGGTTCAAGACAAGCGGTGGTACAGAGGTTTATCAAGGCTAAGAAGGTGGTGATACGCCACCCGGTGTATTGGGAATCGTTCAAGACGATGTGGGAATATAGCCTCAAGCTATATCCCTCGATCGTCGTTGAGGTGATCCTCCATCATAACCTGGATCGTCGTACAGTCAAGCACATCAAAACTGAAGCCGAATCAGACTCTCTGAAAAGCAGCCTGCGCATTGTGCAGGTAATGACTTTCTTTTCGCTTTTGTAACTGTTTTGTTGAGCTTTAATGGGCTTATGATGGTACGCATTTTGTAGACTTGGAACTTGACTGTTGCAATTGTTCACGCCATAAGGTTAATAGGAATCGATTTATGAGTTGTGTTACGATTCATTGATTCCAGCTTATGAGATGGATTATTATTGAGTTGGTATCTCAATTCGGTGCATTGTTGTGAGTTGTGGGCTATGTTTCTTTTTCATTGTTGTGTTGCTTCAAATTTGCCTGTGAATGGTGGTAGTTTGATTCAATTCTGGATTTGATTGAAAATGTTTTTGGGATTGCTAACATGTGTATAGTTTATGATGTTTCTGGTGTGCAACTTGATACAACTGTTGTAGAAATGGTGTCTTGTAATTCATGGTTAATAGAAATTTATCTGGCAAAAGAATTAGATATTATATCATGTGCCCTGTTCTTTATTTACTCTTCTTGCAGCTTACTATATTAGGTAGTAGCAGTACTTGAGGTTCAGCCATTTTTTTGTATGAGAAATGGGATTATTCTCGTATATGGTTGATTCTGTTGTGTTGAATGGTTACGGTACCCTTTATCTTTATTTAATATAGGTTCCTCGTTGTTTGACATCCCAAAATTGTAAAATGGTTGAATGCATTTAGCAGTAGTTTATTTGTTGCAGTCTCAAATTATACGTTTTCATTTTTTGGTATCTTTTTAAAACCTTATGTTCTCTAAGTAGGAAGATGTGCGTGTGTGTAAAAAATAATCACAGCTGGCTTCTTTATAAGTTGGCTTCATTCTCTCCATATATTCTAAGCCTGATGAGGATCAAGTTGAGGTAATATTTATTATTACTGTTATTATTAGGAATCAATGTGTTCTTGTATCATCACTAGTTTATTCATTTGTTGATAGTGCAACTTGTTTTCATTGATTGTTAGTTCTGCATCTTTATTGTGATCATTTGCTGTTAAGGCTAAATTTCACACGTGCAATGGGGACTCTGCTGCAAGTGGAGATTTAATTTGATTTGTCACAGCCCTGTTTTGTTGTTTGTAATTTTCTAATATGCAATTTGTGTTCATTCAATTTCATCCGTTTTGCATTTTACATTTTGTCTGCATTTCTAGTGAATATGGTTGTATAATTGTGGACCATTCTACAAGCTGGGGATTTTTTTTAAATTTATTTAATAATTCTGGCTTTTTATTGAATAAATTACCTTTGAATTTTATTGAAATGAATAAAAAGACAATTCACTTCTATTGAATGGGTCACTGCAGCAACTTGACAATTCCTCGAGTTGTGATAACATCTTTGATTTGGTAGCTTCTAGAAAATTCATGAAAATTTCTCCTTTCTGAGGCACAATTTTTGGATGGAATGTAAAGAGAGTGCAGCATGGTTCACTTGCAAGTGGAAACATATTAAATTTATAGACTGTTCATTACATTCCTATTTGACTGCTATAATCTTATTAATAGCATTGAATGAAATTTCGTCAGAGCAATTGAACATTTTGGATTCTCTGTCTTTGTGAGATGGAACATTTTGTGAAAATATTTACAGTTTGGTGAAGAAAGACTATGCAATGCAAGTAATGAGCTTCTGCATTCTGACCATCCTTTTCATTTCTCATGTGGGCAAATACATCTCTGAGACTAGCCTTCGACTGCCAAATCATTTTTAATGATCCTTTTTTTTTCCTCCACAATGATGGAACAACTGACAACTATCATCACTCTCTTGCAGGAAAGGCATATTAACAAATAAAAAAGGCATCTAAATCTCGAATCATCATCAAGGGAGTTAGAGAGCTACTGCATTATGTGGTCTTTGCACCCATTTATAAATGATGAAATAATGCATCAAGCTTGGAGATCTATTCCTCGACAATTAGATTTCGGTTTATGGAGTGTAAGAAAACCAGATATGGGCTTTTTATGCCATAGATTTTTGTTTAGGAAAGAAGTATATTTGCAAACTGATGGCATCTTTCAGCTGACATTTATTCCTTTTTTTTATTTTTTCGTTCCAAGTGTTGTATGAAATTTGACTAATATGAGCACTTGAATTTTGACTAAGATTTTAACTCTTTTAACTCTTTTAAATTACATAGTTTAAGAGTGTGTCCGCATTAAAAAAATGAAGGCACCCATACCTAAGAATGATTATGTGTGTATGTGTGTGTGTGTGGTCCTTGCATGTAACATATACAATTTTTTTTTCTAAGTGCATTATTTTTCCCTTCAACATAAAATTTTTAAAGTTTTGGACTTATTACAAATTGTCGTTGGCGAAATTCCACGCAATTAGATAACTCTACACAAATAAATGAATAAATGGAAGTAGGCTATTATATTTGACATGTTTATTAAATGAGTCATGTTTGGATTAGTTTAAACTTGTCATAACACGAAATTGAGATAACACAAACACAATGCAATGCCCTGTGTTGCCAACATTTATTACAACAATCAAGAACACATTAGTTTAATTTGTATTAAGTTTATAAAAAATTATAAAAAAAAGCTTGTTACTATAAATTGAGAGGGATATAGAGAAATGAAGGAAGAGAGAAAAAGGCAGAGAGAGAAACCAAACCAAGTCACACTCGACCCGGAACTTGACCTGCCGCCCAACCTTAGCTCCAACCACCTCATCGGCAACGGAGAGTATCAACTGAACCCCCAGACCAAGCTGGTCATTTCCTCACCATCACATTGCCTGAAAACTACTAGAAGACTACTGAATGAAGCTGCTATTTTTTACAGTAAAACCTTCACGATTGATGTTGTTTCTACTAGATTCGATGATGCCATTGCCTGGGTAAGGGGTCTTGATGTCCCATAACATAAAGGTGTGTGTGACCATTTTCCTGAACTACAAGGGTATATCTATCATTTTTCCTAATATTTTCCTCCCTCCCTCTCTCTCTCTCTATACATATATATATATATATATATATATATATATGTATGTATATATATGCAATCCCTGTGTGTAACATATGCTTTATTTTTCTAATTAAATATATTATTTTTCCCTTCAACATAATTCCATAAGCTCTTTTTAAATTTTTTTGTTGCTATTTGGTTGTTTTTTTTAATAGACTTTTTGAAGATTAAATTAACTATTTTACCTCTACTAGAGATTGTTTTTTAAGAGTAGAGATTGAAAACTTTTTTAAAATGTTAAAATATCTAAAATATCATTTATTTATTTCATAATCTTATTTTATTTCTTTCATAACATAACTTTAAAAAAATTATCTATTAAAGTAATTTTGTAATTTTTAATAAACATTCTTATTGACAACCAAAGAATTAATTTTTTTTGGCAAAAACTTTACTTAAAAAAACTATACTGCTGAACTTAAATAAGCTCTATATGAAAAAATATACCAAATGAAGCTTTAGTTTTTTAGAATTCTCTTCTCATATTACTATCGGATGCAATCCTGGAGTGTTAATTTCCTCTTCGTACGTGATACTGTTAATGTTCAGCAACATTTCACTTATTTAATAATCAAAGAAAACCTTTAATTAAGAATGAAAACGATAATGATTGTAATAACTCTACATTGTTTGACATCTTTGGATGACGACGACGATGATTACTTCTTAAATAAATTCTACTACTTGAAATTTTGTTACAAGTTTTATCACACATTTTTAATGTTAATTTTGGCCCACCCTTCTTTAAAATAAATTTCAACTTTTTATTTTTATTTTTATTTTTTTAACGGATTTGAATCATATAGTATTGATTTAAACTTTGTAATCTTTTAAATGTCTTGCAGCACATATGGATTTATAGTAATTTATTATTAAGATTCAATCCCCCATATATTCTTCTCCATAAACTACAAATCATACCATATAAAAAAATAAAACCAGGCATTCCTATTGTTATCAACTCCGTTTTAAACTTAAAATCTTGATAACGCTAAAAAATTATTTTATGATGTACATTATAGAACGTCGAGTTCACTTTTTAAAAAATCCGGACATCCCCATCTAACCAGCCACAATAAGACGTTTTAGGCAATGCAAACCCACTCAATATGAGAGCAGTAAAACACGCCAAAAGGGACTTGAAACTAGAGATGACAGTTAGTAAAATTTGGAACAAGTTTGTTTAGTAACAATATACACCTACTTTTTTTAAAAAAAAATTAATTCTACCCATATTTAATGGTGTGTTTCATACTTCATGATCAAATTTTTTTGTCTTAAAAAAATGCCACTGGGCCTCGCATTAAGTTTTTCCTTGAAGGGGGGTAGCTTCTTCCTTAAAGAGAATGGAATAGTTTCCTCTTGAAAGTAGGCAATAGCAATTTGGGTCTTGCCACAATGTAATTGATTTGATAATAAAAGAATAATAATAGAGAGCGAATTTCAGCGCCGCGCCGCCGCCTCAACCTCCCACAAGAAAAGAAAATTATTGGAGATTTACAATATTAGTAAAATATTGTTATTATAATTCAAAAAAGAAAACTTTGCAAATTTATCCAATCCGTCTGCGTAAAGACTAAAGAACCGTAAGTTACGCAAAAACCACATTATTTAAAATTTTAAACCTTCAGGAAAGCCATCGCAACACAACAATCTGCCGAAGCGAAACAAAGACTTCTTTAAATTTTGCTAAAGAAAATCACTATGGCAGAGTGTGAGTCGCTCAGCAAGGTAATTTTTACTATTGTTTCATCGTATTTATTTCTTAAAGCTTTAACTTAACTTTGAAAACCAAAACAGAACAAAATTATAATATTCTCTGACATATTTACTGTACTAAGAAATCCATGTTATTAATTAGGGTTTTCATGTTGCTATTTGCTTTGAAGCTGAAACATTAATATTTGATTTTTTTTTGTGCCGTGGTTAGTGTGTCAAGAGAGACAATAATGGTATGGACCGGATTTCGCTTCTGATCAACGATAAGATAAGAAAAACAGACAATTTGGATGGAGATTGTACTTGTATTTTACCCATAAAATATCAGGGAAGAAAAGAAAATTATATGGTTGACAGCATTAGCGAATTACCCGATGAAATTCTTATAAATGTGTTATCTCGATTGACTATGAAAGAAGCAGTACTTGCCAGCGTCCTCTCAATTAGATGGAGATATTTGTGGAATTTTTTTTCTGGCTGTTTGGATTTTGATGATCCGCTAACAATGGCGGATTTGGAATACGATTTGGGTATGGGAACCGAGGCACTTGATGTAGAAAGAAACAAGTTTACAAGTTGGGTCAATTTTGTCTTGAGGTCACTTCAATGTCGAACTATAGAAGGATTAAGAATATGTTTCGATGTTGTCTCTGATGATGATATTGCTGGCTGGATTAATTTTGCCGTAGAAAGGAGAGTTCGAAAATTAGAGTTGGATTTTACAGAAGTTCAATTTGGTTCACGGATTCAACAATACAATTTCACCTCCCATCTTGATAGTTATTCCAACTTTAGGTCTCTCACATCCCTACGCTTGACATGCTTAGATATAACTGGAGAGGCTGTTGAAAATTTATTATCTAATTGTCCCCTTCTTGAGGTGTTGAGTGTTAACAAATCGAATTGTTTTGAGAGTCTCAAAGTTTCGGGCCCATCACTCAAGTTGAGGCGCTTAGAGCTGAAGTATTTGTCAGATTTCGTGGATCTTGAAATTGATGCTGCAAATCTCATATCATTCGAATTTTTCGCTTATGAAACCACTGTTTCTTTTGTAAATGTCCCAAATCTTGCTGAGGTACACATTGCGTGCACTTATTCCCAGTACTTCATGCATAACCTTAACCAGTTTTCAAGTTTCCTGTCACAATTACAAACTCTTAAGCTGGAACTTCAATCTGTTAAGGTTCGTATGTTCGATCTTTAATTTTTTTACTACTGTTATTCTTTAATGTGTATGTATGTACCAATAATAGTATCTTTATCAAATTGTTTCAGGTACCTGAGGCGGTCCCATATAATATTCCCATATTACTTAATCTTAAGCATTTGGAGTTGACAATTAAAGTCAACGATGATGATTGCTTTCTTCCTTGTGCTGCTTTCTTGAAAGCATCTCCTTCATTGCATAGACTTACACTCAAGGTAGATGTTTTGGGAGCTGTATTTGTATTTCTAGAATATCATTTTCTCTATGCATATAACTATTTATAAATTTTTTTCGTTCTTTTATCCTGCGTCATGCAGTTATTCAAGGTAGAGCCTTCATCTGGATTTGTACGAACCGTTAAGGATCATCCATACGTAAGCCTCCGAGATTTAAGCATTAGGGAGTTGGAATTGATTGGATTCATGGGGCTTTCAACTGATACCGAGTTTTTGATTTGTTTCATTGAGAATGCCAAGCAGTTGGACAAAATAACTCTTTATCCTTGTCCACCGCTCTTCCTTGGAAAGCCAATAGAATTGTGCCACAGAGACAGCAAGGAGTATCAATCTATTCGAAAGCGCGCTATTAAGTTTGCAGCAAACTATCCTCAGTTGGACTTTGTAATACCATGAATTATTATCTGTATTGGTTGTTTGATAGAACAATTTGCTGTATTTCTGTTGAGAAAAATTTGACTAAGATTAACTGAAGTTTTCATTTGAGTTTATGTGTATTCTTTTAAGTAGGATTAGGATAAGCACTAGTCTCCTATTATAAAAACATTTGTTGGTGTTTTGACAATAATATTCCAAGTTGTAACATTAAAATTCCAGGTATGAGACCAAGTTGCCATTAATATTCCGTTCAAATTTTAAATGGCCTTTTGCCGAAGCACGACGCACTGCTTGGCACATCCCGAAGCCCGTGTGGGACTTGCTATAGACCAGATTGGGCCAATCTTGGGCAAGAATATTAAAAGAGTTGTGATATTTGATTCCTTATTATATTTCATCAGCCCTCATTAATCTTTTTATGAAATGACTTAGAAGATAAATAGTGTTTAAATGCACCCACATGCTAACTTCTATTAATATATAATTTAGCTAATTTAATTTCTTAAACCATAATTTCTTTTAGCTTTTTAAATTATTATTTATTCTCAAATATTGTATACTCTAATTTGTAATCATAGAAGAAATTAATTTATAATACTCAATAGAGGATGTTGAAGAAGTATTACTTTTTTTTTAATGGTTAAGACAATGGTGGATAAAACCTTTAAAACAAAATAGAAAAATTATAGTGATCATGAATTTTTTTTCCGTTTTAAAATAGATTTTATAAGTATTACATAGTGAGCGGCTGGCTACTTGGAAAAAAAAATTATAAGAAGGGTAAGTTTGAAATTAAGTGGGATATGTTTAGAGATAAATATTAGTTTAAAATTTTTAATAGGATTAACTAAAAGGTAGGGATTGATAAGATATAATGAGGAGGTAAATATCGAGGAGGTAAAATATCACCACTCACTAAAATCAAAGGCAAAGAAAGAAAATATTGATTTTTAGTGATTGAAAAAGCTATATTATTTCTTGGACGTTGCAGTTCTCATATAATAAAATTAACCAGCAAATAGATACCATTGGTGATCAAATGCATTGTATGTAGCTAGCTAGCTAGGTTTTATTTGAGCAAACAATGTTGGTTGGAATGGCAGCAGTGTTATACCCATTGAAAATGGTTCTACAAGTCATCGTATAGGCACCCATTTCGGAAAACACAAGCCAATCGTTCACGTCAACTTCCGTAAACACCTCATCGACTGCAACACGTGTTGGCCCGAATACCGTTGAATTGTAAGTCCTCATCAATCCTTTACTGGAAACAAGAGGTAGCGGGGTGCACTTAGCAATTGCTTCATTGCAGCTTACCCAGGCAAAAGACTTGAATGTTCCACCAATAATCCAATACTTTCTCAGCCCACCACGAACACGCTTCCTTATAATTTAAGTATAAAGCTTGAAAGCCGAGTCGGCGAAGGACTGGTCAGGCTTTGAAATCACACTCAGACTCGATCCTGGTAATAATTCGTTCGGAATATAAGCTTAAAGTGCTTCTTTTATGATTTTTTTGCTTTAAAAAGGAAAGGGGGTGGACAAACCTAAATCAATTTTTACCCCCTCCCCATCCTTAAGGCTCGAACCCGAGTCCACATAAGTGAGAGGTAACAAATTGCACTGCCAACCAACTCGGCTATGCCCTTGGGGGGAGTGCTTCTTTTATGATTGAAGCATCTTCTTGGAATGATTTTGGGTTTGAATTAGTAAAGCTGAAGCTGCCGCCGATATCTAGCACAAGTATTTTGTTATTACTTAAACAAGCTGTTGTCTCAAAGACTACTTTAGCCGCTGCAATGGCTTCCCGAAATGCAACAAAGTTTGTAGCATCGCTTCCATTGTGGAATGCCACACCAACTACAGAGAGCTCTAAAGTTTCAGCGGCTTCGAGAAGATGCACAACTTCCTGAGGATGATGATCAACACCGTATTAGGAATCCTATGGATACTTTTCTCTATTATCATCTGGGGGTTTAATTCGGATCAATAAATCGCATTTTGAATGCCACTTCTGAATCTTGTCGAGCTCCTCTATTGAGTCAAATGTTGTTAAGTTGATGCCAACACTCGCAGCGTACTTAATGTGATAAACAGACTTACACAAGTTTAGATAAATGATACGATCCGGTGACACACGTACTGCCAAAACAACTTCAATCTCGGATCCGCTTGCACAGTCAAAGTCTGAGGCCCAGAGCTGCAAGTTCCTCAAGAAGGGCTAGCTCAAGATTACACTTGACGACATAGTGAGGATGAATCATTGGAAGTTTTGAAGTCATCTAATTGTGGAGAGAAACCACAACTCCTAAATCGAGTATGTAAATGTTGAAAAGTCAAAAGGCCACATGCACCACATGCATGGTATTATTCGGTGGCCACCAAAGCTACATGCATAAGCCACAAAAGTTGACTATTTGGAAAAGGTTGGAGCCATGTGCATGCATTGGTCAATCTTAAAGAATTAGTTGCTGAAATAATTGACAATTTGACAACGGATTTGGTGCAACAGCGCATCCATCTTGCCTATAAATAGAGAAGCCGAATGCATTTGTAGAACATTCCAAAATATTTGTGAGAAGCATTTCAAAGTTTAGAGCAATTCAAGTGAAGAATTGTTGAGAGTGAGTAATCGGAGAGTGTGAGCAATTGAGAGGTATTTCCTTTCAAGTGTATGTGAGAGTACTGGGTGTATTTGAGTTCTGGAGAGTGTGATTTGTTATTCAAATATTGTACTCAAATAATTGTTAGTAATACAATTATTTTTCTCTTACTCCTATGGGCGTAGGCATAATTACCGAATCATGTTAAATTCCTATGTCTTTTATTTTTCCGTAATTATTTGGTGCACTTGATTCTGTATTCTGCGCACAACAATTGGTATCAGAGCCAAAGGTTCGTACTTGGAGAATACGGTATTGTTCATATATACGGTACTATTCATATATGATACTATTCACAAATACGGTACTATTTACGAATATGGTGGAGACGGTCATTTATACTTAAGAGACAATCTATTATAAGCAGTATGTATTTTTGCATGTCTAGGAAAGTTTTGTCAACAAGACGATAAGAGTGTAAGGAGTTTGGGTTTTAAGTGGGAACATTGTGACCCCTCTATTCTCTTGAGAACTTTTCTGGTGTATTTATTCATATGAAATAAACATCATAGAGATTGTTTTTCAAGTAGGAATAGTTCGTTGAGAAACTGGTAGAAGGTGAAACTTTCAGAAGTGGGTGGAGATCTACCCAGACTATTCCAAGAGACAGTTCAGGTGGAAGGAGGGAATTGTCAAATCGCCTTTCAGCACCTGTTATTGGAGGCCAAAAGATCGATGTTGAAAATTTTGATGAGAAAATCAACTTCAGCATTTGGAGACGCAAAGTTATGGATGCCCTTATTCAAATCGATCTCGACGTTGTTTTGAAAAATAAAAAACACTTGTATGACGAAGAAACTTGAGATCGTATGAATGAAAAAGCCTGTGGTTAGATCAGATCTTGCTTGACCAAGGAAGTGAAATACCTAGTGAAAGATGATGAGTGCGCGATGTCTTTGTGGCGCACATTAGAAGAAAAGTATTTGCTAAAAAGTCTCAAAAATCACCTCCATACAATGAGCCAGGTATATGGTTTTCAAATGAAGATTGGGGTGTCAATGTACAACCATGGTTCAAGATTTGAAAAGTTACTTAAAGAATCTTGATAAAGATATAAAGGATGAAGTCAAGGCTATGATTCTACTGCACTCATTTCTAGAAGAATATAGCCATTTTGTGACTACCTTGTTATATGGGAAAAGCGTGATTGTTTTTAAAGATATTTGCACAGCATTGACCAATTTGGAAATTTAGAATAGTGATAAACATTCTGAAAGAGCATCATCTGAACTTTTGTTAGCCAAATGATGGGCGATGGAGAAAAAGAAGAAGCATGATGGAAAGAACTCTCGGTCTAAGTCAAGAAATAGAAATATAACTCGAGATGAGTGTGCCTTTTGTCATGAAAAGGGCCATTAGAGGAAAGATTGTCCGAAGGCTCAGAAGTGAGATAGGAAGAAACCAGTAACAGCGAACATGGCATACAAAGATGAAAACTTTGATTATTCATTAAGTATTACACCTACAACGTATGTGGCTAGTTCGGACGAGTGGATACTTGATACCGGAACAACCTATCATTTATTTCCTGTAAAGGAATGGTTGACAGATATTCGTAATTTAGAATTCGGTGCAATTGTGATGGGAAATGATCAACCTTGTCGCACAATGGGGATAGGAAAAATTTGGCTTAAGATATTTAATGGAATGGTCAGAGAATTAAAAGAGGTTAGGTATGTTCCAGCTCTAAAGAAAAATTTAATTTCTATGGGTGCTCTGGAAGCTAAAGGCTACAAGGTTACCATTAAAGACGGAAAAATAAAGTTCACATATGGAGCTATGGTGATTTTGCAAGGGTCCGACATCACAATTTGTACTATTTGAAGGGAGGTATAATTGATGAAGCTAATGTTGTTGAGGCGCATAGTGACACCATCAAACTATGACATGCACGACTGGGACATGCTAGAGAGAAGTATTTGCAAACTCTGATGAGGCATGGACTTTTAAAAGGTGTCAAAACTTGTAAATTAAATTTCTGTGAGCATTGTGTAGTAGGCAAAAAAACAAGGGTCAAGTTTAGTACGGTTAATCACGATACTCGTGAGATCCTTGAATATGTTCACATTGATGTATGAGAACCAACCAAGACTGCATCAATTGGTGGAAGCCATTGTTTTGTTTCATTTGTTGATGATTTCTCTAGACATGTGTGGGTGTACACCATGCGAGCAAATGATGAGGTTCTAGAGATTTTCGTGAAATGGAAGAAACTGGTAGAGACTCAAACTGGCAGAAAGATCAAAGTATTACGATCTGATAATGAGGGTAAATATACTTTTTATCCATTCTTGCAAGTATGTCAGAGTGAAGGTATAAAAAGACATTTCACGGTGAGACATACTCTGCAACAGACGGTGTGGTTGAGCGTATGAACCATACTTTGCTAGAGAAAGTAAGGTGTATTTTATTTAATGTTGGTTTAGAGAAAAAGTTTTAGGCTGAGGCTGTAAGCTACGCAAGTCACTTAATAAACCGATTGCCTTCTGCTGCAATTGGAGATCAAACTCCTATGGAAATGTAGTCTGAAAAGCATGCATAAGACTATGATTCCATCCATGTGTTTGGGTGTCCAGTTTATTATCATGTAAACAATGATAAGCTCGATCCTCGTGCAAGGAAAGTTATCTTTGTGGGATTCAAAGGTGGAGTTAAAAGCTACAAGGTTTGGGATCTCGAAGATAAAAAGTTTGTGTATAGTAGAGATGTTACTTTTAGTGAAGCTTCTATGTTAAAGGCTTCAAGTTCTCAGCATGTGGAGAATAAGACCAAAGAGGTATTGCAGCAGGTGGAGTTTGATGCAACTCCATATGTACCAGTTAGTCCTACATCAGAGAAGTGTTTAATTTTGAAGAAGAAGTTGTTTATATTGATGTTCCATAAGATGAGGAAACAACCGAAGAAGATGTAAAAGATGAAAATGAGTTTATAGCTACAAGGAGGCCAAAAAGAGTTATAAAGAAACCCGGGTGGCTTACTGAAGATATTGTGGTAGCCTATGCACTTCCAGTTGATGATGATGACATCTCCAACACTTTCGGTGAAACATTACGTAGTAGTGAAAGTGATAAGTGGAAGTTAGCCATGGAAGAAGAGATAAAATCTCTTCATCAAAATCAAACTTGGGAACTTGTGGAGTTACCTAAGGGAAAAAACGCTATTGGCAATAAATAGGTCTACACCAAGAAGCAAGGATCTTTAAATCAATTAACTTTTTGATATAAGACAAGGCTCGTGGTAAAAGGTTATGCTCAGAAGGAAGGTATTGATTCTAATGAAGTATTCTCTCTAGTTGTGAAACATACTTCCATTCGTATACTACTTGCCTTGGTAGTTAAATATGAGTTAGAGTTGGCTCAACTAAATGTGAAGACGACATTCTTACATGGAGATTTGGAAGAAGAAATCTATATGACTCAGCTTAGTGGTTTCAAAGTTGCTGGAAAAGAGAATCATGTGTGTAGATTGATTAAATCTTTGTACGGATTAAAACAATCACCGAGGCAATGGTACAAGAAGTTTGATCAATTCATACAAGGGTAGAAATTCATTAGAAGTGAACATGATCACTATGTTTACTTTAGAAGACTACAAGATGGAGCTTTCATTTATTTGTTGCTCTATGTCGATGATATGCTTATAGCTTCGAAGAATAGAGGTGAGATTGAGATATTAAAGAAGCAATTGGCTTTTGAGTTCGAGATGAAAGACTTGGATGATGCACAGAGAATACTTGGGATGAAGATTCATATAGACAAGAAGAATGGAAGCGTGTGGTTAACTCAAAGGTCTTATTTGAAAAAAGTATTAGAGAAGTTTGGCATAGATGACAAAACTAAATCGGTATGTACTCCTCTAGCTCCTCATTTCAAATTAAGCTCTTCTTTATGTCCTTCCTCCCAAAAGGAGCGCGGATACATGGCTCGTGTTCCATATGCAAGTGTTGTGGGTAGTATTATGTATGTTATAGTATGCACAAAGCCCGATATTTCTCAAGCCGTTAGTATGGTTAGCAGATACATGCATAATCCGAGTAAAGACCATTGGCCTACGGTGAAATGGATTCTTCGATATTTGTATAGGACAATTGATGTTGGGTTATTGTATAAAAAGAATTGTAGTCAACAATGTGTCGGGTATTGTGATTCTGATTTCGTTAGAGACCTAGATAAGTGAAGATCAATAACGGGTTATGTATTCATATTGGGTGAAGGTCCGATCAGCTGGAGGTCGATTTTACAATCGACAATTACTCTATCCACTACGGAAGCAGAGTATGGCAGCAACTGAGGTTGTAAAGGAAGCTATTTGGTTGAAAGACTTGTTAGGTGATTTAGGAGTAATCCAGGAGAACATTAAGGTGTTATTTTAGATTATCTTGTGATCAATGTCCCAAAATTGACCAAGAAGAATAAAACATGAAATCTATACCTTATTCATAGTTTATAAGGTGCCTGATATATGCCATGGTGTTAACAATGCTTGATATCTTATATGCAGTCCGTGTAGTAAGTAGATATATGGTTAATCTAGGCAAGGAACATTGAGGGGCTGTGTTATGAATTCTGAGATATACTTGACAGGCACAACTGGTTATGGTTTTTTGTATGGAAATGTAGCTAAAAAAAATACAAGAGTTATTAGCTACGTAGACTCTAATTATGTAGGAGATCTGGATAAAATAAGATCTCTCACTAGTTACTTATTCTTACTTAAGAAATGCATAGTCAGAGGCAAATAAGTATTTTCTCATACAATCAAAGTCCAACCAACTTGAGCAAAAACTAGATTCATCATGAGAAGACAAAGCATATAGATATAAAGGTTCATTTTATTAGACTTGAAGCGTCAAGGGGAGTGGCAAAATTGAAGAAAATTCACACTGAAGATAATGTTACTAATATGCTTACAAAGTCAATCCCAACAGATAAGTTTGAGCATTGTTTGAACTTAGCTAGAATCTACAAAATCTAGTTATGCAAATGATAGTGAAAATAAGAAAGCAAGGAGTAGCTAATTTAAGCTCAAGGTGGAGAATATTGACATGTGGAGCTCAAATCTAGATTTATGATAAAAATGACAAGTCGATTATAAATGATATTTGAGGAAGACATGTCGGTTCTGATGTAACAGAAGCCTGGATGACAGGAAATTATTGTCAGCTAAACGTATTAGTAATACACGTGATCACACACTTGCATCACTTACTCAAACGGTAGCATCTATTACCGTTTCACAATGCAAATTTCACAGCAGACCTACACATGTCCAAAATCCGTTCAAAAGGCTTTTAAAGCTGTTAATTGAAGCGGGAAGCTTCTGGGGTTTATGAATAAACCCAGAAACTATTTAGACTGGCTGTTAAGGGAACATTCTAGGCTGATTTCTCAATATATAAAGGGGTTTGTGAGCTATTATGGGAGAGATTCGATTCAGTTACACTTTCTCTCTCTTATTGTATTTGTACAACTTGAGATCAGTAAAATCTTGCTTCTCTTTTCACAATGGATATAGTCTCCTTTAAAGCCGAACCACTTTAATTCTCTTGTGTTGAATCATTGTTTCTTGTTACTCTTTATGATTGTAGTTTTTGAATTGCTCTCAATCCCAGCAAACCAGACTCCACCAAGATCCTTATACAAGATCAACCAAGTTGCATATACTAGAGAGTGTAGATCAGACAATGAACAATGATTCCAGACAGTAAATCAATCAAAGAATCAATAACCACAAAAAGATTAACACAGTAGAACAACTAAGAGCATTTAAACAGAAGCACACAATTCTTTAACGTGGTTCAGCCATTGATGGCCTACATCCACGGGTGAACTCTCTTTGCACGCTTTATTGACAGATTTAAGATGAATGTTACAGAGAGATGAGGACAAAGAAATTAAGAACAAGACTCTCAGCTTTCTCTCTCTTTCTATTCCTCTCAACCCTCTTCGATCTCTAAGTCCTCGATCTCTTTTACCACCTCTGTTTTCCAGCTTTATAAACCCAGCTTCATAACCAACTTAACAACCCAGAATTCACAGCTCTCAAACACGTATGCATGAGTTTGTTATAACGAACTAACCATCATGTGCTGCTCACGTGACTTCATTAAGTTGATACAGAAGCTGGAAAACGCTGCCGTTTCAGAAAGTGTTTTATTCACCTTGTAACCAACAATGATCAAGATTGTTGCTTGGTGATTTCAATTACAGAAGCTTTGATTAAAGAATTTTATTCTTTGGATTGGGGGATCTTTAGTATATTGGATCTTGGGAGCGATTAAAGTCATCATCATGTTGGCTTGATCATAACATAAACAAGTTTACAAGTTGGGTCAATTTTGTTTTGAGGTCACTTTAATGTCGAATTATAGAAGGATTAGGAATATGTTTCGATGATGTCTCCGATGAAGATATTGCTAACTAGATTAATTTTGCTACAGAAAGGAGAGTTCAAAAATTAGAGTTAGATTTTTCTAAAGTTCAATTTGGTTCACGGATTCGACAATACAATTTCACATCCCATCTTAATGGTTATTCCAACTTTAGGTCTCTCATATCCCTACGTTTGACATGTTTAGATATAATAGAACAAGCTGTCGAAATTTTATTATAGAATTGTCCCACTCTTGAGGTGTTGCGTGTGGACGATCCAAAGTTTCTGGCCCATCACTCAAGTTGAGCTGCTTAGAGCTGAAGTATTTATCAGGCTTCGTGGATCTTGAAATTGATGCTTCAAATCTCATATCATTTGAATTTTTTCGCTTATGACACCATTGTTTCGTTTGTAAATGTCCCAAGTCTTGCTGAGATACATAGTGCATGCACTTATTCCTAGTACTTCATGTATAACTTTGACCAGTGTTCAAGTTTCCTATCGCAACTACAAACTCTTAAGCTGTAATTTCAATTTGTTAAGGTTTGTATGTTGGATCTTCAATTTTTAACAACTATTATTCTTTATATAGTGTTTACTTGTTGGAGTGAGATTTGAGAGTATGAATTCCTTCCACTCCAATATTTACTTACTCATTTAATGGGAGGGATGAGAGTTCTATTTTGTGGGTGTCACTCATTTTTTAAGCGAGAAATGAGATTCCCATCACATGAGGGTAGTTGGGAGTGGGCATTCACTCCTACCTCTTTCTTTTCTTACACTTCCTTTATTAAATATCATATAATTTATATTTATTAAATAATATAATGTTATATTTACTTAAAAATAATAATATTATATTTATTTAATGTATATGTATGTACCAATAATAGTCACTACAAGAAAAAGGATTATTTATGAGACTGAATACCCTTGAAAAAAATTATTTTCAAGAAAGTCATGCCGTCGACTGTCATTGTATTACACTGCATTAGAAAAACATAATTTCCAATTAGTCATTGGAGAAAAAATCTATTTTCAACAGTAAGGCCATCGGAAATGGCATTAGTTGCCCTTGAAAATAACTTTTAGGAAGTTGAAAATTTGTATATTTCCAGCTATATTTTGCCCTTTGAAATGCTAAGAGGGCCGTAAAAAATGTTCATTTTTTTCAATATCCTCTTTATTTATTCTTATTTAATCATTTATTTGCACTAATCATTTTATTTTTTTCACTTGATTTCTTGTAAAATAATAAAATATAATATAATACGAGTTTGATTTACTAGGAATATATAACATAATATAATATATTATGAATTCAACAACACCAACAAAATACTATTTGTATAGCTTCAATTAAACTTTCATAAACACCTTACCCTTGGCATCAATGGAGAAACAACCAATTGTCTATCTGATAGTATTTGTTTTTACACAAAAGCATCGTAGACGCTAGTACATATGCAAACGAATTTCAATCATCGTCGGAAATGCCATCTTCATTCTCTGAAGCTTTTTATGAATAAAAATAGCACATTCCATGAACCTTTACTCTATTTCCACTTCCTTGAAATTATTTTTGTTTCACCTGTATAAACGGTCGAATTGCAAAAAGTTCATTAGGAGAATAAACAAGCCTTTGAAGTACCAAAAAAGTCTTAAAATCTCGAATGCTCGCATCTGTAGGGATAGGCAAAGAGGACAAAAGATTCTAACTTAACTCTCCTAATTCATCACTTTTTACCTTTTCCTTCTCAACCTAATTAGCCAGCTCCCTCTATCCAATCAATTGCGTATAGAGGAATTCAATCAATCACAATAGCAATTTTTTGTTTTTTTGTTTAATCCATCAAAGTGATAAGATTCTGATACAAATTTTAAAGGTGAATAAATCTAATTTATTAAGTGTAATGAGTGCATGTACGATTTTCTGGATACGAGTGAATGCATCGGGATGTGGGAGCAATTCTTGCAATCCACTTGATTCTTTCTGCCCTTAATTTCCTGCCATGCCAAGTTAATAAGATATTTACAACTTGTAAAGAGGATCTAATTACAGTGTCCAAGCTCTTTTCCCAAGTGAATTCTTACAAAGTTGATACTGCCAAGCTAGATGCTGTAAAGTCTCAACTAAAAACTATCTTATTCCTACAAAGCACTGTACTATGTCGGAGGTTTCGCCCAATTTGCTAGTATAATACCACTCGTTTACTCTCTTCAAAACCAAAATAGAACAAGATAAGTGCCTGTAAATGTTGCAAGAATTAACCACAAGAAATCTAACTCCATTTTGATGTTTAGGTCCCTCTCTTATTCTGTACTTATCACTTGTATCATATCTTCTATTTCTATATGCACATATTTATAGTCGGGTTTAAAGCAGACAATGTAAAATTCTGATTTCAAAAGCTACTATCCGCAAGACTGCCAATGTGTTAACCACTGAACGAATTGATCTTTTAGAGGGCATGTCATTGGATTTTGCAAGTACAATATAATGGCATACGTTGTTTGAGTGTGTCAGAAATTCTAAAGTAACAAATTGAGAATTGACAGCCAGAAAACAAAAATAGAATATATTCATTTTGGCTTCAAAATGTTTTTCCCTGTCCTCCTCCTGCAACAATAAAATAAGCAAAATTCAGATCATAAACAAATCCTATATGCCCTTTCAGCCATCTTTATACATCTTTTAACTGTTAAATCAAACCAAATAGATAGCAGCATGTTTTTGGACCCATCTAGTTTCTTCAAACATGGCAGAAATAGCAACCAAGTCTGTCTACTCGTATTTCTAAACTCTTAACAACATACAAAATGTAATGAAAAACAATACAATATGGAAAGATGCACATCAGCATTGACTAAACAGCATTCCTTTTTAACCTAAAAAATAACGAATGATCCAATTAGATTCCTTTTACATGCTACCTAATCTTATACAATTATGTCTCTGAAAAATTAATCAAATGATAGGTTGATTCTCGCTGTATCAAATCATCAAAATGTAAAAGAAAAACGTACATATTGCTCCAAAATTAGACTTGAATTTCACAAAGTTCCTTACAATTAGATCATGTACTATGAACAAAAAATTGCTTTCGAGAGGCACCAAGCAACAGTTGTGAGATCTGTTCTTAATTCACTCTGAATCATAACAGTTGTGATCAGATTCATGTTAACAAATTTAGTAATTACAGCCATGAAACAAAAACAAAACAACTGAAAGAAGTTAACAACATTCTGGTTTTTTAACCTTTAAAAATAACGAATCTTTCCAATTTGATTTCAAAATAATGAACAATCTTAAAATTATGTCTCTGAAAAATTAATCAAATGATAGGTTGATTCTCGCTGTATCAAATCATCAAAATGTAAAAGAAAAACGTACATATTGCTCCAAAATTAGACTTGAATTTCACAAAGTTCCTTACAATTAGATCATGTACTATGAACAAAAAATTGATTTGGGTTTGCCCACCCCCTTTCCTTTTAAAAAAAAAAAAAAAAACCAAGCAACAGTTGTGAGATCTGTTCTTAATTCACTCTGAATCATAACAGTTGTGATCGGATTCATGTTAACAAATTTAGTAATTACAGCCATGAAACAGAAACAAAACAACTGAAAGAAGAACGAACATTACTGGTTTCGATTCGGATACCTTTAAAACACCTTGAATTGCGAGTCTTTCCCGAGTTTGATTTCAAAATAATGAACAAGTAAAACTTATGCCGAGTCGATGAGTTGACTCAGAGGAACATGGCGAGAGAGCGATGCATTGAATTAGTGAAGTTGCAACTCTAAAGACCTAGCACAGTGAAAATAAAAAGCAAATAGAGACAACAAAGTCGTAATTTGATGAGAACTGCCTAGGGTTTCAAATAGATTTTCCCTAAATTGATGAAATTAAAGCAAAACCTCGAAGAGGGAGGGGGAGATGGAGAAATTAGAGTAAAAGATAAAAGGAATTAAAAATTTACCTAAAATTTTGATTAAGATTCTTCTATTGAAAATTTAAGCTAAGAAAAATGGGGGAATTTTATGGGATATGCCCTATTGCCTCTAAAATACCCAACATTTACATTAAAAGTATAACACTATTTTATTTTACACATATATACTTAACAAAATCAGAAAAAGTATAAAAATAACATCGATTAGATCGTCACTATTTTATTTTACACATATATACTTAACAAAATCAGAAAAAGTATAAAAATAACCTCGATTAGATCGTCACAAAACTGGACTCATTTCCTCAAAGTTAGATAAACAATCGAGAATACTCAACTTTAACCAAATCATGTAGAATTAGTAATTTAGTATAAATTTCGACTTTTCCATTTGAGTTAAGTAAATAGTCAAGAATACTCGACTTCAATTGAAATAAAAAATTGTCTAGAGAATTTTTGACTTTTTCATATAAGTCGACTAAAGAGTCAAGGATATTGGACCTTAATTTAACCTTGCCCAAGCATTCATTCACAAAAATTATTGATTTTTAATGAAAGTTTAGTAATCAATCAAGATTACTTGACTTAAATTGAAATGAAAAATTCCTTTTTAATATAGTCAGATAAAGAGTAGAAGATGATTGACCTCAATTTAACCTTGCCCAAGTATTAATTTAGTAAAAATTCTCAACTTTTCATAAAAGCCTAGTAACTAGTTGAGAATACTCCAATAAAATTAAAATAAAAAATTCTCTTCAATTCAGTTGGATAAAGAGTCAAGGATACTCAACCTCAATTTAACCTTGTATAAATATTCATTCAGCAAAAAGTCTCGACTTTCATGAAAGTCTGGTAACTAATCAAAATTACTTGACTTAAATTGCAATGAAACATTCCCTTTTAATTAAGTTGGATAAAAGTCAAGTATACTCGACTTTGGTTATGTCAGTATGCAATCATTTACAAAGATATGCAATAGCCATTAAAAAATAGTATTTGCAACAACCATAAATTATCTAATAAACATTAAATAAACCGCAATCTCATAACATATAGGAAAGTCATCCTTATACAATTTCAGTGCGAAACTCCTTATACACTTACGCAAGATAGTCTTTCACTTACTCTAAGCACTCAAAACATGACCTAAAATGTCCATGAAACCCCTTAAAGACAACGTATCATCTACGATCCTTTATCAAATCCTATATAAACAAATAATTTTAAATTTACTACATGCTTAAACAAAGTTAAGGAAATAAATAAAGCATAAATTAATGGCAAAAAAGAAAAATAATATAAAGAATTGAGTCACTTGCATTGAATATAATTTGAAACAAAGTGTCACTCCTCATATAATGGCATTAGCATCATGCATCTTAGTCGATTATGTCACGACCATCACACTAATTGCATTCACGAGGCAACTTTTCCTCACCATTAAATGGTATTCTTTTATTCTTTGGACGCCCACTTGACCGTTTTCAAGAGGAGGATATACTTTATAGTCACTTACATCCCCTAAAACATCCCCCTCTTAAGGACCAACAAGGTAAATAGTCTCAGAATATGCTAACACCCATACATCACTTAAATAATAATAGGAGTACTAATCATTAAATAAATTTTAGCAAAAAAATTATTGAAATAGTTTGAATAAAATCACACTACAAAACTTACTAGACTTATTTAATTAACTTACTTGACTTGTTCATACTAGTAACTCTACCTTATTACTCGACTCCTACTCAATTTGATTAAGAGACGTACTTGACTTCTTCAAATGACTTAAAATAATTAATACTCGACTTGTTCAAAAGACTTATTCAACCTATTTAGCACCGTTAGTTAACTTGTTCAAAAAATTTAAAATAGTTAATACTCCATTTATTCAAAAGACTTAGTCAATTTTCACTCGACTTATTTAAAAGACTTAGTCCACTCCTACTCGACTTATTTATAGACTTACTTGACTTCTTCAAACAATCTAAAATAATTAATACTTGACTTGTTAAAAAAAAAACTTACTTAACTTTTACTAGACTTGCTTTAAAAATACAAGGCTCTTACTCAACTTGTTTAAAAGACTTGCTCAACTTAATATTTGACTTGTAAAAGTGCTTATTATCAAGGGTAAATAATGCCTTTGAAAATATCTAGTCTATAACATAGTTTTTTTTTTTTTGTAGTGAGTATCTTTATCAAATTGTTTCAGGTGTCTGAGGTGCTTCATTAGAATATTCCCATATTATTTAATCTTAAGCATTTGGAGTTGACAATTAGAGTCGAGGATGATGATTTCTTTCTTCTTTACGCTGCTTTTTTGAAAGCATCTCCTCCATCACATAGACTTACACTCAAGGTAGTTACTTTAGGAGCTGTATATGTATTTTTAGAATATCATTTTCTCTATGAATATAATTATTTATAATTTTTTTTTGTGCATTTATCTTATGCCATGAAATTATTCAAGGTAGAGCTTTCATCTAGATTTGTACAAACTGGATTTAAGCATCAGGGAGGTAGAATTGATTGGATACATGGGGCTTACAACTGATATCGAGTTTTTGATTTTTTTTTATTGAGAATGCTAAATAGTTAGACAAAGTAACTCTTTATCCTTATCTACCCTTCTTCCATGGAAAGCCAATAGAATTGTGCCGCAGAGAAACCGAGGAGTATCAGTCTATTAGAAAGCATGCTATTGAGTTTGCAGCAAACTATCCTCAGTTGGACTTTGTAATACCATGACTTATTATCTATATTGGTTGTTTGATGAACAATTTGCTATGGTTCTGTTGAGAAAAATATGACTAAGATTAACTGAAGTTTTCATTTAGGTTTATATGTATTCTTTAAGTAGGAATAGAATCAAGTACTAGTCTCTTATGTTAGAGCACAGAAAATCTTTGGCGAAAACTATCACTTATAACTCAATAATATTCATGTTGTATCACCAAGAAATAATGAAAAAATATGTGAAACCATACTTGAATCCATAACGCTGAATTGCTCTGTAGGATTGTGTGGTTGGCCTTCTAGATTAACACACTTTCCTAAAGAATCTTTAATATTCTCTACACTCTCTCTCTAATAATGAGATGTCAGAAAGAATAGAAAAATATATATGACCTAGGGACCATGACCATTTATATAGACAACTATTTTCTATTGTCATTAGGTATTCGTAATTCTGCTCATCATAGAATTAGAATATCATTGGGTCTTTACACATTAAAGGCTCACACTTTATTAGATACATTAAAGCTTATAATATCGAAAACCTTAATAAATCACTTTAATTGAGCTTAACATTATATGACAATCTACAACACATAATTATTCATATATAAGTCAAAAGTTGCATTAAGGATCCAATAATGCTAGATTAAAAAAATCCAACAATCTCTCATTTGGGCTATATGTGTAACCTTATAATTATGCTTTGCAAAAATAACCGTATGAGCTCAACCTTACTATCATTACCAAAATGTATCTATAACCAATCTGGCTTATCAATCATACTCGTACCTCAACCCTTAATAGTCATTGTGCTAATACAACTGAATGTCATGAATCATGTTGTAAATGTGTAGCATAGAAATTTCATGCAATGTTATCTTAACATGCATATTTCAAACTAGTCCACCTTAAACCTAAATGAGATCAAACTATACCAAAATTATAATGTGAATAAACTAAAACTTTATTTCTGCAAAAAATAACCTTAAGTATCCATAAACATAAATAATTGAAAATAAAAAGCATCTAAAATCACAAACTCCTACTAAAACAGAATATCTTTAAATGACATGACACCCATACGAGCAATGTGCTTATGAAACATCTTGGGTGGCAATCTCTTAGTAAGCCGATCCTGAATCATAGAGTCTGTACCGATGTGCTCTATAGACAATTATCTACTTTTAACTCTTTTTTTTAACAACTATGAACTTGATATCTATATATTTCAACTTCGTCAGGAGTTTGATGGAATATAGCACTGCTGACTTATTATCACAAAATAACTTGAGTGGTCTATCAATACCGTCTACAATACCTAGCCCCGTGAAAAAATTTCGCAGCCATATTTTGTGATTGGATGCCTCATAACATGCTATAAACTCTGTTGCTATTGTAGAAGAGGCTATAAGAGACTGTCCAGCACGATTCCAAGACATAGTACTCCTAACTAATAGATAAATGTGACCCGGAGTGGATTTCATATTATCTTAACATCCAGTAAAATCGAAGTCAGTATACCCAATAATTTCAAGCTGATATGACCTTTGATATATGAGCATATAGTCTTTTTTTCTCTGTATTTGGTTACTTTCTAATGGTTTACTTCTGGACTACTTAGATATTTGCCCAACATTCTTATAACTTATGCAATATCCGATCGCGTACAAACCTAAGCATACATCAAAATTCATATTGTTGATGCATAAGGAATCTTTTTTATTTTTATTTTTTGCTCAAAATTATTCTTAGAGTACTGATTGAGACTTGTCTCCATTAATAATAGGGGTATCACACGGTTTGCAATCTTTCATGCCATATTTCTTTAAAAAATGTTTTAATATAGTTTTTTTTGTGATAATCCTAGAATATTTCAAGAGCGATCACAATGTATCTATATGACTAATACAAAAGAAGCAAAATATTTCTGGAGCGATCCCAATGTATCTATATATCTAATTCAAAAGAATCATGACCAAGATCTTTCATTTCAAAGTTTTTAGCTAGAAATCTCTTGGCGTCATGCAATATGTTGATATCACTGCTGGCAAGTAAAATGTCATCAATATATAAAACCACAAAAATATACTTGCTCCCACAGAACTTATAGTATATACAATCATCAACTAAATTCATCTCGAAACTAAATGAGATAATCAATTAATGAAACTTAAAATACCATTGTTAAGATGCTTGCTTGAGCCCATAAATGGATTTATTAAGTTTGCAAAATATATTCTTTTGGTCTCCTGACACAAAATTTTCTAGTTATACCATATAGATCGTGTCATTAATGTCATCATTGAGAAACACTATCTTCACATCCATCGAATGTAACTCAAGATTGAAATGCACCATTAACGCCATTATAATCCTAAAAGAGTTTTAAAAAAACCAGAGAGAAAGTCTCTTTATAGTTGATGCCTTCCTTCTATGTAAATCTCTTTGTGACTAGACACGCCTTGTACCTCTCCATATTGTCTTTCAAATTTTTTTTGGTCTTAAATATCCATTTGCAACCAATAGGTTTCGCACCTTCTGGAAATGGAATAAGATCACATACATCATTATTCTTCATAGACTTCATCTTCTCATTAATGACATCTATCCACTTCTGAGAGTTAGAACTTTCCATGGTTTGACGAAAATTGATCAGATCATCTTCCATCACGCTGATGTTTATCTCATGTTCTTAGAGAAATATAACGTAGTCTTCTAGCATTGTACTTCTCTTTTCTCTAGTGGATCTTTTTAACAGCATAAGTTCTTGAGGAAGTAAACTTTGTTCTTCTAAAACAATTTCTTATATAGGGGATTTTCTAATATTGTCTTGATTTATTATGTCTTAAATAAAGTCATGAATGAAACCTTGATCAATGCCAATAACACCTATGGGAATATCAACATATTTCTCTTTAAAGACCAAGTTCGTAACTGTATCTCCCCATTTAAACTTAACATCCTCAAAGAACCAAGCATTTCCTGACTTGAAAATTGACTTAGTTGTGGGATCATAAAACTTATATTTCTTGTATCATTCTGAGTATCCAATAAAATATCAATTGTTTGTCCTTTAGTCCAGTTTTTTCTCATTAGGCCTATAATGCCTTATCTTAATTTGAACATTTTAATTAATATTTTAGTGTATTTTAGGGGATATGACATTTCACTTGTCCAAAGCTCGATGGAAAAAAAGAGTTTTTGAACTCGTTTTCATTAAACCTAGGAGCATAAAAAGGATATATACAAGTGCTTTACACTTGGCTTCTTACTCGTTCAAAACTCGTAAAGGGTTTTAGCAGTTGCTTTCATTGGAACCCTATTCAAGATATATGTTACAATCTTAAATGCTTCTCCCTATAGTAATTATGGTAAGGTAGAATAACAAATCATACTCCTCACCATGTTCGTAAACGTCCTATTTTATCTTTCAGTAACACTATTTATAATGGACGAACCCAGCATAATGTACTATGAGACGATACCCCATTCCTCTAAGAATTTAGCAAATCATCCTAGACATTGTTCAATTGAAACATCAAATCTACCATAGTATTTACCATCACAGTCAGATTTGATGTTTTTAATTCTTTTGTCGAGTTGGTTCTCAACTTTAGCCGTAATATTTTTAAACATATCTAAGGACAATGATTTTTCATGAATGAGATATATGTAGACATATCTAGAGAAATCATTTATAAATTTCATAAAATATTATTCACCATTCTAAGCAGTCGCAAGAAATGGCCTATAAATGTCTATATGTATAAGTTCTAAAATGTACAAAGTCCTATTGGCTTCAAAGCTCTTTTTATTAGTTTGTTTCTGCTTAATACAGTTAACACAAATATCGAAATCTCAGAAATCTTAGGGGGTCAAGAATTTCTTCTGACACAAGTCTTTCTATTCCTTATTTGGAGATATGACTTAATCTATTATGCCATAGCGCAGCCGAATTCTCATTGATTAATTTTCTCTTTGAACCTCGTGTACTTAATTGTAGGGATTCATTAAATGAAGTAATAATATCCATCAAATAAAGATTATCATCGCCCGACAAAAAACAGGAACCAACTAATTTTGAATCATAAAACAAACTAAAATTTTCATTTCCAAATAAATAAAAAAAACCATATTTGTCCAAAACAGAAATAAAAATCAAATTTTGTCTAAAATATGGAACAACAAATGTTTCATTAAGATCCAAATAAAATCTAGTCTTTAACAATAATCTAAATTTTCCAATTGCTTCTAATTCAATTGTCTTGTCATCACCCACATAAATGTATCTTTCACCATCACTAGGTTTTCAGCAACTCAGGCAACCCTGCATAGACACATTGATGTGAGTGATTGCACCAAAATCTATCCACGATGTGTATCTAGGTACCAAAGCACCAAAATCTATCCACGACGTGTATCTAGGTACCAAAGTTAAGTTAACTTCATAGCAAACCAAACTAAAAATTATATCTTTCTTAGCACGTTATGCGTGATAATTAGTGTAGTGCTTTTTCTTATACCTTTCAGCCTCACAGAAGAAACAACCAGTACCTTCCTGATCACCTTATTTTTTCTATTATTTCATTTGAGGTGCTATGTCTGCAGCTTTCTTATTCTTTTTTTTCTTACCCTTATTCTTGACCTTAGAGGTAGAGGCTAAGTGAGCACTTTCTACCTTATCTTTCTTCAGTTTATCCTATTCTTAAACATAATCTGATATGAGCTCATTCAGAGACTAAGACTTTTTATGACAATTATAACGCACCTTGAACTGGTTAAATTGTGTTGGTAAAGATATTAAAACCAAATGCACTAGTAAGTCCTCGGAAAGTTCAAGCTTAAGTGCTTTTAACTTAGAAGCAAGATGAGACATTTCCATGATGTACTCCCTCATATTGCCTTTATCAATATACCTTATTGAAATTAAGCTTGTCAAGAGTGTACCAATTTCAGCATTTTCGTTCTTAACAAACCTCTGTTCAATCTATACAAAGAACTCATCGATCGTAGTTGCTTTTCAGTCATTGAGCTCCTGAATACTTTTGTAATTGCCTTATTCATAATCATGATACACATGCAATTTGATCTCTACCATCTTTCTATTTCCCTTTTAACATCAGGGGTACTCTCATCCGTAAGAGGTAGAAGAAGATTAACCTTTAACGCAAGGTCAAGATCTATGACCGTGAGAACCATTAAAAGGTTTTTTTGCCATAATTTAAAGTTAGACCCATTTAACTTAGGAATATAATTTATATTGGCAGAAATGTTAGTAGCAGACATAATTACACAAAGAACAATAAACAAACAAAATAAGTTCATATTAGTCTTAAAATAAAATTAAATTCAAATAAAGGTAAGCCTATCTCAAGATACCAGACACTCTATTAATATTCTATCTTTGGACAAAATATTAACTTATAAGTGAAATCTTAGTGTAGTAATGAAACACTGATAATAAGAATATGTCAAACAATGAATCTTGCTTTGGGTTGATCTATTGTTTACATATAAAACTGAATAATCATCACATATTTATTACTACAAGTGCATATGTAATTATATTAAATATGGATTTTCATTTGCGCCGATCGATATTTATAGAAATTATATATACAAAACTATTTATATTCCAAAATAAATTAATTTCCACAAGAAATGTTACTTTTGCAATATGTTTCTTTAATTAATTAATCTCTAAATATTTATAAAAATATCAATATTTAAATTTAAAATTGCACAAAAAATCACCAAAAAAATTTAAAAAAATTTGGGTCAAAGTTTGGTCAATGGTGAACCGGTCAACGTCAATCGTTGACCGGTTCAGGACTAGACTGGTTCAGTGGACCTAAACTGGATCTTGAATTAGCCCACAAATCAAACCCTAACTCTTATATTTTATCTTTTTTTATCTTCATGGGCTAAACTATGTATTTTAATTTATCAAGCCCAATCTATTAGGTCCAAAACTTAGTTTCATTAAGCCTAAATAAATTTAGAACTTAAATGAAAAACTTCTTAACTATTTTGCCCAAAATAATTTTTAATGCCTTAAGGACCTCCACAATATAAACCATGAAGCCCTAATTCTCTTTTTCTTTTCTTCTTCTTCTATACGGTAGCAGCCATGCTGCCACTTCTTTTTCATTATGTAGCGGCCATGGCCGCTGCTCTAATCAAGCCACCATAGTGTGGTGACCGCGGCTGGCTTGCTCAACCGGAAGGCAACCACCTCCTTTTTTTTTTTGTCTTTATAAATTTGTTTTAATTGTTTTCCTTAAGCGGCAGCCATTTTCCTTAAGCTGCCGCAGCCACCAACTAGCACGACCCAACAACCAGGCCTAACTTTGCCCGACACCTTATCGCCAAAACCATAAAATCCACCAGCCATGAATTCTTGAATTCAAATTTTTTTTATAACCAATTTTCCAAAATTAAAAAATAAAGGTTCCTGAAATTCAAAAAAATTTTTACTTAATAACAGAAGTTAGCCTTAAATTTGATTCAAGAATTATTAAATTTAAGAACACTAAAAAAATATTTAGTCCTTAATTTGTTCTCAAACTCAACAATTTTAATCATTCTTGGATTATTAAATTCGAGAAAACCAAAGATTTAATCATTAATAAAAAATAAATTTGATTCTCAATTATTCAACATGAAGAAGCTCTGATATCACTTATTAGAACAAGAAAACCTTTGGTGAAAACCATCACCTATAACTTAAGAATATTCATATTGTATGACCAAGAATTAAAAAAAAAATATGCGGAAGCATACCTGAATCTATAACGTTGAATTGCTCTCTAGAATTGTGTGGTTGGCCTTCTAGATGAACTCGTTCTTGAAGAAAATCCTTTAATATTCTCTACGCTCTCTCTTTGGTGATAGGATGTCAGAAAGAATAGAAAGATATATGTGACCTGAAGATCATGACTATTTATATAGATAATTTTTTCTTGTTGTCATTATGTATTCCTAATTATATCCATCATATAATTAGAATATCATTGGATCTCTATAAATTAAAGGCCTACACCCTATTAGATACATTAAAACTCATATATTTTAATTGGGTTTAACCTGATATGATAATTTACAATACATAATTATTCACGAATAAGCACAATGTTGAATTAAAAATCCAACAATCTTAAATTAAAAAAAATCCAACATCCTACTATAAAAATTTGCTGGAGTCTTACCAATAATTCCAAGTTTTAACATTAAAGTTCCAGGCATGAGACCAAGTCGCCAATAATTTTCAATTGAAATCTTAAATGGGATTTTGGCGAAGCACGTCGGGTTGCTTGGCACGGGCCAAAGCCCGTGTGGGACGTGCGTAGGCCAGGTTGAACCAGTCCCTGTGCAAGACTATTAAATTTAAAACCGAAGACAAAACAAGGAAAATCTCGACTTCTATTTATTGAAAAAGCTGGATTATTTCCTGGATGTTGCAGTTCACACATTAATATAATTAGCCAACAAACGGATATCATCGGTGATAACTAGCTAGGTTTGATTTGGGCGGACAACGTAAGTTGGAATGGCAGCAGTGTTATATCCATTGAAATTGGTTCCACAAGCTGTCGTGTAGGCACCCATTTCGTAAAACACAAGCCAATCGTTCACCTCAAGTTCCGGCAGCTTGTGACCTGAAAACACCTCATCGAGTGCATCACAAGTTGGTCCAAATACCGTTGAATTGTAAGTCCTCGTCAGTCCAGTGCTAGTAGTAAGGCTGGAAGCAAGAGGTAGCAGGGTGCACTTAGCAATTGCTTCATCGCAAGTTACCCACGCAAATGACCCGTACTTCCCGTCGTTAATCCAATACTTTCTCATCTCACCATGAACACGCTTCCCTATAATTTGAGTGCAAAGAGTGAAAGCCGAGCAGGTGAAGAACCGGCCCGGCTCTGAAATCACTCTCAGACTCGATCCTGGTAATAATTCGTTTGGAAAATAAGCATGAAGAGCTTCTTTTATGATTGAAGCCGCTTCTTGGAATGATTTTGTGTTTGAATTAGTGAAGCTGAAGCCGCCGCCGATATCTAGCACACGCATTTTGTTATTGCTCATGCGAGCTGCTGTCTCAAAGACTGTTTTAGCCGCTGCTATGGCTCCGCGAAATGCAGCAAAGTTTGTAGCGTCGCTTCCAATGTGGAATGCCACACCAACTACAGGGAGCCCTGAAGCTTCAGCGGCTTCGAGAAGAGGCACAACTTCCCGAGGATGATGATCAGCACCGTATTTGGAATCCAACGGATATTTTGCTCCGCTATCATCCGGCGGTTTGATCCGGATCAATAAGTCACATTTCGGATGCCACTTCCGAATCTTGTGCAGCTCCTCTACTGAGTCAAAAGTTGTCAGGTTGACGCCAGCACTGGCGGCATACTTAATGTGAGAAACAGGCTTACACGGGTTTGCATAAATGATACGATCCGGTGAGACACCTAGTGCCAAAACAGCTTCAATCTCAGATCGGCTGGCACAGTCAAAGTTTGAGCCCAGAGCTGCAAGTGCCTCGAGAAGGGCTGGCTCAGGATTGCACTTGACGGCATAGTGAGGATGAATCATCGGAAGGTTTGAGATCATCTGATTGTAGAGAGAAACCACAACACCTAAATCGAGTAGGTAAAAGGGTACTTCATCGAACTCTTGTCTCTTCAAGATTGTTGACCGCACGAATTCAGTCAGCTCATCTTTTGTTACCACCGTCGTGACTCTCTGCCCTCCCATTACTTTCTGCTGTTGTTGTGCATTCAAATGCAATAAGGTGCTCGTAGTTCCTTTTGGGCACGAGGCCATGGCAACCAGATGAAGGGAAAGATTGGGTTATAGGTAGTTGCGTGACCTTTTGGACAGCATAAATGAATAAATATAGAGATTTGAGGTTAAAAAAATAAGAAAATCTTTGAGTTGTTGATGTATAATGAGTTTGTTTGTCGAAATGTGATATCTACATAACAATAAGCTGTAGCTGGTGGTCCGGTCATAATCAAATCCAAAGTGGGGTACTCAGGTCTGTTCAAATAAGAAATAATACAAATTTATGAAATCTGACATCTGACATCTTATCTTTTTCTTTTGAAAGGCTGAAAACTTCTCAAAGGGCGTATATTTTTTTATTCTTTTAAAAGATTTGGTGAACAAAGTTCCGAATTAATTTGGTTGTCCTACTTTACTAGTGAGACGTTTGATCAAATACTTTAATTTGTTACTTTCATCATACAGCTGCACATGCTCACGTAAAAAATAAAATGCCAAATTCTACCCTGTTTATGGTGGGTTTGTTTTCGTTACTAAACCTGCCTTTACAAAATTATAATATATTACACAATGTACTATCAGAAATATAACATATACACTTTATTTTTTTTAATTTTGTGTATTATTATTTTTTCCTTTAACATAATTTTTTTTCCTAAACCGTTGGATTTATTATAATTTCTCACTGAAGAAATTTGACATGATCAGATTACTCGATACGAATAAATCGGTGTACGTTATCAAATTTGACATGTTTATAAATGAATTGTGTTTGGATTATATTAAACTTGTCATGGCACAAAATCGAGACAATACTAACACAATCTAATGACCCGTGTTGCAATTATTATTACAACACTCAAGTTCATCATTAGCTTAATTAATTTGTATTAAGCTTAAAAAAAAAAGGGTGCTTGTTACTATAAATTGAGAAACAGAGAAGGAAAGAGAGGGAGCGGGGGAAATAGAGAGAGAGCTACCCACCTAAATCAAGTCAACCCAAACCCAACTGGACTTGCAAACCTGACCTAGCTATCATTTTCATTTGAGATTTCGGCCACATCTTCAACAAAAGAAGATAATCATTCGGAAGCTTTTGAGCTCTCGGTCATTCTTTCATCATCCCGGCATTGGAAAATAACTGAAAAGCTGCTAATCAAAGTTGTGAAGAACCACAGAATTGCCACCTTGATTCGTTGCAATTTCATCGGTTCCGATGGGCGATGCCATCAATTAGGTTTTGTTCCTTAGATCACCCTCTTCAATTTTTGACCACCCACGATCACCAGAAGTTGTCAATTTGCCACAAATTAGCCACTGGAGTTTCACAGCTTTGAGAGTTTGATCTGATGCCACCACCGCCCATTGTAACTCATCGCCACCACCATCAGACTAAGTGTGGTTTGAAATATCTAACCTGACCTTCCCGATCACCATCAATTGACTTTCAATCATTGTTGACTAGCTAGGGCATTTCGATAATTTCAAACTTTAAGGGTAATTTTATAATTTTTAACTTCATGGATATTTTAGTAATTCTAAATTTGAGGATATTTTTGTAATTTATGATTTCGAAGGTAATTCAGTAATTTATGATTTTAGGGTATTTTAGCAATTTATGGATGTAGGGGTATTTTGGTAACTTCACAAACTCATGAGTTGTATATTATGGATAGATGTTTGTTTTGAGCTTTATTGCATAAAGTTGATTGTATTTCATATTTACGAAAAGTAATCGTGTTGTTTCCTTGATTTAGAAGGAACTGCGAGTGAGAATCAATCTTTGTTCATGAACAATGCTTAAATATCATCAGTGTGAGTAGAATATACAAAATCTATTTTTATAGTTTATTATGATTTTAAAGTATAATAAACCATGTTTGCTGAATATGTGTTTAATACTCCAATCTAATGATTTTCTAGAAAATGGGTTTTATTTATGTTATTGTTATTTATTAAAAAGTGTATGATTATTGGTTTCCCTAATGATTTTGACTACTACATGATAGTATTTAAAAAAAAAAAGAAAATGGATTTAAAGTATGTTAATGAAAAGGAAATAAAAGTTTAAAATATGATTAAAATGTTTATGTATATGTATATAAAATTTTATTTTTAAACTCATTGGATAGTATACTTTGCCTTCAGTTACAGTGATACAGATGAGATTTGAGGCTTTTAAGGCCTATCTGAACACACATAAAGGCTTTGGGCCTTGTATTTGGATGCTTTTGCCTTTTGGATGCTTGTCCATGTCGTATGATGATAATAAAGATACAATTATTGAGATACGGATGAGATACAGGCCTTTGAGACCCGTCTGAGTACACATAGAGGCTTTAGGCCATGTGCTTGGGTGCCTTTGTCCTTTGGGGAGTAGTTTATGCATGCAAAGATATGATGACATATATGAGATATATGATATGACACTTTATTAGTCTACTTGTAGTAGCTCCAGGCATGATAGAATCTAGATAGTATGTTATTGTACCGCTTGTATAAGCTCCGAATATGACAAGATTATTCCCCTCGATACTTGTTAGTGATAGTTTCAGAAATTAAGTATTTTATGTTATGTTTTGATATGATTTTCATGAGTAGTACGTATTGTATCATGTGTCCTCTCCTTTTAATGATAATTGTTCGATTTAAAGTTTGTATAATATAATTGTGTTCATGCTTATAGCTTGATGAAAATGGTATATTGAAAAAGATAAAACTATTTTTAAAGTATGTTTATTTGCAAAAACCATTGTCCACTCACTGAGCTCAGTGAGTTTTATACTCACTCCGTTTTATTATATTTTTCCCTCCACAGGATATTATAGGTACACCAATCAACCCAGCAAATGTAGTTATTTTAGATTTTGGCCACGTGATAGCGTTAGGAGTCTATGGTGTGATTGTTAAGATATTTTGTATTGTATGATTTTTTTTTTTGGGTGATTTATGATAAGCAAATGTATTCATAAATTTATTTGTGGCATTAGGTATTTGGGTGACATTTGGTATATTGGTTGAGAAGGTTGATTAATGAAGTGGTTGTATTTTGAATTATTTTAGGGGCATTGTTTGTATTTTGAATTAATTTTGGGAGTGCTTGTTTATTAAATTTACAGGTTTGGAATGTTATATTTATAGAGGAGATTCTGCCAAATTTTTAGTAGAATCCTTACTAATTAAACTTTAATCAGTTTGGTTAGTTGCCGCTAGATGAACTCGTCCTTGGAGTTTGGGGTGGGTTGTTTCAAGAAAACAAGACATCAACTTAATCTACTATTCGGAAAATAAGACGTCAACTTACTGGCAAATCCAATAAGGAGGGAGGAGTAAGGTAAATTTGAGAAGGCATATAAACATGATTCAAAAGAATGATTCATTAAATAAAACAATTTGTCGCATTTTTTTTTTCATAAGAATGACTTTTATTCAAAGGACCAAAAGGCCAACAATACAAATGCCATTCGGGTGTGAAATCCGAAAGGTTAACAATGCAAAATCCATGAGGTGCGAATATAAGAGTACATTCGACTTAGGTAGCATGAATAGGATAAGAACCTATGACTCCAACCTAACCTTGTATAGCCTCAAACAATAAAACATGGATATTAACATCTCCAAACATTAAGAATTTCTAATTCTTGATAGAAAAGGAAAGATTTCACTTCTTAAATCTCTAAAAAGCTGAAAATTTACGAAACTGGTCCTACCCACCTCAACTACTGTAGGTGAAATTCCCTTCCAGTAAAAAAAAAGCGAAGTATCTAGTTACACACAACAATACAATATAATACAATACAACACAATATTAAAAAAAACGAAAACCAAAGAACAAAAACATAAAACAGAAGAAATAAGCAACATTAGCAGCTTCCCTAACACCAATAAGTCCAGCCACAACAACAAGCGCTAGAGCAAAACCACAACTATTGAAGAGAGAGAGAAGAGAGGATTTTAGGCTTGGTTTGAAGGTCTTCCAATTTGTTGCATATTTGCATTATGGATAAAGGCTTTGAATTCTCAAAAATGAAAAATATATTGCACCTCAAAATAAAACTTCCACAGCAAGTCATCCACAACTTTTGTTAATGGGACTCCGTATATCTATCATTAATACTCAATCAACGACATTTAGCAACCATCCTCTCAATTATCTAATCTTTTGCATAAACTAGTGTTAGACTCAATGTTCTGAAAGAAGAGTACTTCACATTACTTCTTAGTGAATTCAGCCTGCACTCTCGTAACTCCAACACATCAATTGATTTTTTGAAGAAAAAAATTTAGGGCAAATTGTACAATTTCTCGAAATCTGATATCTCAACTAATTTAGGATTTCAGTAAGATAAGGGCTTTCAAATGATGGATTAGTTGCACTGCAATCCTTTTCCATTTCTTTCTAGATCGTTTTCAGTTTTAAGGTTTTTTTCTTATTTTTCTTTTTTTTTCAAGATTTTTATCTTTTTTTCTACATGTTGGATTTGGGTGCCGTCTGTTTCAGATTATTATTTGGATTAAGATAATTTTATTATAAAATAATACTTCAAATTTGCATGTTTTGATAAATTTGCGTTATTTAGAGTTATTATAGAAAGGGTCCTAAAATCTTAGTTTTGTTAATTCAGACTTATTCAATACAACATCATTATTTAGAAACTTTTGTTTCGTTTATCTTTCAACCTTTAACGTTTCTGCATCGTCACTCTTGCAGTAAATAAATTAATTAGTGGGAAAAATCCCGTCAGAGATTCAAAAGAATAGGTGAAGTGCTTGTTCTAGAACGACAAGCAAAAAAGGAAAGACATTAAGGTGAAGCAAGATGAGAACAGGATAAGGCTAGAAAAATTCGAAAAGGAAAGAGTAAGTTCATAATGTAAAATGAAATATCTCTAGCATTTGTCTTGTGATTTTTGGCCCAATTACTCTTCCAATGGTCAATTCATGCTCTAATCACAGCACATTATCCCACTGAAAAAAAATGTCTCTTTTCAAACTATACCAAGAAACAATGTAAAAGCTTCTCATAACAGTTTCAGCAAACTTCACTTAAGCTTAGCTTAAAGCAAACACAATCGTTGATTATAATTTATGCTATTACAAATTTACATCGAGGAAATTCTTTTACTGACTCAATAGCACTACACTTTCTAGCAGATTTATACTCCTTAGTGTCCCAGAAGAGCAATTCCCTCGGCTTTCCCCGAATCACGGATGGACAAGGATTAGGAGTTGTAGTTTCCAGCAGCTCAGCATTGTCAATCAAACAAATCGAAAAGTCAACATGAGTTGTAAGCTCCACGAACCGAATCGGTTCCACCTACCTAACGCTTAGATCTCTGATGCCTCCATACAGAATCAATTCACTTTCAGACTCTTAAGCGAATTGAAATTCTTAACAATCAACGGCTCTAGAAAGGGACATTTAGATAATAAATTTTCAACGGCCTCTCCCGTTACATCTAAGCATCCCAAGCGTAGGGATCTGAGAGAACTAAAGGTGGGATAACTATCAAAATGGGATGCAAAATTGAATTGCGGAACTGGGAAACCAAAATATATAACTTTAGTAAACTCCTACTCTAGGTTTTGAACACTCCTTTCTTTTGCCAATTTAATCCAATTAACAATAGCATCATCAGAGAAAACATCGAAACATATTCTGAATCCTTGTATAGTTTAATATTGAAGTGACCCAAAACAAAATTAACCCCGACCCATAAACTTATTCCTTTCTACATCAAATGATACTTGCACAACTATCTCCATCTACGTGATAGGGCATTGGCATGAGCTACTTCTTTCACAGTCAACCGAGTAACACAATTATACGAATTTCAACGAGTAATTCATTAATGCGATCACCAAAATAATTTCCTTTTTTTTCCTGTATTTTTTATTTGGCAAAACACTAGTAAAATCACCACTCAAACTGTCTGTTGTTCTCCGATCCGTATCATGATTGTCTCTCTTGACACACTAACCATGGCACAAAAAACAATCATATATTATTGTTTCATCCAAAAGCAAAAAAATTAAGCAACCCAAGTGAAATTATAGTAAAACTTACCTTGTTGAGTAACTCAGATTCTGCTGCCATCCCGATTTGATTCAGCAAAATGAAACAAAGTCTTTTTCTTCTCTTGATGCTATTCGGTGCCTTTTCTAAGATTTTATCTCACACTGTGGTGCCGCTTGTAGCAAATTTATAGCACCAAGTACTTCAGTTGGTAAAATCTCATGAGGTCAGCTGAGATTCAAAATCCGCTAATTGAGAGGAAATTGGGTTGCCATTAGAGTATAACTGAAAAGTCAAACAGAATAACCACGGTCACCTCATCACTAGTAGCTTGTCTTCTAATACTTCTATCAAACTAAATCATAAACAGTCCGAATATTAAATTAGTTGACACCAAATACTGATTGCAGTCCGAATATAAATCACATGTTATATGTTTATCAAATTGTAGTCATCCTGTATGAACAATAGGTGGCAGGTGATCTTATTATGTCCATATCCACCGCATTTGTAAGCGTTAGGCACTGTCATTTTCCTCGATAAACCTGAGAGATTTTATGTTAAAAAGGATAAAAGAATTCAGGAATCTCATCAATTACCATAATCAAATGCATTTATTCTACGCAAATGGATACCACTTGAAAAGATGTTAAAGTAAGGTGCCATTAATCTTTAGAACATAATGTATATAAAAAAAGGAAACAAGAAGTTGATAAGTGATTACCAACTAAACTACATAGCACCTAATTTTTGGATCTTTGATATAATATTGTTGCATCCTTAAGCCAACATTAAGTTTATATGTGAATAATTATGTGCTGCAGACTGTCATATAATGTTAAGCTCAATTAAAAGTGATCTATTAATGTTTTTGGTAATATGAACTTTAATGTATCTGATACAATGTGTGCCTTTAATGTGTAAAGACTTAAGTGTAATTTCTATTTCTATGATGGGTTGAAATAGAAATACTTAAAGACAACAGGAAAAATTATTTATACAATGGTTAAGGTCCCCAGGTTACACGTATTATTCTATTCTTTCTGATATCCCATCATAAAAAAAAAAAAGCACAGAGAAAATTAAAAAATTTTCTAGGAAAATGTGTTGATTTGGGAGGTCAACCACACGATTCTATAAAGCAATTAAACATTATGGATTTAGGTATGCTTTCACATAATTTGTTATTGATTCTTGGTGATAAAACATGAATGTTCTTGGACTATGTGTAATAATTTTCACTAAAGAATTTATTATTTTAATTTTAATACTTAATTATGATTATACAATGCTGTCTTGCCTCACTTTATATTTCGAAATGCGTCTACATCGATATCCAATCTCACAAAGGGAGCCACTAATAGTACCTAAGTAGAAACAAGAAGTTGATAAATGATTGAAAAGTTCTTAAGCATCAATATTGCGTAGTGCTTCCTCCACCCATCCCTCCGTCCATAATGCTGCCACTGCCGCCCTTTTCATGGCTTTATTATATCTCCATCACTATTAAATCCAAGAGTAAAACAACAATGATATATTAACTCTACTTCAATATAAATTTCTTTATATATATATGCATGTATGTATGTATCACTAGTAAAAGGGCCTTTTCTGATACTATTTTGGTTTAAAGAACTTGTTTTACTAACACCAAGTTTAGTGTCACTGATCATGGTGCAACAAATTTACCGACACAAATTTTTTGTATTAGCAAATTTATGTCACCGTAGTATCAAAAAAAATGTTGATGCTTGAACATCATATCAATAACAAGACTATGGTATCAAACAAATACTGATGCAAAGGCATAACAAATATAAGGATACTTCGGTATCATGCTTATTTGAGAAAAATTTAAAAAAAAAAGTTACGAATCAACATAATAGAAATTGAAAACTTGCAATTGGCATTTGAATTGAAATATACATCCCACAATATGAAAAGTATTACATTGCATTGAACAATTTAAAACTTATTACATTGTTTATCAACTACAGATAATTTATAAACTGATATATATTAACAACACAATCTTCCAAGACATGGTTATTGCTTCTACAGATTCTTTCTTTCGTTCATCGAAATGAAGTCTTCTATTATTGTTACAAAGTTCCCGTTTAACATTTGCTCTGATTATTTAATTTTGACCCATGTCCGTGCTTTAGTTTATTGTAAGTCATCCTGCACCATTGAAGATAAACACAGTTAAAAAACTATAGTTATTTTTATACTTAATAGAACTAGATCTAGTAATCAGTAACAATCTAATTTGTTAAATACTACTACTACTAATAATAATAATAATAATAGTAATAATTTATTAGAAAATATAAATAAAACTAAAAAATTTAACTACAGTATTGCTTACAAAATTACAACTTCATCATCAGAGAACTCAACGCTAATCAAGAACACTGATCATTCTTTGCTTCATCATAGTCCATGCACATGATGTAACTGTATTGAATGGAAAGTGCTTTATAGGATCGTCCAGTTCCAAGGATAGAAGGAATGAAGCAATTAGAAATATAACTTGGATGATTCAATTCTTTAGACAGAGCCTTATCAATATATCAAGAAAAGAAGATGCTATGCTAGCCCAAGTTCCTCCCAGCTATTTAGTTAAACATGTTGCAGACATATGTTAAACTAACTCGGATATGCAATATATTGCAGGGACAAACATATAGCATGCTCCACAAGGTCCAGGAATATATTAAACAATATATTGACAAGTAGCAAACAAGCTAAAAGCTTACAAAGAAAATGATAAAAATTTACATCCTGCAATCTACATAATTTCCTAATTTCTTCAAAACTGCAGTATGTACACAACTACTAAACTAAATGGTATGGAACTAAATTAACAAATTATTTGTGCATAATTATTAACTGAAGAAAAAAATAAAAATTAATTTAAACTGAAAGCTATCAATTTGTTAAATCAGAAGTGTATAAAGAATAAGCAAAAAGGGAGGTTACTAGCCTCATTGAGAAAAGCATAGGTAATTTTGCTGGAATGAAAATTACCACTGGTCTTTCTTTGTTGGGCAGTTTAGAATCATCACAATGAATGTGATGAATAAGACCATTAGCACTGGAACACTGAGAAATTCCAAGGCTCAAGTCAAGATTGTGGTTATTGCTGCTACCTGCATTAAAAATAATGAAAATTAAGTTACTAGAAACTCAAGTAAACGCATAAAAAATAGATAATATGGTGTCATACACATTCCACAAGTTTCATACTTTCAACAAAATGGCCTAGCTGGACAAGAATCAAATCTATACTTTGCAAATGAATCGTGAATTTTTAACTCCTCCATTACACCCTTCCATAACTCAAAGATAGATAACATTGCATCATCATCATTATAACATTCTTCTGCCAGTTCATACCTAAACATTCATGCCAAAATAGAGAAAATATAACACCAGCTGACAGGTAGCTAAACCCCTTAACTCTAAATACAAGATAAGAAAAACAGATATGTTTCCTGATGCTTATATTATATCCTGATTTAAGCTTTAGAAATTAAAACTCATCCACAATCAACTAAGTGGATTATCCCCATATAAGTTCAGTTTAGCTTCCATTCTAAATAGCTTACATATATAGTCTATATGTAGATCCTACAATGGGAACAAAATCCTAATACCAATCCTGCAAAAGTAGAAGCCAGATTTAGCAAACACTTTATTTTCCCTTACAGTCTTGAATCGATAACATTTCCTTATTCCTTTCCAACAATCATTCCGCAAACACTTGGCATTCACCCACCAATGCTAACCCCATAAAATATTTATACACTCAGTGAGTGCTATATAAAAGGCAAAGCAATAAAAATCCAAGTATCAAGTACAAACATCCACTAACAATAATTATCTAGCACTAGAAAAAAAGGCAAGAAGGGATAGGAACTATAAAATATAAGTAAATATATGAAGAGAACTCTGAACAAGGAAGCCATAACTTACTTGACAAGCGAGATTAACAATACATACAGTATAATGTAAAATCTGTATCCAACTCTTAGACAAAAAAAAATAAAATTGTTGTTTACTAATTAATAATTTTTCTCAAATCAGCCTAAAACATTGAATCAACTACAGATATTTAAAAACATTACTCCATAAAAGCTAAAAGTAATGTGCACACAAAAATCAAGAGCTACGCCTAGATCGAATGAGTTGGAAAGTTTTGATAGAAGTAGGTGGCTTTCCAATTGAATGAGCAGTAGCTCTGCAGCAGAAAAAAAGCCCTGTGTTTCCAAAAAACTTCAATTAAACTGAACCAAAAATGTTCATCAAATATCTTTCATTCTATTCAACTCAAAAGAAATTGAATTTCATAAGAAAAAAAATTGTAATTTAAGCAACTAATTACATGAGAAACATCTAATCAACAGCCAAACAATGAACCAAAACGAAAATTGTACCGAACACAAGTAAGGAAACAAGCTATCCTATTAAATTAGAAATAAACTGAATCCACATATAATCGATAGGATTATCATGGAAAATCATATACATGCATTGAAGGATTTAGGGTTTGGAGAATTACTGAACAGTGAAACACTAAGAATTTGTAGAAAGCAAATCTTGGGATAATATTATTTTGAGCAGTCTAGTGTATATAATTTTCCATTTAAAGCGCTGAAATATGAATTTACTTAACTGTGACTTAAACATTATATAAACCCAAAAGGAAGAAAATTTACATAAATCTTGGGATAAAATTGAGAATGGGAAAATCTCATTCTCAAAAACTAGAAGGTATAAAATCTTTCGTTTAGGAATCCAAAATATTTGTCACAAAAACAAAAATTCACATGTATCGTTTTGCATTACTTGGAATATATTAGGAAATTGGGAATCAAAATTAGGCAGTTAGCTTTACCAGTTTTCCATATCAAAAAGCTTTTCCATATATTCTTGGTGGAAAACAGAAACTTCGGCGCACAACAGAGGACAGCAGCTTCGAAGCACGGAAGATAAGAGAGATTGCAGTGCGCGGTGGAGAAGAAAGGCTGCAGCGAATGGCGTAGACAGAGCCTGCAGTGACTGGAATTTTGTGTTCTTTAACAAAATTCGACTTAGGGTTTGCTGAGAGTGTGGGTTTCGATTGAGGGCTTGTTGGGAGTGTGGGTTTCGATTTACTTCTAGTTTCTTCAATCAACACTTCCTTGCTCTTGTTTTGTTTTGTTTTGTTTCGTTGATTTTAGTTTTAGGGTATCAGTAGAAAGAAAGAGTGTTCAATTTATAATGATAACATTTTAGCAATAAGAACGACGTCGTTTAGATTTAGTGCAATTAAAAAATATATAAATAAAATTAAAATTACCTCTCTAATTAACACAAGCACTTGGTCAGACATTATAATATCAACAATTACTGACATTTCTATATGTAAAAGGCACTAGAAACTACTTTTTTATTTAGTATCAAAAGCTTAGCATAGTGAAGCACTATACAACGTGTGTGTGTGTGGATATACAAATATATCTGTATGTATATGTATGTATGTATGTATGTATATATGTATATATATATATATATATATATATATATGTGTGTGTATAATCATTCTTAGATGCAGGGGCTCTCATTTTTTTTAAATATGGCCAAATTTTTAAACTATACAATTTTAGAGAGTTAATTTTTAATAAACTATAAAACCATGTAGTTTAAGGGTGCATTTAGAATTAAGGTTCGGTAGCTGTAGCTTAAAAGGTACAATAATATAATATTTGATAAATACTAATTGTTGTAGCTTAAAATCTATGATGATATGATTTTTTACTTTTATAACGAAAAATCTATTATATCTTTAATAATTTTGTAAAATTATTATTTAAAATTTATATTTACTATATATTTGACACAACTCGCCTCGAAACCACAGGACGAGTCTGCCTAATCATTCTGACGAAATTTAATCAATAAGGATTCTACCGAAAATTCGGTATAATCTCTCATATAATTATCACAAAACAAAACCTGCAATTAATAAAATAATCACTCCCAAAATAATTTCGAATACAACCAACTTCGTCAATCAATCTCCTCAATAAAATACCAAATCATTCAAATATCTAATATCATATCAAATATATAGATTTGTTCACAATCACCGAAATGTATCAAATTATACAATTTCAAAATATCTTAATAAAACATCTACGAATTCTAACTCTATTATGAGATCATAACCTCAAAAATAATTATTGTTGCTGGGTCGACTGTTGTACCTGCGAATCTCCTGTGGTGGAGGGAAAAAATATAATAAAACGGAATGAATATAAAATTCAATAAGCTCAGTAAGTGGATAATAGTTTTTTTAACATAACTTTACTCTAAAATAATTAATCATATCAAAACACAATTTCATCAAAATATCACAAGAACTTAAATAACTTATTAAATTCAAATCATGTATTCAAATAACAATATCACAATAGAATGCATAAAATCAATGAAATCATAATACTCATATCATTAATACTGAATACCGAAAACTATCACAAAACAAGTACTCAGGAAAAATAATCTCATCATATCTGGACCTCGATGGACAGGCAATAACATACTATCTGAGTGCAATCACGTCCAAGAGCTACACAGATAGACAAGGAAGTATCATCTCATATCTCATCATATCTAGACCTCAACGAACGGGCAATGATATACTATCTAAGTACTGTCCTGCCCTGAAGCTGCAAGAATAGATCGAAAAATATCATTATATATCTCATCATATCCAGACTTCAACAGACGTGCAATGACATACTATCTGAGTACCGTCACGCCCCGAAGCTACATGGATCGATCGAAAAATATATCATCTCATATGTATCATTTGTATCTTAATATCAGTATCTTTGTATTCATCATACTGCATGCATATGTCATCTCATCTATATCACTGTATCTGAAGGGAAATGGTACTGTCTAATGATTTTGCAAACAACTTTTATACACATATATATAAACAATAATCTCATCCGAAATCTCATTCAAAATCTCATTTCCTTTTTCATTTAACCTGCCTTAAATCTTCTTTTCTTTTCTTTAAAATATTATCATGCATATTTAAAATCGGTAACCAAAATCATTAATCATACACATTTCTCATAATAAATACCAAAACACAGATAAAATCCATTTATATAAAAATCATTAAATCGAAGCCTTTAAAATCAATCTCGTAAACATGCTTTACAATATTTTAAAATCACAATAAACTACAATGAAAATAGGTTTTGTATATTCCACTCACAGTGACGATGTCTGAACTCAGTATCGACAACGTCCATGGATTGATTCTTGCTCGCGGATCCTCCTAATTAAGGAAATAACATAATTACTATCCGTAATTGTGAATTATAACTAATATACTCAAAACGATATTTATCCGCAATAAATTATTCTCGAATCCATAAAATTATGAAAATGCCCTTGATATCAAAATTCATCAAATTATTCTCAGAATCATAGATTACCAAACTACCCTCAATTTCGATTACAAAAATATCCACAAGTTTTGAATTTATGAAATTACCCTTAAAATGCAAAATTACCAAAATGCCACTAACATCGTAAATTACCGAATTACCCTCGAAATCTCAAATTACCTAACTATCCTATTCTAAAATTACTAAAATATCCATAAATTTTAAAAGTACATAATTACCCCTAAAGTTTATAAATTACCGAATTGCCCCTAATAGTCAACAGTTACTGAAACTCAGTCAACGGCGACTGAAAGCTCAGGTCTGGCAGTTCTAACCTCGGTGAGTCCAATGGTGCCAGCGGTGACCTCCCATGAGCGACAGCGATCTGGCTGTTTCAGGTGACGAGGTTGGTCAGAAAATGATGATGAAAAGCTGAGGAACAAAATCCAAGTGGTGCTGTGGACTAATTTCGGCGAAAACGATGGCGGGGAGAAACAGGTTTGGCCACAGCTTTTTGAGCTCGATCACCATCATTCTGGTAGGTTTCCGGTGATGAGGATAGCAGGGATACAACCGGCAGCTCACAAGCTTCAAATCGATACCAAGCTTGACCGGCGGGGTGGCCGAAATCGCGAGATCCGGCCGAGTCAACGTTGCAGGGCGGGTCAGGTCAACGGGTCAATGGGCTTCCTCTCTCTCTCTCTCTTTATTTTAGGAAAGAAAAATAAATGCTTCTCTCTCTCATTATTTCCTTAAATAGAAAATAATACCGACACCCTTGTTTTTTTGTAAGCTTAATGTAAATTAAGCTAATATTGAACTCGAATGTCGAAATAAATCTGACTACGTGGCCATTGAATCGCATCCGAATTGTCTCAATTTTGTGTCGCGACAAATTTAAATTATTCGAGTGCAATCAATTTAATAATTGCGTCCGATTACCCGCAACAATTTGTAATAATTCCAACAACTTAAAAAAAAATTATGACAAAATTAAAAATAACATCACACTCAATTAAATAATTTACGGTGCATATGTTACAATATTACTAAATTTTATTTCATATTTACAACTTTTTTCCACAACAGTTATAGCTTAAAAGGTACAGCACCTCAATCCCAAACGCATCCTAAGAGAGTTAAGAACTTAACTCTTTTAGACCCCATAGTTTAAAAACATGTCCACACGGCTTTTTGGGATATACATAATCACTCTTAGGTGCGGGCACCCTCATTTTTTTTAATGTGGACACGCTCTTAAGTTGTGTAGTTTAAGAGGATTATTTTTTAATGAACTATAAAGTCATAGGGATTAAGAGAGTTAAAAACTAATTCTTTTAAATCTCATGACTTAAAAGCATGTCCGCACGAAAAAAGTAAGGGCGGCCTTCTGCGTACTTCTTCCTATTTCTAGACTTCTCCTACTACCTGGATCATTGGTTTCTTGTTGGTTTAGACTGCTTTATAGTTTGAAAAGGTTGGTTTTACCCTTTCCTCCCAGGGGCTTACTCGTTCATTCCAGATGAATCTAGCTAGATGGACTGACTCTCTCTCTTTGCTCAATTTCAAAAATGAAGTAGCAGAATTTGTTTAATTATCCTTAGTGCAGTTTATTTGGTTTTAAAGTGGAACCAAGTGCTCAAAGGACTCTCTAACATACAGTACAAATCTTGGACGGGATTCAAAATTTGTTTAATTTGTGCTCAGTGCATGGAGTTGGCGGATTTAAGGTGGTAAAAATAATCTGAAAAATAAGATACTTACCATAATATTTAACTGTTTATTACTAGATACTTACCATAATATTTAACAGTTTATTATACTGATTTTTTAATGTAAAAGAAATCTATTTGATTGTTGGTAATAGATCAAATTCCTAATAATTTTCTTTAGTTAAAAAGCTAATAAAAGTCATTGAAAGTCAATAAGTGTCCGATCTGAGCTTATAATTATAAAAGCTCTACTTACGTGAACTTTTCTTAGATTTCAATTTAAGGGTTCAAAAAAGCTAAAGAAGCAATTTCTCCCCAGTCTTGTGAACAGAAAAGATAGAAACACCAAAATCAATGGAGAATTGGGTTGGAGAGAGCAATTTACCTTTCTTAAAACCTATCGAAAAGTCACGGCAACCTCAGGAGCTTTTGCCAGATATTCCTGCCTTGGATGAGTTCCTATTGCAAGTTAATAAGGGAGGGAGAGAACAAAAGAAATTCCTAAAGAATTCTTCATTGTTTTGGCTGGACATATGATCATAGTGTTGGAAATTTCTTAGTTATGTTAATAAAATGCTTTTGTGGTCCTAGTCTTCAGGAAGTTTGTTAGTAATGTTATATGTAAGATTGTGTTTACCTATTCTTTTAAATTGTAGTTCTTTGGAATGTGGATGCAATATTTGCTAGATAAAGGTCTTTATTATTTTGTTAAGCTTGTTTATGTAATGCCTATAAAAGGCAACCTCATTGTGAATAAACTATGTAGTACTTTTCATCCATTTATCTTTGCTTTGAGTATTTAATTCCAAATTTACTTATAACAGTGGTATCAGAGCTTGAATCAGAAAAGTGAGATTGAGAGAGTTAGTAACAATAGTGTACTTGCTTTTCTTCACTTGTGTTGCAGCAGCCAAAATCCATGGCTTCTGAGAATTTTGTTCAGCCTGCAATTCCTCGCTTTGATAGTCACTATGACCATTGGAGCATGTTGATGGAGAATTTTTTAAGGTCCAAGGAGTATTGACAGGTTGTTTATACTGGAATAACTGAACCACCAGCAGGTGTTGTTTTGACAGATGCTCAGAAAATAGAGCTTAAAGGGCAACGATTAAAGGATCTCAAGGCAAAGAATTACTTGTTCCAAGCCATTGATCGCTCGATCTTGGAAGCAATTCTTAACAAAGACTCCTCCAAACAGATTTGGGATTCCTTGAAAAAGAAGTATCAAGGGACAACAAGGGCGAAGCGGGTACACCTCCAAGCACTTCGAGCAGAATTTAAATCTCTAAGAATGAAGATGGGAGAGTCAGTCTCAGCATACTTCGGAAGGACGATGGCAATCACAAACAAGAGACAAATTCATGGCAATTGAAAAGATTCTTCGATCTTTAACGGTAAAATTTAACTATATTGTTTGTGCGATTGAAGAATCAAAGGATATTGACACACTTTCAATTGATGAATTGCATAGCACTTTGTTGGTCCATGAGCAGAAAGTAATCCAGCAGGATAAGGAAGAATAAGTATTACAGGCAGCAGCAAATCCCAAACCCACTCAAGGGGGTAAAGGAGGTTGGAAAGACAAGAATTGGCAGAACAAATCAGAAGAAAAGGTTGATGATTCTCAAGGAAAAGGAAAGGATCGTGATGGTCAGAATTCGACAGGACATAAACCAAAGTCTAAAAATCAAATGTTAAATGCTTCCGTTGTCAGAAGTATGGTCATTATCGCTCTGAGTGCCGTACTAATTTAAATAAGAATCGTGGCGAGAAATCTAATTTTGTAGAAAAAGAGGAAGAAGAAATTTCCCTTCTTATGGCATGTCATGTAAAGGAGGAAAGTCACCAGAATTTATGGTACTTGGATACTGGCTGCAGCAATCATATGTGTGGGGACAAATCTGTATTTTCTGACTTGGATGAGACTTTTCAAAATACTATAAAATTTGGTGATGATTCCACAGTTTCCGTCATGGGGAAAGGAAGGGTTGCAATCCAAACCAAGGGAAGTTCTCATTCTATCTCGAATGTTCTGTTTGTTCCTGATTTAAAAACTAACATTCTTAGTGTTGGCCAATTACAAGAAAAAGGGTATGAGATCTCTATCAAGGAAGGAGTTTGTCGAATCCATGATGAAAAATTGGGCTTGATTGCTCAAGTAAAAATGACAGCAAACAGAATATTTCCATTGTATCTTCACCACACTACTCACTCATGTTTTGTTGCAAATTTCGAAGATACAGCATGGTTATGGCACTTTCGTTACGGGCATCTTAGTTTTGGTGGATTGAAGACTTTGCAGCAGAAAAATATGGTGGTAGGCCTTCCACAATTTGAGCAACCTTCACAGCTTTGTGAAGAATGCATTGTCAGTAAGCAACATCGAGATAACTTTCCAAAAGGAAAATCCTTGAAGGCAAAGAAGATGCTGGAGCTAGTGCATTCCGACTTGTGTGGGCTGATCAAGCCAACATCAAATGGAGGTAAACGATATTTTATCTTGTTTATTGATGATTTTAGTAGGAAAACTTGGGTTTATTTCTTGCAAGAAAAATCGGAAGCTTTTAGAGCCTTTCAAACGTTTAAAGCACTAGTTGAAAGAGAAGCTGACAGTCAAATAAAAATATTGCGTACTGATCGTGGTGGAGAGTTCAACTCGCAAGAATTTGGAAGCTTTTGTGAAAATCATGGAATTAGAAGACAACTGACAGCAGCCTATACACCTCAGCAAAATGGTGTGTGCGAGAGGAAAAATCGTACCATTCTTAATATCGTACGAAGTCTTCTGCAGAAGAGTGGTCTTCCCAAAAGTTTTTGGCCTGAAGCAGTTGTTTGGAGTGTTTATATTTTGAACAGAAGCCCCACGGTAGCTGTTCAAAATATAACTCCTGAAGAAGCATGGAGTGGATGTAAGCCGGCAGTAGATCACTTTCAGGTAGTTGGATGTATAGCATATGCCCATGTACCAGATGAGAAAAGAAGAAAATTAGATGACAAAGGTGTGAAGTGCATTTTCCTCGGTGTTAGTAATCATTCAAAGGCTTATAAATTATATGATCCTATCACAAAGAAAATTGTCATTAGTCGTGATGTCATTTTTTATGAAGAAAAGACATGGATGTGGGAATGTAGTTCTGTTGGGCAGCAAATTCCAACGGATTTTGATGGTGAAATTGAAGAAAATTTGCAGCAACTTCAGCGTCCAACAGTCTCTGCTATTAATCAGCCTCAAAATGGAGTCTCAACAGAAACTCCACCAGCAGCAAATGAACTTGATTAACAAGTTGAAGCTACAACGGATTCACGTTCGCCACGTGTTAAAAAAAGGCCTGTATGGATGTCAGATTATGAGGTAACAAGATTTAATGCTCTTGAAAACCCACTCACACACTTTGCATTGTTTTCAGAATATGATCCTGCAACTTTTAAAGTTGCTGCCAAAGAACAAAAATGGCTAAAAGCCACGGACGAAGAAATTGCATCCATTGAAAAAAATAATACTTGGGAGTTGACAGATCTTCCAATGGGGCAAAGGACAATTGGAGTCAAGTGGGTTTATAAGACAAAATTAAAGGAAAATGGTGAAATTGATAAATACAAGGCACGCTTAGTCGCCAAAGGCTACAAACAAAAGTTTTGTGTGGATTACAAGGAAGTATTTGCTCCTGTTGCAAGACTCGACACGATCAGATTAATTATTGCTCTCGCAACACAAAATTCTTGGCCTGTTTTTCAATTGGATGTGAAATCAGCATTCTTGCAAGGAGAATTACAAGAAGAGAAATATGTGGAAGAGATCTTAGAAAGATTTCGAATGAAGAACTGCAACTCTGTCACTACTCCAATTGAAAAAGGATTAAAGCTCGTAAAGGATCCTGCAGGAAGAATAATTGATAGTACCCTTTACAAACAGATTGTTGGAAGCTTGATGTACTTAACGGCAACTCGATCTAACATAATGCATGCAGTTAGTTCCATCAGCAGATATATGGAGCATCCAAAAGAGGATCATCTTTTAGCTACAAAGAGGATTCTTCGATATTTGCGTGGTACTGCTGATTTTGGGTTGTTCTATAAAAAGGGTGGAAATCAAATTTGAATGGCTATACAGACAGTGATTATACTGGAGATTTGGATGACAGAAGAAGCACATCTGGATATGTATTTATGTTTGGTTCAACTGCTGTTTCGTGGTCATCTAAGAAGCAACCAATAGTTACTTTATCAACTACTGAGGCTGAGTTTGTTGCAGCAGCTTCTTGTGCATGTCAAGCACTTTGGCTGAGAAATATTCTTCATGAACTTCAGTACAAGCAACCAGAATCAACTCAAATCTTTTGTGATAATAGTTCAACAATTAAACTTTCAAAGAATCCAGTTCTACATGGAAGATGCAAGCACATAGATGTGAGATACAATTTTTTACGAGACCTGACAAAAAATGAAGTCATTGATCTTGTTTATTGCAGGAGTGAAGACCAGGTTGCTGATATCTTTACTAAGCCCCTTAAATTGGCAAGTTTTTTTAAGTTGAGGAAGTCACTTGGAGTTTGCAAATTGGAGGATTGAATTTGAGGAAGGATTCTGCATAATTTTTAAAACTGAATGTTTATAACATTTAGTTTAAGAGAGGGATTGTTGGAAATTTCTTAGTTATGTCAATAAAATGCTTTTGTGGTCCTAGTCTTTAGGAAGTTTGTTAGTAATGTTATATGCAAGATTGTGTTTACCTATTCTTTAGGCTGTAGTTACTGGAATGTGGATACAATATTTGCTAGATAAAGGCTACTATTATTTTGTTAAGTTTGTTTATGTAATGCCTATAAAAGGCAACCTCATTGTGAATAAACTATGTAGTACTTTTCATCCATTTATCTTTGCTTTGAGTGTTTAATTCCAGATTTACTTATAACAGACAGAAGAAGCACTTCCAACTTATCATTTGCTTATTAGTTCAATGAGAATATTCCAGGATGATGACAACACAGCTTGGGCAATTTGGAATAAGGGATGGAGTTCTGAAGAGAGTAGACATGGTGATTTACTCAACAAGAATCCCTGTCTTTCTGGACGAGATAACATGAAACAAATTGAGAAGACTATTCAATATATAATTGGGTCGGGAGAGGTAAGATATATCCATACAATAATTGCATGCATGTTGAGTCTTTTCTTTTTTGGTGTAATGCGTACAGTTTTAATTGAGTTTTCTCTTTTTCGGTACAATGCGTACAGCTTTAATTGGAGAATTCATGTATTAAGTTTATTAAAAAATTTTATAACTGGTTAAGGAATATGATGCGCCCCAATTATAAACTAAACTTTATTATTAAATAAAACACACACATAGATAAGGTAAGAAGAAAAGCCCACCACTCTATATGATTACATTAGGATATAGAAAATTCACCACCTAATGATATCCCACAAAAGATACAAGGTTTTCTAACTCACCAAAGCTCATCACTCAAGACCAATGATGTCATAAAGAGATACAGGGCTTCTTAACTCACCACTCTAAGGAATCCACCTAAGAGATACAGAGTTGCATGAAGAAACTCTAACAAGAGTACTCTTCTAAGTTACATTCTCAAAATTGCCACCTATTTTTTAAGGTTACAACCTAATACCTTTATAGAGGCAACTTGGACAATCCCTCCAAGTTTAGTATAAGATCTCTATCATTTAGAATTCAAATCAAACTTGAATTGGAGGTCTTAGCTATAATGAGGTGGAAGAGGATAAAACAAAACACAATTTGACTTCAAGGTCAATTTGAACAACAAATCTAAGCATTCAACGCAATCATATCTTGATGGAGAAAAGTCTAGATCAAATACCATAAAATTTATTGAACTCTTGGTTCATAGAGGTTTCCAGTGATATGACGCTTGTTAATTAAATCTTGATGCATTGATGCCAATAAATTCAGAACTTTCGACCTTGTGCAAAATTCTTGATAGTTGTGACTTTTGCTTGATTAAATCTTGAATATCCTTAAGAAGAGAAGTCTGATTTGATTCCGTAAAGTTACTTAGAAACTAGACAAATTTATCTTTTCAACCATATATAATAAATAATCTAGATACTTCTAGAACAATACAGTTAATTTGAACAATTAGGGTGTTAATCTTGATTTTTGCTTCCCAGTTTGACTAACCTTTCCAAATGTTCATGTTGTTCTTCGTTGTCAATCTTCAAACATGATATGTCTCTAAATTAACACTCTTGTGAGAGAGTACGAATAACAAAAATCCAGATTAAGGAGCGTCGTGTTGTTAATTAGTCATAACTATGTTAATGGAACCCCAAAAGTCAGTATCTGCATTTGAAATCACATCATGGAGAGGATGGCCCAGTTTCATAGTTTTTTATTTGGTTATGCATATAACGAATAAAATCTAAATCTCTAACTCATATGAACGAGATTCGAACTTTTTGTCTATTGTAATACCGAAAAATTTTTCAACTATCACAAGCAAAACTAGTCTTACAAAGAACTATTAATTATATAAAGACTAGCATTTACTTTTTTTGTATTTGTGTGCGTATATATGCATATATAAAAGCAAACCTCACCGGCACGAGAGAAATTTTATTGAACAAAATTATATTAAACTTGAATAGATTGATTTGATTAAAATCTAAATAAATAAATTTGAATGTACAAATTTGATACTATGTTTATATTTATTTTTTCACTCCTGAATGAAATATCTTAAAATAAATGAATATGAACTAAATATTTTATGGTTTATTATCAAATAAATATTTTATATAGTTAGGTGGCATTTGTTTTTCCGTCTGAAATTTGAATAGACTTAAATTAGTTTAATTCTAAATAGACTTGAATGTTTGAATCTGAATAGTATGTTTATTTTTTTATCTGAATCTCTGAAAATAAGTATTAAGTTTTTTTCTTTTCAACTTAAAAATATGAAAATATGTACTTTTACATTTGTACCCATATTAAATTTAAATGTCAAATAACTAATATACTAAATATCATAATATTTTAATATTTATAAGTAAAAATACATTCAAGTAAATACATAATGATTTTGGAATTATAATATATAAAATATCATAAATTTCAAATTTTATCACTAATTCTCAATAATAGTACATAATATAAGGAAAAAAAACTAAAAAGATGCTTGAAATAGTTTATTTGACATTTTATCTCGAAGTTGTCACATGTAAATATGAGATTATATAGGGTAAACGTTTGTGGGTGAGTTTTGGGATAGATATGAAAAATAAATTATAAAATAGGGATATTTTTTACATTAGAAATTAATTAACTTAATTCAGATTCCTCCATTTAGTAAAAAAAAAAAATAATAAACACCTCTAATTAACGTAATAACTTAAAGACTTAATTAATTAAATTAAAAAAACAAACGCCACCTTATATTTATTGATAAGTAAGACGTCATTTTTTAATTTTTAGTATAAAATTAAGTAAAACAAATACATGGTAACAGACAAATGGCTGAAACTGAATCCACCTTAACACAAAAATGACCCAAAGAAAGGAGTTCTTAAATCCACACTGCTGATCAATCAAGATATATATGTTCAGCATAAAGTTTTTAGAATATAATTCATCAATCAGTTAATTTGCAATGTTTATCTGCATATTTTTTCTTTTGAAAGGACATTGGCGTAGGCAAAAATCCGTACCATTGAGTAATTTACACATCTTTTCAAGAAAGGGCAACTTTTATATCTCATGGAAACACAGCCAATCTTGTCAGGCAGCATGATGACCCAAAGCTAGCTCAAATATGTGGTACAATCGCCGCAGATGAAAAGCGCCATGAAATTGCTTATAGTAGGATAGGCGGGAAAGTTTTCGAGCTCGCCGACCGGAATGGAATGATGTTAGCATTTGCAGACATGACGTAGGAATGGCAAAATTACCCGCCTACCCACAAATCCACCTCGAAAAATCCGTCTGTTGTAGGTAATTTTGCGGCCTACCCACAAATCCACCTCGAAAAATCCGTCTGTTGTAGGTAATTTTGCGGGTTACCGACAGGTTTGATATTTCAAATTTATATCCACTGCAGGCTGTGGGTGAGTTTGATATTGAGAAAAAAATCTGGTGGGTACTAACACGAGTATCCAGCAACCTGCATTTTTTATTTTAATTATTTATATTTTTTATTCTAATCATAAAAATTGCATTAAAAAATTTAATCATAAATGTATCTAAATTAAAGTTTCTAATTCCTAATCCTAACTTATCTCACTGCAACATATGTACAATAAAATTTTAATAAGGTGAAATTGTATAATTTTGATCACTAATATTTTATTTTACTTCAATTGATTTTGTTAGTTTTGCCTTAACAATAATTGTATAAAATTTACTTGTTAATATTATTGATAATACTTGTATATTGATTAAAAGATGAAATAAGGCATTGATATAAGTGATGATGATTTGCCTACAATAGAAATACTTTATGTTAGATTAATATATTTTGTGTATTTTTTTAATGTCAAAATTTTAATTTCTTATTTACATTGATAAAATCTAGAATTGAGTATTGTTTGCAGATTTTTTAGGCTATTATTACATATTTATAGTTTGAATTATATAATTTAAGTTTTTATGTATTATCAAAAGTAATTTTTTTATATTCGTTATTTTAAATGAGAAAACCCGCTGCGAGTTGCGGGCAGATTTAGTAATTTAAATTTTTTGTAGGTGTGAGTTTAGTAATGGCAAACCCGCAGTGGGCGGTGCCAATTGCCATCCCTAAATTGATGAGGGAGAAAATCAGAATGCCAGGCTATTTGATGTACAACGGTCACGATTTCATCCTATTTCAGCGCTTTTCAAATGTTACAATAAGGCTTGGAGTCTATACTGCCCAGGATTTTATTCATGTTTTGGAACATTTGGTGGATGTATGGAATGGAGAGAAGCTGAGTGGGCTTTCCAGTGAGAAGGGCAAGCAGCAGAAGATTATATTTGTGGGTTAGCTCAAATACTAAGGACTGAGGAGAGAGCTCAAGCAAGGGCTATGAAAGCACCAGCAGCTCCATTCAGCTGGATCAATCGAAGAGAAGTGTAGCAAATGAGCTCGAAACCATTTGCCTCCAGCTCCCAGGGGCTTGGCGAGTGGTTTTCGAGTAGTTACATTTGATTTGCCATGTGAGTTTGAATCTTGAGAAGCAGAGGCCCAAAAATCAATCTAGGCTTTGAAATATATATATAAATATATATAGCTCTTTTTCCAATAAGAATCTGAGCTTGAAACAGGCATGGCAAAAGTGACTAATTTCAATGACATAATAACAAAATAAGCAGAATTTTAATCATGCATGCAAGTTAATTTGGAAACGACTTAACAGCATCAACATGCATAGCAATTTAAAAAAGAATTTTGAAGAAAAATAAAAGAATAAAGTGAACTGAGAAAGAAGGCTTACGAATTCAAAAGGCTGGGTATTTAATATTTTGCACTGAAATTGAATTCTCGCTCTTGAATACCAAATCCTTCACTCAGCCTCTCTTGTCTTTCTCTTCTTTCTCCCTCTCCTCCTCTCTCACATCCTGTTATGCTCTTGTTTCCTTTTTCTTTTCTGTTCTTTTTGAATCTGCACGCTGGTTTTTGTTTCTAAAATAAATAAAGAAATGTTAAAATATTATAAAACCATCATTAAAAGTAATAGCTTGATATGTAATGACAGTTAAAAGTTTGAAATTTATAATGATTATTTATAAAAGTAATTGTCATTAAAAATAAAACTATATTTTACATAACATTTAATAACGATTATCTAACAGAATCATTATTGTAAATGTTAAACTACCACTTTTATAAATAACCACATTAAAAATAAAATTATATTTTAAAGTGACATTTAATGATGGTTATAAAATAAAATTAATAGTAGATATTATAACTGTTCATATAATAATGATCATCAAATATTTTTAATGACGGTTGTTAAAAGAAACCATAATAACATATGAATCATTGTTTTACATTTTTGTAGTAGTGGTTTAAGAACCACAAAAAATAAAGAACAAACAAAGGAATCTAAATTCAGTAAAAATAGTAATAAATCCATCGAACAAAGTACCATTCTTAATTATACCTATAACATAGCAATTAAAAATAAGAAATTCGGCGGAATCAAAAATTGACAGCAACGACCACAAAGTTTGAGAGGATCAAAATTTTTGTTGCACCAAAGAAAGCTTGTTCTTATAATGCTTTTCTCCTCGCCCAAAATACCCACAATGAAAATGGGCCATTAAAGCCACGGCCGAGTAGCCCATATCTGCCTAGGCGTTTGCTTTTTGTGTTTACTTCTTTTCCCTCTATATCTTCTTCTAATCATTTCCAGATGCAATCAATTTTATAATTCAACGAAAAAAATTAATCAAACTTTCTGAAAAAAGGAGTAGACGGAAAAATTGTATAACAAATACGGTTATCAACAATAATGACATGATTCTTACATCTTTTAAATTTAGCTTTCTATATAAATGTGAAGACATGCTTAACTGGTTGGAGGGACTAAAGTGAAATCGAGTGAGAGCTTTGTGGGTCGTTATGCAGATTGCATTCAGTTGAAGGGTGCTGATGAAAGTTTCTGTTGACGTGGCCTAGGTTGTTAAAGTTAGTTATGGAGGTTCTGGAAATTTTCCAGAAACTTGATGCTGATTTACAGCCTCTGATATAAAGGCTCTTTCTCACTCGTTTCTTTATGATTTTGTGTGATTCTTCTTTCTTTGTGAAGCTTGTAATCTCCTCTTTAATTGTGATATGTGTGTACTCAGTTGTGATTAATGAAATAGTGTGAATTTTTCCTTCAAATATCATAGTCTGTTCTTAACAATTAAATCTGATATTTTTCTTTTCTTTGATCGTTACTTTGTTTTTTGTTAATCTTGATTCCAGTTCAATCTTGACGATTAAGATTGAGTCAATTCTAGTGATAAGCCATTAAAGATTACAACAGATGATATCAGAGCTTTGCTGATTCTTAGATATGTCACTTCCAAAACCAGAGATTGAGAAATTCACCATTGGTGGTGATTTCTCACTCTGGAAAATGAAGATGAGGGCTCTGCTTGTTCATCAAGGCCTTGAGTCTGCTCTGGAAGAAGAGGATCCTGATGGAGCTACAAGTTCCATGCTTGATGAGAAAAAGAAGCAGATCCAGAACAGAGCCCATAGTACCTTGATTTTGAGTCTTAGTGACTCAATCTTAAGGGAAATCTCTGAAGAAAAGACAACTCTGGGGATATGGAATAAGGTGGAGGCACTGTGTATGAAGAAGTCTTTGGCACACAGGCTTTTCTTGAAAAAGAAACTCCACACTTTTTCAATGAAAGAAGGTGTGTCTATCCAAGAACACATTGATACTTTCAGCAAGATTATTCTTGATCTTGAAGGGGTTGAAAATGTGAAGATTGAAGATGAAGACAAACCATTTTTCTTGCTCAGTTCATTGCCACAATCCTATGAAGGTTTTCTCGATACAATGTTGTATGGAAGAACAACATTAACCATAGAAGATGTTAAGGCATCATTGAGCTCAAAGGAAATTCAGAGAAATAATGGGCATGAAGTAAGTAATGGAGAAGGCTTGATTTCTAGAGCTGGAAAGAAGAAGGAACAGAAGAGTAAGAATCAAGGAAAGAATCAAGGAAGTGGTCAAGGAAAGAGCCAAGAATAAGATAAGAAGAAAAAGAAAAGGAAGTGTTTCTATTGCAGAAAAGAAGGCCATTATATCAAAGACTGTGCAGAGAAAAAGAAATGGAAGCACAAAGAAAAATCAAGAGATGCAGCTGTGGCTTCAGAAGACTCCTCAGATGATGGCTATCACAGTGCTGATTTGTTGATATCATCAAATAGCAACTTGGAAGGTCAGTGGGTATTAGATTCTGGCTGTTCTTTTCATATTTGCCCTAATAAGTCATTGTTTTATGAATATGAGTCTATTGATGATGGCAAAGTTCTTATGGGAGACAACAATAGGTGCAAAATTGTTGGGATAAGATCTGTCAAGATAAAGATGTTTGATGGGGTCATTAGAACTTTACATGGTGTGAGACACGCCCTGGAATTAAAGAGAAATTTGATCTCTTTAGGCATGTTAAATAGCTCTGAATATTCATTTAACTCTGATAATGGTGGCATAAGATTGACTAAAGGGGATATTGTTGTTATGAAAGGTGAAAAGAGGAATGGGTTGTATGTGTTAATTGGTTCTTCCATATCTGCAAGTGCTGTAATGACAGCAGAATCTGATATTGATAAAACAAAACTTTGGCATCTTAGACTTGGCCATATGAGTATAAAAGGGCTGCAAGAACTTGAAAGACAAGGTTTATTGTATGGTGACAAGATAAGTAGCCTTGAGTTTTTTGAGAATTGTGTCTTTGGAAAAGCACACAGAGCAAAGTTTCCAAAAGGGTTACATATATCTAAGTGTGTCTTAGAATATATCCACTCTGATTTATGGGGGCCAACTCAAGTGCCATCTTTGTCAGAGAGTAGATACTTTATGACCTTGATTGATGATTATTCAAGGAATGTGTGACTCTATGTTCTGAAATCCAAAGATCAAGCCTTAGAAAAATTTAAGGTTTGGAAAACTTTGGTGGAAAATCAGAGTGGAAAGAAATTGACGGCCTTAAGGATTGATAATGGTCTGGAGTTCTGCAACAAAGAGTTTGAAGACTTCTATCAGAAGAATGGAATCTTAAGGCATAAAACAATCAGATTTACCCCTCAATAAAATGGCTTAGCAGAAAGGATGAATAGAACTCTTGTTGATAAAACCAGGTGTATGTTGATTAACTCCAGACTTCTAAGAAGATTTTGGGCAGAGGCTGTGAGTACAGGTTGTTATCTAGTCAACAAAAGTCCTTCATCAACCATTGGTTTCAAAACACCAAAGGAAACGTGGTCAGGGAGGTCTGCAAAATATGACAACATCAGAATTTTTGGATGTCCTACTTATGCACATGTAAATCAAGGCAAACTTAATCCAAGAGCCTTGAAAGGTTTCTTTGTTGGCTACCCTGATGGTGTCAAAGGATATAAAATCTGGTGTTGACAACCTAAAAAATGCATTATTAACAGAGATGTTACTTTCAATGAAGCAGTTATGGTTATAGTTGGGAGGGAAATAACAGAAGCTGATATGCATATTGAAGGAGATGTTAATAAGCCAGTTGAGTCCTCTAAGCTTAAGGTAGAGTTTCTTAGAGCTAATGATGAAGAAATGGGTGTATCTGATGCTGAAACTGGCCCATTTAATGAAACTAAAGATGTTGAAGCACAAGACACACAACAAACTGTTCTGCAAAACTATCAGTTAGCAAGAGATAGAGGCAAAAGGAACACCAAGGCACATGTAAGGTATGGTTATGCAGATTTGATTGCCTATGCATTGATGAGTGCAGAGGATATGACAATTGAGGAGCCTGCAAGTTTCATTGAGGCCATAGAGAGTAAGAACAATGATAAATGGATTGAGGCAATGAGAGAGGAGATGGATTCTTTACAAAGAAATCAAACCTGGACTCTTGTTCCAAATCTAGGTGATAAGAAACTGGTTAGCTGTAAGTGGATTTTTAAGAAAAAGGCTGGCATCCCTGGAGTTGAATCTTCAAGATTCAAGGCAAGGCTTGTGGCTAGAGGGTTTACATAGAGAGAGGGTGTTGATTTCAATGAGATTTTTTCTCCTGTTGTTAAACATTGCTCTATCGAATTCTTTTGGCTATAGTGGCATTACTTGATATGGAGCTTGAGCAAATGGATGTCAAAACTGCTTTTCTGAATGGAAAGTTTGAAGAGCAGATTATGATGACTCAGCCTGAAGGTTTTTTAGAAAAAGAGAAGGAAAATTATGTTTGCTTACTGCATAAATCACTTTATGGACTCAAGCAATCTCCTAGACAATAGTATAGGAGATTTGATGAGTTCATGGTGACTAATGGTTATCACAGAAGTAAGTATGATAGCTGTGTTTATTATGGTAGTTCAGATCAAGGTGGAGGGTTATTCTTACTTCTTTATGTGGATGATATATTGATTGCAAGTAAACATAAAACTAAGATTGACAAGCTTAAGAAGCTGTTGAACCTTGAATTTGAGATGAAAGACCTTGGCAGTGCTAAAAAGATTATTGGGATGGAAATCACTAGGAATAGAACTGCTGGTGTTCTTTTCTTAAGTCAAGAGACGTATGTTAATAAGGTGTTAGAGAGGTTTGATATGCAATACTGCAAGCCTGTTTTAACCCCTCTTGGCACTCAGTTCAAGTTGTTTATGTCTCAAGCATCAGATGCTGTTAAGGATAAGGTTAAGATGGAATAAATACCATATGCTCAGGCTGTGGCGAGCCTTATGTATGCAATGGTATGTACTAGACCTGATATAGCTTATTCAGTGGGAGTAGTCAGCAGATTCTCAAGTTGTCCAAGTAAAATCCACTAAGATGCTGTCAAATGGATTCTGAGGTATCTCAGGGGTACTTCAGACCATGGTTTGTTGTTTGGAAGATCTAATCAAACTGTGAGTGAAGTGGTAGGATATGTAGACTCTGACTTTACTAGAGACATGGATAAAAGGAAGTCAACTACTGGATATTTGTTCATGTTGAATAAGTGTATGATTAGCTGGAAATCGTCTCTACAGGCTGTGGTGGCTCTATCATCAACAGAGGCTGAATTTATAGCAACTACAGAAGTAACCAAAGAGTTTATGTGGCTCAAAGGTATCCTCAATGAACTTTGGTTAAATCAGAAATCAATTCAGATCTTCTTTGATAATCAGAATGCTATACAACTGGTTAAAAATCAGATGTATCGTGAGAGGACTAAGCATTTAGATGTGAAGCTACAGTTTATTAGGGATGAAGTTGCAAAGGGGACTGTGGTGATCACAAAGATACATACAGATATAAATCCAGCAGACATGCTTACTAAAGCTCTTCCAACAACCAAGTTTGAATTATGTGTGAATTTTGTGGGCATTTTGCCCAAACCAAGCTGAGATCATGTGTGAACTACATCATTTGAAGTTTTTTTTTAGCAACTTTCATGATAAGTGATCAACTGAATCAGATCTGCAAGGTGGAGAGTGTGAAGATATGCTTAACTGGTTGGAAGGACTAAAGTGAAATCGAGTGAGAACTTTGTGGGTCGTTATGCAGATTGCATTCAGTTGAAGGGTGCTGATGAAAGTTTCTGCTGACATGGCCTAGGTTGTTAAAGTTAGTTAGGAGGGTTCTGGAAATTTTCCAGAAACTTGATGCTGATTTACAGCCTCTGATATAAAGGCTCTTTCTCACTCGTTTCTTTATGATTTTGTGTGATTCTTCTTTCTTTGTGAAGCTTGTAATCTCCTCCTTAATTGTGATCTGTGCGTACTCAGTTGTGATTAATGAAAGAGTGTTAATGTTTCCTTCAAATATCATAGTCTGTTCTTAACGATTAAATCTGATATTTTTCTTTTCTTTGATTGTTACTTTGTTTTTTGTTAATCTTGATTCCAGTTCAATCTTGACGATTAAGATTGAGTCAATTCTAGTGATCAGCCATTAAAGATTACAACAATAAATTGACAATTGAGCCTTAAGGCTTTGTAAATTTTGCATCGAAAAGATAGAAAGTTCTTTTCGTGTACGGCTTGATATTTCTTCCATAAGGGTCATCCGGGACGGAAGGAAAGAAAAGCAATGATATTTGGCTCCAATTTATTTATTAATCCCCACTTTTTATTTTAATTCATTTATCTTCATAATTACTCTTATAAAAAAAGTAGTTATTATTTTTATTTGATTTTCTTCTTTCTCTTAATCATCATCATCACCACCAACCCCAAGTTCATTATCACCATCACCATTGACATATTACCTTTTTTTCATCACTACCATTCCATAACCATATACAAACTAGAAATCTAAAGATTTATTAACCACAAGAAATGGATATTTACCAAGTTCAGCCGTGCTGATCATCTAAAGTTAATTGTTTCTTTTTCACTTCAGGAGTTTGCTTTGTTCTATTTAGCCAATCGTCCCCTTTCTTGGTCTAGCGAGTTTGAATTTATGATTGATGCCATTTGCTTGGCACAGAGATAACTCTAGTGTTTGATATCTTAGTTGTGGATTGGGGTTCATGTCCAGAAAAGGAAAAATAAATGGTATATTAGGGTTTTAAAGATCTATTGGAGAACTATGTCTATTTTATTATTTTCCATTTTATACTATTTGTTAGTTGAATTGTATTTCTCGAGTTAGTGTATCTTTTTAATTCAGCTTAAATGAAAAAAAAATCTGTTCAAAGCTTGGGTGAGAGGGAGTGAAAGAATTTGTAAATGAGAGAAAAAAGAAACAAAATAAGATTATCTTAATTATTTTATTTTTTTAATAAGACTAATCTTGTAATTATATGGAATTAATTTTGAAAATGGAGGGCGATGAAATAAATTGAAAGGATCAAATATTACCACTTGTAAATAAATAATAAATATGGCTTAAGAGTTGAAACTTAACTAAACCTAAATATAAGATCAAGTGAGACATAGTTCATTTCATCTTTGAAAATTTTCAATTCATAATTTTAGTAAAGATATTGTTTTCTATGAAGTTTGAAGATTTTGAACGCATCAATTTATAAAAGATCTTGTTTTTCTTTGAATTTTACAAAATTGCTCCATTTGAATTTTGAAAAATATAAAAACATTCCAACTGATTTAGAGATTAGCAAAAAAGTCTAAACTTGGCCCGACTCGTATAGGGCCCGTCCAGGCTCTCAAGCTTTAGGCCCAGTCTGAAGCAAATGATCTTAGTTATGGGCTAAAAATTTAAAAGCCTACAATAGATGGATCTAGATATGGACTCATAGGAAAATGCTCGAACTTTATATTTTATAAATAAAAGTTTTTATTTTATATATTATGGGTTTTATATTTTAAATTTTATATATTAAATATTTTATATTTTATGTATTTAATTATTAATCTATTATATATTGTATAATCAATTAATCATCTTTAATTTAATTGTTTCTTTATTTTTTTCTCCTATTTTCAACTTTATTAAAAATTTATTTTAAAAAATTTATCTAAGCCCAGGCTTCGTCTAAGCCTGGCCCATCTAAGTATGGATAAGTTTTTGAAGGGTTTAAACACACTGTCAATTACTATAGCCTGGGCCTAGGCTAGAAAAAACTCAGGCCCAGGTCCTTTAATCGGCATCCCTAAACTAATTTTGAAAAATTTCAATCTGCCATAGTCTAAAAGTCCAATTCTTTGTAATTCAATCAGTTATTTTGAATTTGTAAAATTGTATTACCCATCCCTGATAGCTAGTAACTCATAAACATAAATAAACTAAAAGAAATAATATTTTTTGATTTTTCATTCTTTTCTTAGTATTTAAAAAACAAACAATAGGCATACACTAAGTTTGGAAATTCCGATTTCATCATCTTAAAAAAAAGAAAAAAAAAAAAAAAAAAGAGAAACAACAAGTCACGAAAGCAAACCATAAATCCATCGTTTAAATTTATTGGACAACATTCTATTGTTGTTATTATTATGCTGCCATCAAGTGTGTGCTATCTAAATAAGTAATGCATAAACAGTAAATCTACCATACGCCATTTTTAGAACATGAAAACTTGTTGATGAGTATAAAGATTAACAGTATACGATAGGGACAAGTTCAAAAGACACAATTATAAACACAATTTTTTTTTTCTTTTCAATTAAAAGAAAATAGAAAGTGAAGATTGACAGACATGAATTATTGCCAAAGTCAAAATTAAAGTTATTTGTAAATTTAAAATCTAACAAATAAGGTGAGCCCCATTATGCGGTAACTAATTATCCTCTCTCTTACCTCACGTTTCTTTCTCCCATCAAATCTAAAAAACGTTTTATATACTTCAAGCAAACAAAATCGTAAAAGAAGAACAAAAGCATATAAAGACTTTTATGTTAAATTGATTTGCATGGGTTATACAGAGAAGTTGTTAAAAAAAATAATGGGCAAAATAAGTACTTTAATTCAAAATTTTAAACCCATGCACATACCAAATTCTTTACTTTTTAGCAACAGATAAGCCAATTGATTGATTTTGTTTTAATCCATTAAAATCTATTTCAAGGAAATTCTTCAAGAATTGCAAATAGGAGAGAAAAAAATATATTTTAGAAGCGAAATATTTTATTGAAAGCCACTCTAAACTTGATTACCACCGTTTCAATTCCTCCAATTGCATAAAACTTAAACGAGCTTATAGATTTTCTTGGAATTAAATTTCAAACAGATGTCTAATTCTGACATAAAGAAATTGATTTTGATAGCTTTAATTATTCCATTTATTTTATTGTGCAATGTAGGTGAGAGAAACAACAAAATAGGAGTAAAAGAAGAAAATTGAGAGTAGTCTACGATGGAATTTTGCAACTAACACCCATATTGGCTTCTATTTTCTTTAACTTCTTTTTTTTACGGTTTAATTTTTCACCCTACATTCAACGATTGATCCATATTGGTTTCTATTTTCTTTAACTTTTTTTTTTCTACCGTTTAATTGTTCACTCTACAGCCAACGATTGATGTAACAAGATAGATGTTAATTACAGAATCCATAACTTAACCCACTCCATAAACAATAAAAGGAGGAGAGAGAAAAATATTATTGCAATTAATAATTCATGTTTACTAGTCTTCGCTTGTCATTCTTTTTTAATTTAAAGGTCAGAAATTTGTGTCTACAATTATGTCTCTTCAACTTATTTCTAAATGATACAGTCGTGGTGTGATTTGTTGTTACATTAATTTTTGAAATTATAAATGTTTTTAGTATGCCAACAACATTTCTAATTACGTCCCTGTCAATATATATTGGACCATATGCCGAGCATAATGGTAAATCTACTCAAAGTTTGAGAGATTGGGAATTTGTAAAAGGAGATTGTTAATTTCTTTCTTAATTAAATTAATATACGATTTATTCTTTATTGTTTTTATAATAGTTAATAATTTCAGTAACATAATTTTACATTATTACCTTTACTTTCAAATGCACCTTTATTCATATTTATTATAAATTAAAAAAATCATATGTTTGGAAATGAAAATAAAAAAAAATTAAGTGTTAATAATAAAAAATATATATTTTGATGTGAATAAAAATTAATAATAAAATATAAAAAAGCACAAGAAAAATATCTAAATATGTAGATTTAGATCTTTTGATTTTTTTTTTTCATCTTAAAAAAATCAACAAATCACAAGAGCAAACGGTAGATCCATCGCTTAAACTCACCGGACATCATTCCATTGTGTTGTCACTATGTTGCCACCATAAATGTGTGCTACCAAAATAAGCATACGCAGATAATAAACTATCATATATCATTTCCAAAACATAAAAACTTGTTGATAAGTATAAATATTAGCAATAAATAATTTAATTACATTAATTTTTAAAATTTCAAATATTTTTAGCATGCCAACAAAAATTCTAGCAACTTCCCGATCGGTATGTTTGGCGATAGGCCCAAGCCTAGTAGTAAATCTCTGGACAATTATGGTAAAAAAAATCTACTACAGCCTGCTAAATCAACTTTATATGGCGCAATCTAAATGTCTAAACCGTAAAGAGGCCTATGAGGTAAAAACCTAAGATCTAAAACATTAATAAATTTTCAAACCGCAGGAGTTAGATTTCATATTTGAAAAAATGCGTAGCACTTGTATGAATACTCCACGCGTACGGATGCCAAATCCTGAAAGGTGAAAACAAACAAAGAAACAGAGAAGCGAGGGCGTGGATGAAGAGCATGAAATGAAGGTGACGAGTGGGACAAGCTCTGAAACAATTGAAGGCCAAAAATCTCAGACGACATGCCTCCGTTCTCTTGTCTGGCTGTCGCTCCGTATTTTCATATATTTTCTTTCTTTCTCTATGACAGTGATGGCACCAAAAACAGTTAATGATAACCGTTGAGCGCACCGATGAGTGTGTGTTAAATATTTATCTTTATAATTGTACGATCATTATTAATATTTCATGGTAAAATAGTTTCAATATAATTGGATCCATTTTATTTTAACTTAGAATGAAAAATAGAAAAAAAATTAGAAAACTGCAAAATGATGGACACATGATACAAATTCATTGAAGGAAACGAATGTACTTATACAAATTAATTAAAGTAAATGAATTATCTTTTTTTTTTTTTTTTAGCTTTTAAGACTTTAGTCCCCACTTTTATCCTTAATTTTATGCATGTATAATTACTAAAATTTTTTTAAAAAAAATCAGTTCAAGAGACAAGAGTCATTAGAAGGTGACAAAATACCCTAACTTGTGACGCATGAAAGAGGAGTAGCGACCGTTTCATATAAAATTAAAACAACTTCATCAAAATTGAATTTCTTCAAATAAGATTTTGTACTAGTTCTCTATTAATAAATCCTAATTGGTTTCTATATTATGATAAATTGTATTTTAAGTTTTAATATTAATTCAATTATAAGAAAAAGACTCAAATAATTCAATTTGTATTATTTTGATCTTTCACTACTCCTTTTATGTCTTTATCTACTTAATACAATCAAATTACATTACAAGGACTCTCTATCAACCGTCTCTTTTTTTTAAATGTTCTCTCTTTGCCATCACTTATTATCGTTAATTGATTAAATTATGAAAGAAGACGGGATAGTGTAAGGTTAGCAAATCAATTTTAAGAAAGATATTCTTGTTCATAAATTTGTAATTTTCCTAAAATAAAACTAAATAAAACTGGAAAGCTTTTTTTTTTTTTCCAGAAAGTTTCATGACTCATCCTCTATCAAATAAAAAAAAGGGAAAAAAATTATATATATGAAGCGAGAATGAGATAAGAAATGAGGTAGGGTCGAAGTGGAGGCAAATGACAATGATCAGTTGTTAGTCACTGCCCATCCCATCAATAATCCGTACTCAACCACATCAAGAATTAACATTTAATAAATAGAGATATCGAAATAAAAAAAATAAGAAAATGGATACATTGATGGGACATCACTTTTTATTTGTTTTATTGCATTCTTGGAGAAGTATATCGAGAAATGTCATTTTCATTGCGATTCTCTAAAGGAGAATATTTTTTAAAAAAATGAATGCCTAATTCTCCGTTGACAATATCAAATATCAAATACAATACTTGTAGAGAAATAATTCAATGGTACACTACCTTTTTTTAATTGAATAATAGTGTTTTTAGGGTTGCTTTAAATTGTCAAATAATAAACACTTCGTTAAAATAAATTATTTAAAAATCTGATTCTAAAATAATCTACTTTTATTGTCACACAATTTCTAAATTGTTATGCAATATACTATCAACTGTTAAGGAAAAAAATTTAGAAGTAAATTTAGTTTTTTTTTCTTTTTCTATTTTTTTTTTCAGAAAGAGAAATGATTAATATATAAGACAATGCTCTACGATAATAGCTAAGACACTTGGACTGCCCTAGATTCTGACCAGACTGAACACTGTGGGCGTGGGGGGGCGTTTTAATGAAGTAGTGGTCTTTGCAGTATTTTTGTACTCTTTCTGTACTCGTATTTATTACGTGTTGTATCAGAAATTAAAAATACCATGCATTGGTAAATTCGTCAATATTTACAAAATTTTAGACCCTTTGTTAATTGTTTCAAAATGGTTATAACATCTGCGTCCCTAAGATTTCATGTTTATCTAAATAATATCATACTTTTCGTCGGCGTTTCTTGGGTCTTTGAGATTTGTTTGTTGGCTTGTCTAGTAACATTTATTTACACGCGTAAAAAGTTCCTCATGTTAAAAGATAGTTTTTCATTTCGTTTACTCTTTGTTAGTTTGTTATTAGTTCTTGTTCTTTGATTTTTCATTATGCTCTTTTGTATTTCCATTAAATTTGAAGATTTTTATTTATATTTTTTCCATTTATATTTGCCATTTAATGGTCCATATTATAGGTGGAGTCCTGTCTAATCTTCCACCGTCATAGTGGTTTTAAAAAAAAATTCTGATATCTTCACATCAAAGGGTATTTTAGTCATTATAGTAGAGGCTATCAGGCGATGGACCAATTTGATACAAATAAAAAAAATGACGTTATAGGAGAATCATAAAAGTTCAGGGACTAGAAATTAATTACCAACAATATAAAAAGTGCGTCATCAAGTAGGCTGGTATAATTTTGACCATTGTCACTCATTTTCTCTTCTGTGGAGGAAAACTGAAGCTGAAAGAAAGAGAAAGAGAGAGAGAAAAAAGAAAAAAAGGAAAAAAAAACTCGAAGAAACAGAAAAATGGCTCTCAAGCTCAGCCCTTTCAGCACTCAAACCCAGAAATTTCCTTCCTTTGCTCTTCCTCAAATGGCCAGCCTCAGATCTCCAAAGTTCTCCATGGCTTCAACCCTTCGTTCTAACACCAAGTTTGTGTTCTTGTTCATTTCATTTCTCCCTAATATTTTGTGTTGGCATATAGATTTTTGTATTAAAGTAAAATTCATTGCAATTTTTTCTTTCCTTTGAGCTGACTTTGGATCTGGGTTTTTGTTTTTATGCTTTAGTTTGGCTGATGGCTGCATTACTTCAAATAGGTTACTTATTGATCTTGTTATCTATGCTTTAAATGCATTGATTTTATATGCTTATTTTTTTTCTTTTTCTTTTTCTTTTTCCTTCTTTTTGTATGAATTTATTGAGATGGCTTTCATTTATCTTTCATCGATTGCTATGTACTTCAAATTGTGTTCTTGTAGGTGTTCTGTTCTTGTATCTATTTTAGTTTGATGGAATGGGTATAATTACTTTAACATTTGTTCTGAATTTTTTTTCTCTCCTAGCTCTCGGTTTATCAAATTTTGATTTTTTCGAGGCGGAGCTCTGTTTTTCTGGTGACATTTGGTGATTTGTTATAGCAATTTAAATTTTATTACTGGGTTTGATTCAAGTTCATGTATAGTCTTTGAGTTATATTTGGTCTCATATAATTTGATGGAAAGTGATTTTCTTTATTTATATATTATATATTGTTTTGGAAGTAGTGGTTCTGTGGTATCTGTTTCAATCTCTAACACATGTCTCTTGATATTATGTTTGGAACTTTATTTATGGGACTGACTCTATGAATTTGATTGTGATGTAGATGGTCGATTTGCTTGTTTTATTTATTTTGTTTTTAGCTTGGTCTTTTAGTTAAATGGAAGAATAAAGAATATCGAAATGAAGATTATTCCTTCTCTTAGGATACCATTTGAAGAGAATACTCAAATTCTTGGTTTTGCAGTTAAATTTCCTTTTCTTGTTTTTAAGTTTAGGAAAGAAGATTAGAACTGGTTTTTCTTATAAAGCAAAAGGCTTTCAAAACCAATTTTGCTTACTCTGCATTGTGGAAGCTTTTGTCTTACTCTTCAGGACTGAAATAAAAGCTCTTTTATTTTTAGTACAAATCTTTGAAAAAAACAAAAAGAATTATGTATCTGATATGTGGTGGTTGAAATGGTTCTGCTGGATTGGCTGGTTTTAAATGCAATCTTTGGTTTCAATTGAATGCATGGTTTTCTGTTTGTCTATTTCGGTTAGGTGGGGTTGGGGACAGTTACAACATTTAATTTATATTTTATTATTAGTATCATCTAGAAGGTCTGTTTTATGAATTGTTTGGTTAATTTGTTGAGATTTATGGGTATTCTGTTTCTTCCACCCTTTTTCTTATTTTGTGTTGGCTATTTGGTTTTGGCTAGGTTCAGTAGCTTTTAATTTTGGCTGCTTCCTATTAGTTCATGTATTATGCCTATATTTTATGTTTTGACAAGTGCATGCATGCTTGCCCAGCTGTCGGTTTTGTATGATGTGGCATATAAATAGCTTTTTTGTCTATATGTGTAAGCTTCTTGAATGATGCATTCTTGTTCCTGCATTACGTCAGGTCGTGTTCAGGTGGAATTAAGGCCCTTTTTTTGTCTAGTTCTACCCTTATAACATGTGTTCACTATGTTTTCTGTTGTTGCCTGTTCTTCTTTTGTATTCACATTAGTGATTTTAAAAATATGATCAATGATCCTTGTTGCAATTCTTTTAGCTTGATTTGTATAGCATAATTATGTTTATTTTGTTTTATTTGATGTAGTATTTATTGCTTTTCATCATTTTTATCTTCTTTTATTTGTTTTCTGAATGTGATTGAGTCTTCATCTTGATAAAGAATATTCAAGTTGGTGAGAGTAGGTTGGATACCTTTGCATAGGTTCTTTGTTTCATAATCTCTTCCTGCGTTTGCTTGGTTGGTGGTGGATCTTTGACTTATTTTCACCATTCTTTAAGGGATGGTGGGATTTATTACTTATTTGACTGTTGTTTAATAGGTGGTGGATCTTTTGCGTATTTCTAAGTTGCAACGGTAGGTCTTCTTTTCAAGGAGCTGGCAATCATTGGTTGCGGTTCTAAATGTTTAAAACTTCTATTTTTTGGAATTTTTAAAACCTTCTGTGTTTTATCGATTTGAAAGTTTTCAATGTTCCAAAATTTTGAACTTTCTAATTGTTAATTTTTGTGGCTAGTATTATACATGTGTGTTTAATCTATGGTTATACAGAAAATTTTAGCTGCTGATCGTGTTTATAGGATGTGAGATAATCTTTGTGTTGTCTCCTTTAAAATTTCTGTTCCCGTCTTGGTTTTGGTAGTTATTAGCAAACTACTACTTATAGTCCTGCGTTAATTCATATATTATTTTTTTCCCTCTCCTTTGTTGTATTTGATGACTTTTTTCCTAATATCCATTACAACGTGTTTGTTATTTAATGGGAGCTTGGTTGGTCAAATGGTTATTATGTTATTTTGTGAGTTCTGCCTTAGTTTTTAACCACCTTTTTTAATGTAAATTTCTGAAAAAGCAAGTGGTCTGTTTGTTGTTGCCATGGGGACATCATTCATTTACGTACTGCTTTCCCTTTAGTTCCAGTTCCATAGTATTCATGTATCAGATATGATGGGCCATAAACAAGTCTCCATATGCTGATGTTCTGTACCTTTTGATAACTATGAGCTTCAACTATTTTCTTGTCCTTGCTGGAAATCCAAACTCAGCTGTAGGTGTCTGATCCTCAATTCTTTTGTTTCATTGAAGGGAGGTTGAGAACCTCAAGAAGCCTTTTATGCCCCCTCGGGAGGTGCATGTTCAAGTCACCCACTCCATGCCACCTCAAAAGATTGAGATCTTCAAATCCATGGAGGATTGGGCTGAGAAGAACATTTTGGTTCACCTGAAGCCAGTTGAGAAGTGTTGGCAGCCACAGGATTTCCTGCCGGATCCTGCCGCTGATGGATTTGATGAACAAGTCAAGGAACTAAGGGAAAAGGCAAAAGAGCTTCCAGATGATTACTTTGTTGTTTTGGTCGGAGATATGATTACGGAAGAAGCTCTTCCAACATATCAAACAATGCTTAATACCTTGGATGGGGTTCGTGATGAAACAGGTGCTAGCCTCACTTCTTGGGCTATTTGGACAAGAGCATGGACTGCTGAAGAGAATAGGCATGGAGACCTTCTGAATAAGTATCTCTACCTCAGTGGACGGGTAGACATGAGACAAATTGAGAAGACTATTCAGTATTTGATTGGATCCGGAATGGTAAGTTCTTTGCCTACTAAATTAACAGCCCTGTTCTGAACCTCTGATAGGAAGTCATTATAGAAGATGGGTGTTAAAAATGGCTATAATTAACAATGCAAGACTAAGAAGTTGGTCAATTTAGAGTTCATTGTCTAATTGTGCTAGTTTATGTGAATTTACTTCTTACCCTTTTATTTATATCCATTGCGGTAAGTTGATATGTTCTGTCTGTTTGTTTTTGTTTCCCTCTCTCTCATTTTGTAGGATCCCCGTACAGAAAACAGTCCCTACCTTGGTTTCATCTACACTTCATTTCAAGAAAGGGCAACTTTTATTTCTCATGGAAACACAGCTCGTCTTGCCAAGGAGCGTGGTGACATGAAGTTGGCTCAAATATGTGGTACAATTGCTTCAGATGAGAAGCGCCACGAGACTGCCTACACCAAGATAGTGGAAAAGCTCTTTGAGATCGATCCTGACGGAACCATCATGTCCTTTGCTGACATGATGAGGAAGAAAATTTCCATGCCTGCTCACTTGATGTACGATGGCCGCGACGATAACCTCTTTGAGCACTTTTCAGCTGTTGCTCAGCGGCTCGGTGTCTATACTGCCAAAGACTACGCTGACATTTTGGAATTCTTGGTGGGCAGATGGAAGGTTGAGAAGCTAACTGGGCTGTCTGCTGAGGGACAGAAAGCTCAAGACTATGTTTGTGGGTTACCTGCAAGAATCAGAAGGCTGGAGGAGAGAGCTCAAGGAAGGGCAAAGCAAGGACCCACCATCCCGTTCAGTTGGATTTATGACAGACAAGTGCAACTCTAATTGCAGAAATGAAATGCAACATTCAGCGACTCTCATTGTAGTACCCTCGTGCAGAATGGCTAATAATGCTAGAAATTTTGCAGTAACTTCCTTCGTTCGGATCATGGTCCATTGTTCTGTGTGAGGAGAAATTTGATGGGCAGTGACTTTGGTTGGTTGTAGATACAGTTGTTTCTCTTCTTGTGGCATTAGCTTATGCAGATAGCGGCAGCTGTAGTTTGTTCTTTATTGTTATGTTTCTTTTTCTTTCTTTTTTTAAATCTTCCCCCCTTTTTGACTATCCTCTGTTGTATGAGTTTGTTTAATTTTGTTTCAGCAGTTTGTTTCTTTGAGTGTAAGCAAATAAATAATCTCTATGATGCCAATTTTGATGATGGTGATAATATATGTTGGTGAAGAAAAATGCTGTGATTTGAACTCGTAATGTCTAGTAATAGTTGTGAAGGGCATCATGTTATTAAGGTCTTCCGTAAAAATTTCTGGACTTGTAGAGCTAAATGGTAAATATTTGTCCTCAATTAATCAATGTTACGGTTTGCCTTTGACTTTTACTTCTATTTCGAAAAGAAAAAGATGACGATACCTCAAGATTTGATAAAATGGTTTGACAGGTGCCTTCTTGTTTTGCACAGTTCTTTTTTGGGAAACACGAGACTTTTTTGTCTTCAATGGTCGTCTTTTTCATATGTTTAAGAAATTAAGCGTGCTTAAAGTGTCATTAGAAGGGATTGAGATTTTACTCTAGCTTCAACTTTATGAGCTTTTAACTTTTAAGCATCGCTCAACCGGCGATGATTGTATATTGCGCACACCTTAGAGTTCCAAGTAATAAATAATAGAGATTATGGTTCATATTTAGTGAGGGACTTTCTCTCAAAAGTGTTTTGAGGAGCAAATCCATTAATAGAAACGCAGTTTATTCACACAGCTACGAATGTGCGTTACAAGATTTTAAACCTTTTCGCATGGTCGGTCCTTTTATTTGATTCAAGTAAGGTCGGTCCTTTTATTTGATTCAAGTAATGTAATCCTAATTTTTGGTATCACCTCTTATTATGAACATCAAGGAAGCCCTAATTTGAGCCACAAAATTTTCAGCTTCAAGGGATTGAATTTAATAGGACGCTTCAAAATTTTTCATTTCCTTTGTTCCTACTCTTCAAAAGTAGTAAGTCCAAAAACAATTCAATTCTCTCTCCACTCATATACCAATAATTTATTCATTCAAAATATATATATCAATAATTTAAACAGCCAAGATTCAAATTCGAAATCCCTTGTTCATTTTTTATGCATAAAACGCTTATCATAACTCATAACTCAGCCTCCCCATCCGTATTGTTTGAGTGATTTATAATATGAAAATTATCTTGATAATTAGTCACATAAATCTCATTTTAGAATTCATAGTTCTTGCGGACAAGAAACAACTCTTGAATCTTGATGCTGTTGTCCAATGCCATCATCCCCATCAAGTGCACTCATAAATTTTCTTGTTAAAAAAAAATTCCAGTGAAGAAACAAAAATTCACTTTAAAATTCACATACGAAATTGAAAAATAAAAACCTTCAAAAATATTCCTTTACAAAAATGAAAAAAAAAAACCGCTCAATTGATCATTTCATAACATACAATTCATTAATCAGATTCAAAATAATTAATAAACTTGATTTATCCCTAATCGAATGGCGTTTCTTATAAAGATATCAATATATTCTTTTTCATAAAAAAGTAACAAATGTCGCGACTTGTTCGAGGCCATAATCAAAATGAGAAAATAGAATTTGATAGGCACGGAGAATCGCTGATGAAGTTTTAGTATCGCCAACCTTCAATGCAAATCACGCCATTGATTTTTTCAGACGCCCTTGCTCTGCAAATTGGCTTTTCTTAAAATTTTTTTATTTCTCCGAAAAATTATTTTCGAATAACAAAAACTGTTAAAATAAAACCCTAAACCTAATATTCAGAGGAATTAGAAGAGGAAGATTTAAGAGCACGATCGAATAGGCTTTCAATAGAATGAAAGAGCTGGCTTATATAGAAGAGAGAGGAAACCCTAGCTTGAGTGAAATGACAATACTGGCCTAATGATGGGCTGGATATGACCAACAGTAAGCCCAGTTTCAATTCTTCACTTCGAGCCCAATGAGCTATCATAAAATTCACATTTTCGAGAAGTTAATAACTGGATACCTGAACTTTGACAAAACCATAATTAGGGGTATAGTTTTTATGATTTTCCAAAAACGTCCCCGTCGAATTAAAATCGAAAGCAATAAGAGGTCAAGCCGTCAAGAAATAAATTATCTATGCTGGCAAAATGAGATAATGGTGTATGAATGTTTTTTTTTTTTTTTAAAATAATTGTCCTTCTTACTGAACTTTTAATAAAGTTCTTCCAAAAACTACTCCTGCTCGGAAAAAAAAAATTGTGTTTTGCATAAATTACTAGTAGATTCAAATCTAAGATGTGTTTTGATGGCATAAATAAAACATTATAACTAAGCTTTGGTATTTTATATAAACAAATATATCATTACTGATTAGAAGAAACGCAAGTATACAACCAGCAAGTTGCCACAGGGAAAAGAGTGCAAGTTGAAAAGAAAAATAGGCGGTTGATGTTCAGATGCTCAAAATTCTTGAGCCCTCACTTTCAAACACCAAACCAAACCAAATGGACTCTGCTTTATGATTATGAACAATGCAATGAACATTCAAGTTCTGTTCATAGATTCATTGAAAGTTTTGCAATATTCCAACGCTGTCCTGTTATAATCAGACCAAGCACGTCTTGCTTTTCGACTGCAAAAACCCAGGCATTTTCTTTCCCCTCCTCTCCGTTACATTGAAGAGGTAGCTCAAGGTTCTTGTTATCTCAGTTTGAGGAACTATATATAAACTACTACATACCACCATGACTCACTTTGAAACCGTTGCGACATTACCAAGGCACACATTATACAGAAGAACCTCTCAATAAATGTATAGAGATTAGAAAGCACAAAGGCAGTCACCTTTGGATTTATAATATTTACAGAAATTATATTGAGAGAAAAACATTAAAGAGAATGCAAACATTTAAATTTTTAAGATGACTTTACATATTTTCAATCTTATAAGATAACGTAGTGCAAACTTTACCTCTATATCACTTGTACTAGGGATAACTAAGTCAAACCAATAATTTTTGTAACTATACCTCTATTAAATAATAACCTCCGTACAGTATTAAAAATAGTTGGTCCCAACATTATGACCATAGAGAGATTTTACTGTATATAGGAATTCAATTTCAGAATAACTTGCAAGCTTTTCGAGCAATTCTTCTATTAATTGAATTTCCTACATGTTCAACAATTCTACAGACATATAATCAGTGTTCATCAAATGATTTATCCTACTGGGCTACCAGCAAAAGAATATATATTCAAGAGAGAACTAAAGTACTTTCGCAAAGGGATGATGATCAAACCATTAAGCTTTCACTTCCACTTGTTTTGGCTCGTAATGTGGGAGCAACAAACCAAGCCCTTCCTTGCTATCAGGAGCCAAATAAGCTTTGTTCTTGTTCTGATACAATGGATTCGCTGTCAAAACAAGCAACTCAGAATTTCCATTAATCTCCAAGACCTCAGGCAACCCATCATAGCATCCCCTTGACAAGCCCACATCAATTCTTATTGCTCTATTATCACAAACAGCATTTATCCCCTTTTCCTGTATCGTATGACCCATGATCATTCTCTTCACGCCAGGAATAGTTGCAAGAGCATGTTCAAGAGCCGAACAATCACATTTCTTCTCCTCATCCGAAAATTTCCTCAACCAAACCACAGCATTCCTCCCTCTACAGTACCCTGGCGCAGACTTCCCCATTAATCCATTGATCCAATCCCTCACTTCTCGATTAATCCTCTCCAAACCATACTCTACATGTTGCTTCAACAACCCTCCATGAACAAAAACAGAGTCCCCAACTACTAACACGGTGGTATTCTCAGACAAAAACCGCCTTGCAATCGGACCATCTGGTCGCAGTGCAGCAATTCTAGCCCTAATACCATTATGATACTCTTTAGCCATACTATTAAAAGCTAAAGGAATCCCTCTAAACAAATCTTTCGGCTTTTCTAATCCTACACATAAAGATTTCATTTTGTTGCCAATACAATACCAATTAGCCCAATCCTCAAACTCTTTTAAACCCATTTTAGTAGCATATCTAAAATCAGCTTCAATGTTCATAATTTCATGATTGCCATTCATAGTAATAAATTTACCTCCACTTTTCTCAGCTTCCCTCTTCAATTTCTCCAACAAATAAAGAATCTTGATCTCATCATCACCTCGATCAAGTACATCACCAACTTGTACAACAGTGGCCGCCCCACCAGTCCATTGATCAGAACCGTTGATCAAGCCAGCCAATCTGAGCGCTTGCTTTGATTTCTCCAAGTCCCCATGAAGGTCACCGATGGCAATAAGACGATCGACGCGTGGGAGGCGCGTGGTGGGTTCAGGAGAATTTTGGGAAGTTTTGAGATCAGGGTTCGGTAAGAAAAGGCCGCCGCTGACTGTGAAATCGACGAAAGTGTCTACGAATGAAGAGAGTAAGGAAGGTACGTTTTTGCATGAAAGGTTTTTGTGTTCTGTCTCCTTCATTCTCTACGTCGTCGTTTTGTGTTTGAGAGCCGGGATGTTACAGAGAGAGAGAGAGAGAGAGAGAGAGAGAGAGAGCTGGAATTTGAATGACGGCGTGCGGAGTTTTGTCAATCGTGGTGGCTGGCTGCGGTTAACAATTGGCTTACGCGAAGCTTGAAATGTATGACGAGTCGTTTTTCTTTTGGATCCAGACGTAAACGAAGTCGTTTAGATTTGCATTTTACGTGCAACGAGTCGTTTTACTTCGACATGCTATTTTTTATAATAAATCTTTGAAAAAAATAAACTTTTTTTTAAAATTTTTTGTTTATAATTTTTATTAAATTATATAAAAGAATTGAAAACTATTATTATCAGTTTTCTACCATTATTGTTATCGCACGATATATTACCAAACGATTTTGCTGATTTTAAGATTAAAAGATAAAATTGAAAATGTTGTAGTTTTATTTAAGCAAAGTTTAATAATATTTTCTTAAAAAAAAGTTTGAAAAAACTGTTTTGAAAATAATAAGAGTATAAGACGCGTTGTTCGTCCTCGATTACTACGACTGACATGTCGGCTTGCTCCATTGCAACCCAGGATAGTGTAATAAATAAACGAAAAACAGAGGTGGCGGTCAAAAACCCTAAGGCCTAAAACCCCACTGTGCATGACGTAACAAAGAGTAAAGAAAGAAGAGAAGGGAGAAGAAGATGAATCACGTAGCAGCAATGGAGGAGCAAATTGTATCAGAGAGAATGAGAAGAAAGTTGGAAGAAGTTAATGCCGCTGCTCAAGCCCATCTTGCTCCTGTTCAAGATCATATCAATTTCACCCTTCAGGTCTCCTCTTTGGTTTTTTTTTTATTATTATTATTTCGTTGTTGCAAATCTAGGGATTTTTCTTGTTTTTATCAAAGGGGCTTATTCCAAATAATCATATTTATTTCGGTAATGCAAGCTTCTAGATTGCTGGGTTGGTAAAAAGATTTATTTATTTTTTAATTTCTGGGTTGGAATTTTATTATGCCTTTTATTCCTGTTCTATTACTGGCTATTTTTTATTTTCTCTTGTCAAAAATTACATTTTTTTGACTGATTGTATTGAAATTGATTGTTTGTTTGAATGGTAATTGCCTGCAGCAAGCATACTTCAAATGTGCCTATGAGTGCTTTGACAGGACAAGGAAGCAAGAGGAGATAAGCAATTGTGTTGAACATTGCAGTGTTCCTGTTGTTAGAGCTCAGCAGCATTTTGAGAATGAGATGGCTAAGTTTCAAGTAAGCTTCTTTTGATTTTATCACTAGATTTCAGAGAAAAGTTTTGTGCTATTATCACTCTCATATTATTTCTAGCTTATTGATTTATTTTCACACTTGGTCCTACTGTTGTGATCATATTTTGGATATGAAGCTGATAAGTTGTGTATTGCAATTTATAGAACTTTCTGATTGTTGTTTTATCCTAGATTTTGAGAACTAGCATGTGGCTAAACTACTAGGCTAATTGTAATTTGAAAATATATGTCGTATTTTGTATAGTCACCTCTCTATCCCTATGTTATCATTATGGAAAATTAATTGACTGCCTAAACATACAAGATGATTGTGACTGCATTTTCAGTTTTCTAAGAAGCTTGAGTGTGGTGACTTTTTCATCAGTAGTAAGTAATCAATGTGATTATGTGACTAACGACTTTTAAGTACTTCCATTAACATACATGGAGGAGTATTATTTGCTGCCTGTGTATTTAGGTGCTTATACGAAAGCTTAGTGACTAACCTTGTGGTTGCTATATGAAATGTATGTGCTATATATGCCATTGTATGATGCTTTATAATTGATATCAGACACAGACTCAGCAATGCAGAAAGGTGCCAGCATCACATGCATACTTATGTACATTCATCATTTTCATATTCCTGTTTCATAAGAACCTCAAAATTTCTCCCAGTCTTAATGCTATTTTGTTTTCGATAATGATCAAAATGGTGATTGTAGTTTTCTCATTGTCTAATTTTCGTTTTTCTTCCTTTTGTAAAATGATAAATAGTCAGATGGTCTTCTATCATGGTTTAAACATAGAGCGAATGTTCAGTATCACACTACTTGGTCTTCTGCTTTATAATTATTTCGCTGAGGTTACTTAAGTTTTAGACAATATTCATTTTAACATCAGTTTCTGGAACTCATGGTTCTTCCTTTTTGGCGTTCTGCAATTCATCTTGTTCCTAACCAATTTTTCTGGATCCTGTTTGTTATCACTTAGGAAATCGTTGTTTAGGAAACTTACTGTTTTAAGCTTGTATTACTTCCAATGATTTTAAATTAGTAGTCTCATATTTAGGTGATATGAGTCATTTTTTTAACTGCTCTTACCATGAAGAAACAGAAGTAAAATGCATATCTATGTTAATATTTTTGTATCTACGCATTTTAATACTTCATAATATCGTATACTTGATCTCAATTTTTATATCCCGAAAGTATCTTGTAAAGCTGTCATGACATGCTCAATAATGCAACAACTTGTTGAGTTCTTTAATTGTCAATTAATTTCTTATAGAATCTTTTTCTTGTGGATGCAGGAGAGATTGAATAGGTCTCTAATGGTTTGCCAAGACAAGTATGAGTCGGCTAAGCTGCAAAAGATAGGGATTGAAGCTGTAAACGATTTGGAGTCCTGTGTTAACCAGTCAATAGACGACAACATCAAGACATTGCCACCTCTTGTCGAAAGATTGAAGACTCAATTTTCTATCAAGGATTAAGTCAAAAGATTATTGCTGACTCAGTGACTTTTTGTATTTTTGCTTTAGATTAATCATTATATTCATATTTAAGTGAATAAAATTTTGAGAAGACATCCAGTTCTATTAGGCAATGCTTAAGATTTTCTTATTGGTTGATGTTACAGCCTCCGAGAAATTGTTTCTTGGGATTATGGGGCATATAGAATGCTGCACTTCAGTTCAATGTCACTTTCAATTAATTCATGTACCCATTATTTCCATGGCTTTTTGGTTTTGTTTTTGTTTTTTTTTTTTAATTGATGCTCGGTATTTTTAGTGTTTCACCAAAGGTTATTTGATACCGCATACTAATTAATTAAACATAAATTGTGATTAATAAGGTGATGGTAAGGAGTGAGCTCGTCACACATTTTTCATGCTTCAAATCAAAGAAGCAAGAAGAATGCTAAATGATACAAGAATTATTTGAATGAATTCCGTCAAAGTAAACATATACAATTAATGAGTTTTTAAATTATGATGACTACTTTAATTTATTTGCCTCATACCATAGTAAGAGTGATTTGTTTTTTTTTTTGGAGGAATTTTTTTTTAAATATTACAGGAAACTAATTTGTAAATCATGAATAACAGAAAATTTTGAGAAAATTATAATATTAAGATTAAAACACTCTCATGGGAGATGTTGCCATAATTATTTAATTGAAATCATGGAAGATATTGCTATAGTTATTTGATTGAATCAAAATCTATGAGATAAAAACTCTATAATCAGATTAGAAGGATGTGAAGGACACTTGAATTGTAGCGGTGACAGCAAAGAAGAGAGACAAAGTGAAACAACATCCAAAATTAGGTTGTAAAAAAAAAAGTGTTTGTTGCGGTTATTTTATTTCGTAATAGTGCAAAGTTTGGACATTATACATTGATACAATTTATGATTATTCAACTTCTCACACAAGAAAACAAAAGAGAAATATAAAATTCGTAAAAAAATAATAACAAAACTTATTACATTCATCCGCAGATTTAATGATTTATAGAGACAAGATTTAATTCCAATAATACAAAGCGGTCTTCCTTAAAGCTGGCATATGGGTTCGAACTTTAATGGTTGTGTGACTTAATAATTAAAAACCATTTATATATACACCGCCTGACAATATCCACTGCTTTTAGTGTATCAAAATTTAATCTAGTCTTGAAGGAAAAAAAGAATATCTATTGCGAGGGGAAAAAAAAGGTGATAATAAGAAAAAGGAAAAATGTCATATCTCCTCCACATACACAGTTTACAATTCCAAGGCAACAATTTTCCAATGAAAAAGATAAGATAGCAGAAAATCATAATGAACATATCATTGGTAGGGCAGAAAATCTGATTAATAATGAGCAAATGACAGCAAATAGTTTAATAATATCGACAAACTAAATATAAAGAGGCTTTGGCAGGTCTACACATGACCAAAGCATCAAAATGTGGGGAGGTCCAACTGAAGATGATAGAAACTTCAGAGGTCAATCACCAAAACTTTTAACAGCTGTGTTAATCTCCGTCAGAGTGACTTAGCACCTACAGATACTTTCTTGCAAGCGCGCGAACTTTTGTATCAAAATGAGATGATGTGATCCGGGAACCGGGCAAGTAGAGTGGATTAAGAAGAATCTGCAAATTCCCATTATTATTAATCGACGAAGAGAAAGGAGTAAAATTATTCTTTCAAGTTCATTTCCGAAACACTAAAAAACAAGAAGCAACACAGATATTAAGTGATCAACAAAATGCAACATAATTTAATAAATAATTCCTATAAAGAGCTCCAAAAGCTAGGGCAAAGTCGACACATCCCAGAAATTGCCAATTATTAAGTTTGAATAGCATACAACATGAAATTATTTTATCCACATAGAGGATTCAAACAGTTCATGAGATAGTGTCTTCAACATTGTATAACAATGAATGTATGATTACAGGAATGCCAATAAGATTTCTAAATATCACATCTTCACCAAGCATCAGAATGGCAAAATATAGATTCTTGAGACATATATAATGAATCTAATTTTCATTAAACAAAATGATACCTCCAAAATATAGATATCCATGGTAACTAGAGCCAATCCACCAGAAAGAAATTGCTACTAATTCAAGACAAACTAGAAACAGGGAGATTTCATTGGAGAAGCCAACACTACCTTTATATAGAGTTCATGAACCTCTTGGAAAAAGCTCTTGATTCCATCATCATTCCGAGAGTCATGAAGTAGCATAAATCGTGTATGTGTGGAAAGTCAAAGAAAATACCAACACAGAAGCAGTACACCAACAGAAAACTCTAGCAATAGATAAATTGAAACTTGCACTTTCATATTTAGTGGCATTTTCATTTTTTTTTTGGGTCAATAAAGCAGTACCTTATACTTTCACCCAATTTTGAGTGATTTGCTCTGATCACTAGATATCTAAAAAATGACAAAGATTAACAATAGAAATGCATGCCATTTACTTAAGTAGATGTAAGAAGGATATGACCAGCTGTAACATATACTGATACAACCAAATCATTGAACCTGTCGATTGCTTTCAAGAACCTGCCAAAGAAAAAAGTATGATTACAAAATTATGAGATTTCAGGGGGAGAAAAAAAGCAAAATCAGAATATAGTGGAAACTTTCCAGTATCGTTGGTATGAATAGTAACAAAGAAATAGAACTCACATAGCACTGGTAGTCCATGCAAGGTCCTGAACAATATCCAAAGCAGCATGTAATATGAACTGATGCAGCTGAGCAGCATCTTCTCTCTATCATAAAGCAGACAGGGGATCAGGCTAGCAGCATCCAAACAACTTTCAAAGCAAGGCCGTGAAAACACAAGTGGAAATAAAATTAAACTGAAGATAAGAACTTGACATTTTGTCGCTACAGATAATCGAATATCTTAGTACTGAATTTCAACAGAGTACCATTTCCACATTCCACTACATATGACACCACCAAACACTCATAAAACTACAATATTCACTTAGACAAGGGTCTAGGCACTATAGTGCCCTTCTTGGTGAGAGACTAATACCTTATGATTATCAGATTTACATGCTGAACATTGAAAATAGAATAACAAATGATTTTTTTCTCAAGGTTAACTTGTAGCGAGTAATCAGGATGAATCTCAAAAGACACAACCATAGGTCTGTGATGCTCACCTCTAAGGATACAAAATCCAATACACACCAATTACAATGTACTATAGAAATCCATTATTGACAAAAATAATAATAATAAAAAAAAATTGAAATCAACAAACTGAAAAAATAGAACTCCCCTTACAACTAAGTATATGAAAGAGAAATAGAAACAAGTAAGGGAAATTAGCATACTTTAGCAGCAGATCCAACGTCAGCTTCATATATAGGAATCTCATTCCTGCTCACAATAATAAAACAAGCTGTTGTTGCCATCCTCCTCTGTCACAATACCTATTCGAAATAATAGGATTCAAACTCCAAATATAAGGGAAAGTCAATTCAAATGCACCACTGAAAAGTAGAACATCACGATGCGTTGGCTTGCTTTTCAACCAAAACCACAGCAATCAACTTATCAAACTCAACCGATAAAATGCCAAATCAGTTTCAACTCATCCCCTTTTCCCTTTTGATATTTGTTATAGTGAAGATTGGACAAGTTTATTGTATAATTTGGATTGAATATGAAAATGACAACCTCTCAATTAAGCTTCTCTAGCATATATAGTTAATTTTGACCAATCACTTTACAAATTAAGTAATGTGTTCCAATGAAAAGTGAGCTAATTATTGTGATATGTTCAGTGTATTAAAATAAACGTTTTTTTTCTAAGTTAAAAAAAAAAAATTCTATTCGGATCTAGAAAACTAAGGAGGTAAGATTTAAGCGTGTAAGTGGAGACCTGATATGGAGAGTGCAAACGAAAGAACAAATATATTAAAGTGCAAACTTACGGTTGACGAGTTGCAGTTGAAATCGGCGGCGACGTGGAGGTTCCAGCGACGGAGAACGGAGCTTTGAGCTTAATTTGAAGGAAAGTGACGAAAGGGAAAATAATCAAGAACGATTTTAGAGCCCCTTTGGAGATTCGGTGTGACAGAGACGACGGAACGGAAATGGAACACGAATAGTAAACGGACACGTGTTTCCAAAGTCTCGAAGTTGGTAATGTTTCATGTAAGTCATCGTTATTTGTATTTATGTTATTTCGCGTTAATAGTTTGGAGAATTAAGCAAAACGATATCTCAGTCCTTAAGCAAATCACTTGACTAACATCCAAACTTGGATGAAGTAATTAAAGCTTGAACAAATATCATTGAACTGAACTTTAACACTGACATTAAGAACACAACTCTTTTTTATCAGAAACAAAACAAGATAGGGCACTACATAACAAAGGGAACAAAATTGAAGTGTTCCACCAACACATTACATGACTGAATATGAACAGGAACAACAGTGAAACAAATGGCTAATTTTGGAGATCACAATCCTTGATCAAATTATAAACATGCTTTCCGTATCCAAACCGAAGAGAATCGAGATTCTGTTGGAGTTTAATCACAAGTCTCTGATGAAGATGAAGTGAATTCGTTCTCATTGTCTCGATCAATGCTGTTTGAATCACATAGTTTCCGTATTTGTCACAGGCTACTCGAAAAATTTGGTCACTGTTAAGAAGAAACTCTTCAACTATATAATTCACTGTGATTCGATACTTCAAGCAGCTTTGAACTACAAAGCTGCCACATTTGGTCAAGGAGAGATCTATGTAATGGCCTCTAAGCGCGAAGCAGATTGTTTCGATCAAGCAAGGGTCCTCGAGTTCTAAAACGTGCTGGACCACATAGTTCCCAGAGAAATTCCTGGAGAGGCTCGCCGCGTTCATGGAAATTAAATACAAAATCTGTTTTCTTCGCGGACCTTTCATCTCGTCAATGAAATTGTTCATGTTGATGCATCCTTGTTCATGACAGGCCAGATATAGACAATGCTCTAAGGCAGCTTGGTAGATGAAGTCATTCTTGTTGTTGTGCTGATAAATTGGCTCTAAGCATTGCAGTACAACAGAGGAGCCCGGTTTTGTCATCATAAGAAACCTGAACAGTCTTTTTAAAGCTTTCATAACAAGATCAAGCAAAGGCGGCCGATTTGCCACTGCTTTCACCAGTTTCCTGATTGATGATGAACCGAATTTATCAACTGATGCCTGGACAAACAATTGATCTTGAGACGTTATCTGCAGTGTAATCCGCAATAGCTGGTCCTCGTTGCATGTATCAACGAACTTTCCAAAGACGAAACGAGCATATTGGTTACATATAATCTGAAAAGTAAACTCGGAAACCACGTTAAATACTTTGTCTAGAAACCTGGAGTCCCTGGAAGTTAACTTTTCCTGTAAGTATTGTGAGCCCTGTTGATCTTGAGCCAGTAAAAGAATACCGGCATTAGCACAATGCTGAAAAGGGTTTGCTTGGAATCCTAACGGGGTTTCAAAATTGGAGCTTGTGATCGTCGCGTACTGCGGGTTTGATCTACCACTCAAGCTAGGAACTGCCCATGTACTTTGTGGGTATAATGGAACTGGAACAGGGGATGGTTGTATTTGACTAAACGAAGAATAAGAAGGATCGTTGACTTGAAGGTTTTCAAAAGAAAGAGAAAGATTGTTAAGTTCTGTTTCAGAAACAGGATGTGTTCGAGAACTCTCCATGAGAGTAAGGAGATTAAAGGAGAAGATGCAGAGAAAATTTTGTTTATGGCCATATTTTTATAATGCATAGATTAAAGATTTCCGTTTCTGAATAGGAATACTAATCATGTAAGATTTAGAATTAAAGCTTGCATGGTTACATAAGTTCTTTTCTCATTAGGAAACGAAACCCAATTTTTTTTTTAATATAAACAAATAGGGTGTCAACAGCTAGGCCGCTAGTCGACTGCCAAGCCAGCGTCAGTGTAATGAACTTTGCCATGTCAGATGGTGAATAACAAAATCTTTAATTCATAAGACAATATGTGTGCAGAGACCTTTTTACCATTTTTTTTTCTACGGAGGCATTATTTGACGTGAATCAAATTCTTTATCCTTTGTTTGCCTGGAAATGGAATTCCTGACTGGTTCAGCAAACAAAGTTCAGGATCTTCAATAACTATTCAACCGCCGCAGCATAGAAGTGATAGATGCTGCTTGCCTTTCTGGAGTCAGTTGTAGACACCAACATGGAAGCAAGACTCTGTCAAACCAAATGCCTTGATAATATTTGTTCTACTTGATGGCTACCCGAGGCCACAACTTGTTCATCGACTCAGATCACACTTTAATTGTTTGAATATGAGGCTAGTGCCATTAAAGTTTTCCCTTGATGATACTTACCCAAAAAAAGACCAAAAGATTGCTGTTTGAAATGTTGTGGAGGTGTGTCCGCAATTTGCACCTCCCAAGTAAACTCAATACAACGTTCTTACCGAATTATGTACTGGCACCAATGAACGCACAATTTATGAAATTCTCTAATGATAAGGCCGGAACAAATGGAAAGGGAATATCTGATCGTAAGGAAATGGAGCCGGAACCAAATACTAAGGTGGTGTTTGGTTTGAAGAAAAGTAAAGAAATAAGTGAAGAGGAAAGTGGAAAAAAAGAGAAGAGCGTACATTGAAATTCTTTTTTAATGTTTGATTTATTACAAAATTAAACTGCCACCATTCTACGCAGAGATGGGACTTAGGAAGAGCACTGCCTCTAGCTTTAGCTCTTGACTTGGAATTTATGTCGTGGTAAGTGAAAGTGTTCACGCTTGTTTGGTAAAGTTCATTGGGTAAGCATAATTTCCTTGCCCTGCTTTGAGGAAATCATCAAAACATTTCTAGCATCCATAAGTTCTTAATGACGTCTGATTGATTGATCGCTTTTGTATTTGATCATGGCTTATTACTAATTAACTACATAAAAAATATATCGTGTTTAGTTTTATCTACTTGTGTTCATTATTATTATTATTATTGGTATTTTTATTTTATTTTTTCTTTTGAATTTCTTTCTAAAAGAGAGAAAAACTGGCTATTTGTTAACATTTTGCACAGATTATATCATAGTATTTAAACATCAACAAATACAAACATAGAGAATCTTGTAATCTTCATTCTCAATCTACAGAGATTAGCTACTTCCCGGGCAGCTGTAAATGGGTTATCATACAACGATACAAGCGTACAAGACTACAACAGAAAGCTAACTACTGTACATGATGTGTTCCTAAATGGACAAAGACAGACTGAAACAGTTAGCTAAGCTAGACCTGGATGAGATGCAGTGATCCATTTATATACATTGCTTCCATATTTCATCACCTGAAGAGGAGCGAGGTGCTGCTGTAGTTTCATTACAAGTCTCTGATGAATACTAAGTCTATCCTGTATCATAGTCTCGACCAATGCTGTTTGAATCACATAGTTTCCATATTTGTCATTGGCTACTTGCAAAATTTGGTCACTGTTCAGCAGCTCTTCAACTATATAATGCACTGCGTTTTGATACTTCAAGCATTTTTGAACCACAAAACTGCCACATTTTGTCAAGGAGAGATCTACGTAATGGCCTCTAAGCGCAAAGCAGATTGCGTCAATCAAAAAAGGGTCCTCGAGATTCAGGACGTGCTGCACCACATAGTTCCCCGAGCGATTCCTAGAGAGGCTGGCTGCATTCACGGAAATTAATTGTAAAATTTGTTTTCTTCGCGAACCTTTCATGTTGTCAATGAAATTGTTGAGGTTGATGCATCCTTGTTCATGACAGGTTAGATATAGACAATGCTCTAATGCCGCTTGATATATAAGGTCATTCTTGTGATTATAAAATGGCTCTAAGCACTGCAATATAACAGAGGATCCCGGCTTTGTCATCATCAAAAACTTGAACAATCTTTTTAAAGCTGACATAACGTGATAAAGCAATGGCGGCGATTGAGCTACTACTTTGACCAGCTTCTTGACTGATGATGAACCAAATTTATCAACCGATGCCAGGAGAAATAATTGATCCTGGAACGTTATCTTCAGGATAATCAGCGCCAGCTGAGAGTCATTGCACGATTCAATAAACTTTCCAAAGACAAAACGGCCATATTGGTCACTCATAAGCTCAAACGTGAACCCGATAACCACCCAAAATAACTTGTCTAGAATCCTGGAGTCCCTAGAAATTAACTTTTCCTGCAAGTACTGTGAGCCCTCTTGATCTTGAGCTAGTGAAAAAAGATCATGATTGGTGCAATGCTCAAAAGCGATTGTTTGGAGTGCTAATGGGAATCGAAAATTGGAGGTGCCAAAGTCTCCTCTGCCACTCAAGCTTTGCACTGACCACAAGCTTTCTGAGTACAATGGAACTGGAACAGAAGACGAAGATGAAGAAGAAGAAGAAGAAGAAGAAGAAGAAGAGTCAGCAGCAATGCTGGTTTGACCAGTAGCACCATTGATAGCTTCAAGAATGTCAAAACAACGCAAAAGATTTTCGCATTCTGTTTCAAAATCAGAACCTGTTGATGATTTCTCCATTTTAAAGCTGGAAATTACAGTGAGAATAAAGAAGAATATGCAAAGAAAATTCTTCTTTGGCTGCATTTATAACGCACAGATTCAAATTTTAGTTTGTAGATAGGATTCCTAATCATGTTAAGAGTTATAACAGTGATAAAAATTCTCCCTATAGAATTAGGAAACAGAATTATTATTTTTTTACATAAAAAATTCCTTTGTGTCATTGTTATCCAGATTCATACAGGAATAAATTAATCATATTTAGGCCCACCTGTTAAATTCAAGTTTATTAAGTTACTGCAATTATTTATTTATTTTTAATATTACAATATTAAATACTACTAATATAATTAGGAATGGTTTTTCTCTTAAAAAAATTTATATGCAAATTTACTAGTATTGCAAATAAAATTCTGAGAAGACAAGACTTGATCAGCTCATTTGATCACAATTGGAAAAATCGCCCAAATAAAATTCCGCCTTCGCTTGTCGCAATTTTTTTTTTTTTAGAGAAATGCTCTTGTCGTAATTTTAATTACAAAAAAGGGAGCACTAACAGTAGAAATGTGATTTTTTTTTTTATTAAAATACATATCAGATGCAGCCTAATAGTTACAAATAATCTTACAATTAAAAATTTGTCAAAACTTATCTAAATAAGCTTCTTTTTTTTTTTTTATTGTTGGGGGGGGGGGGGGGGAGGATTTTGCTCATTGTACCTAAATAGTAAGAATCTACCTCAATAATTAAGAAAAAAAAGAAGAAGAAGAAATAAATGTATCTCCCTCTAAAACTTAGAACAAGACACCTAGAAACATAATGTTTTAAAATTGACACAAGCAATCAAAAAGCAAATAAGACAAAATCTGAGAAGTTTATAAACTTATAGAATTAAGAAAAATAAATATCAATTAGAGTAAAATTAAGAAATCGCATACCTGAATTTATTAGAGGCGAGACTAGGGGCGAAACCGGAACTTTCTTTATGCGACTTCGGAGGCAGGGCGTTGAGAGACAATGCAAGTTCGTTTCAATTGCACGTTATTGTGGGCCCGAAAGCCCAACTCAAAAATTTGCTGGGAGTTGTCGCGATATTGCTTAATTTAAGCCCAACTCCGACCCCAGACTTCAATAATAATACGATAAGACTAACATAGGATTGAATTGAACAATAATCAATTAGATTTCAATAATAATCGTATCATTAAGATTTGATTAGGTTAAGCTGGATTCTGTAGTACTATGTCAGGTTCGATATCCCGTCGGATTGGATTACGTTAAATTAAATTAAAGTGAAATTGGATAGTATTTAAGTTGATATTTTGTGGATATTAGAAAAAATAATTAAATTTAATCTAAAAGGCAAATAGTAAGAAAATTAAATATATAATAAAGTAATTGTTTAAAATATACATTATTTCATATGAGATATATTATGGACCATTAAATAAAATAAATAAAACTATTTATATATTTAATCAAATATTATTAACTATTTTATATAATAATCAAATAATAAATTACGTTTTTATTATTGATAATTATGTTCATAGATATAATATACTATTCAAAAAATTGTTTATATTTAATATTCAATACTAGTTTAAATAAATTATTGACTTAAAAGTTTGATATTTAATCTTAAATTAAATACAATTTGAATAAATTATTGAATAAATTTTAATAAATTAAATACATGTTAAAATAATTTTTTGAATAAAATATTGATATTTAATATAATATAAAATTCTAGGTTAAAAAATTATGAAAATAATTTTTTTATATTTCATTTGAATTTGACATTAGTTTAAATGAAAAATAAAAGAATGCTAAAGAGGATGAAAACATTTCATTTAATCTTATCTTTCTTAAACCTAAACAATAGTAAGGATTGGTTGTCCCAAGTTTGGAATAAATTTGAGACTAATCTGTTAACCCTAATAGTCAAACATGATATATGATGGACTAAATTTTTAGTCCTATAATGTAATTCAATCCTGCACTTTATCCAAGCTTCCAAACATAGTCTTGTAATATTGAAAAGGACTAACAATAGGCTAGAAAACGATTTTCTAACAGATTGCGTAATTTTATCTTGATTGGAAGAGAATTTGCAAATACTATTGATTTTTGTTTGATTTATATAAGCTGTAACATAGAAGAGCAACACTCAAACAGTGATTCATCGTACCTGCATTAAAAATCTATTTCTTATTTTATTACTACTTTTTCTTAATTTTGTTATGCCCTTTGACATTAGAGTATCTTTTCTAATTTCTTGCTAAGACTAACTTTGCAACACTAACATTTGGTTAAAAATTCTTCTTCTTCTTAGCTTTGTAAGTCTGATCTTTTCTTTGAACTCATTTTGCCTATTGAGAGAACTTTCGGATAAGAAAATATGGAAGTTCCAACTAAGTGATAGATAAAATTAAACACTAAACAAAAAGAGTTGAAAAATGCTGGGGTATCAAGAAATAATATATATAACAAGAAAATGAAAATGAACACTGGGATTTAACGTGGCTCGATAATTGCCTAAGTCCCCAGACGGTGCAACAAAAAGACTTCACTATGAAGCAAATTCGTGATATTATAAGAACACCGTTGGCTAACACTCACTGATCGCCTTCCCAAAAGCCAAGAGGATATAGAAAACTCAATGCTATGGTGGCTCTTACAAGTGAAATGGGCACATCTGTTTATACAGGTAATCTTAGCCATCCATTTTACCGGACAAGTTAACTTAAAATCCTGACCACCGAGTTTTCCAACATTTCCACTAAGATTCACTTCAAATCTTAGCCATTGATGTCACTGGCCAAATCAATCTAAGACAAAAATCTTGCAGAAAATCATCTCTAATACTTGTCTTAGAGAAATCTCTTCTTTTGGCTTTTCCTGGAAACATAGGAAGTCATACTATGCCTACATTGGCGTACGTTAATTTGTGTTTTGATACTAGCTTATACATCAAACTTCTTTAATATTTGCTACCAATATTGTGCCTGTCATGGCATAAACAATCTCTAATGACTCTATTTATCCTACATAAGTTGGTGGTTAGAGTTCGCTGATACCATACTTGCTTAAGTGTTTGAATATGGATTCTGTAAACTTGAGGTAAAATTTGGAGAGGGAAAATTAGCTTGGAATTGTGCATTGAATAATAAATAATAAAGCTAGTTGCAGCAATGTTCAAGCCTAATTAATAATTGTCAAAAATCAAAAGAAAACGTCAAGTTGTCACCGCATTAAAATGTGTATAAACAGTAATCAGACGGCCGAAATAAAACAAAGTCATTGCAATCATCAAATTACTTTAGAATCAACAATAAATATATGCAAACACACTTCTCCGTAAGTCATTATATTCATCTGATTCCAGTGCACTACAAACGTGAAAGAATTGAGTTAATGATGAAGGTAGAAGAAGAACAGAGGTACTGGTAGATCAAATTTGGATGAGTTTGAACGACTAATGCTCTGTCGTTTCAAAGTTGCTGTACTTGTAAATTCTAAGTTAACCAAATTTTGTTGCTTCATAAATTTTAACCAAAATCTTTGTTACCGCTTATAACCAAAACCCATTTCACGTTTTCTTCACAGGCTATTTCACCTTCGGAGCTGGTCATAATTACTGACGTGTCCATTTAATTTGATACTGGCCAGCAGCTCCCTTATATTTCACCTTGGGTTGGATCTCTCATCGTGTTGGTCAGTGATCCTGGAGATTCATTCTTGTTAGCTTAAGTTGAAGGCCTGTATTTTTAGTTTTGGGTATCATTTAAATGGTTGTATGGTCACTATTGGGTACAAAAATAGGCAAAGGTTCTTCTTCTGAATGCACTTATTTTTTGCAGCTAAAGAGGATGTTGTGATAAAATTCTGTTTGAATCCTGCTGGTGATACACCTTCAGCTTGCCGAGTCTTTGAGGCTGTATTAAATTTTATCATAGTACCGTGTATGGATGTAACATTATTTATATTAAATTTGGTTTATGATTTACACCAAAAAAAAAAAAATGCTTACATTATTTTCGGTTCCTGTCAGTGATGTCCTGCTAGTAAATAGCTTCTCACTTTAAATTTGAGGCTCAGAGTCTCCTTGCTTTATCAAAAGCAGGGGCAGCGAATTCTGTTTGTGCGAAGAACTGCATTCACTGAGCACACCATAGCTTCTGTACAAGATAAATTTTATCTGAGAGTGAATGTTAGCTGACTTTCGCTTGTCTCCTTCACTGATGAAATGCTATTCGACTTAAAATGAACAGCAGATGCACAAATCTGTATAAGACAATTTCGGCAAGTGTAAACAATTTTTTCTTCAAAATATTGAATGAAAAATAAACGAGTTTGCACTTACATAAGAAAAGCGAAAAAGCCTCCTCTCTTATGAAAAATTTGAGAAGACAAGCAACTTTGTTGTTGAAGAGTGGTGGTGTTCTCTCTGCAAACTGGCCCGCGAATATTTCCAGTAGCTGCTCTCCCGCTGGCCTTATCATGAAACTGGATTTGAGTTTTGGTGCATTCTTCTTCACTGCTGCCAGAAAATTTTAGAGTAAATGTATTGGATTTGGTCTTGTTGGGATTTGCATATACTGGATTCACCCCACAATATTTTACTTGGTAACATTTTTTGCTTTTAATCAAGAATTTAAAAGAGACAGCTGCAGGGTGATCGCCATCAGGTGGCTGAATATCCCAACAAGGCTGAAATCCAAGTATGAGATGATCCAAGTCAATGGTCAGGTACTGAACCAAATGACAATGGTCAACAGGTTTGTTCTGAAAACTGTAGTCACATTGGACATAAAAATATTCACCCCTTGCATCAGAATCTTTCTGAAATTCAATAACAGCACAAAGAGCAAATCCAATTAAAATTCTGTTGCAACAGTGCCGTGGCAGTTGAATAGTTATTGAAGAACCTGAAGATTGATTGCTGAACCAATCAGGGATTCCACTTCCAGGTAAACAAATTCTGATTCCCCGTTGTGTATCTAATTTCGGTATTATGAAAATCATGATTTCAGATGTAATTGGTATGGATTAAAACCATAATCCTCCCTGCAGAGAGCAATAAATGGAAAGAAAGACAAGAAACAAGCAATCATGAAATATTTTTATAGTAATTCACAGTATATATGAGAGCTACATCCACTTTTCAGCCGCTGCAGGGTTTCGCTATGAAGAAAAGATATTGCAAGCAATTAGCACTCAAACTCACGCCACTCCCTTGTTTACAAGTCGGCTCTTTAACATCCTTTATATCTACTGAGCAGATAGAGAAGAGATAGAGCAAGTAAATTGCATACCTTTCCGTTGTCTAGTCTTAGTTTTATATCTGCTAAAATGTTGTACGCATTTCCATTAAGTTTCAAACAATTTGTAAAATTGAAATATATCCGGGGCTGTGTACTTTCCCTGGAGTGTTTAGATAATGATTCCAGGATGGATGCATCTAATTCTTCTGGACATGATGGGAGTTCTTGCAAAGTTCGGAGCCTCTTGCAATTCCTTGCATCTAAACAAATTAGACGTATTGGAAGCTCTGGCAATGACCGAAGCATATTGCAGCCGCTCAAGTTAAGATATGTCAGCCGAGAAAATTTCTTGATACTTGCTGGTAAATCCTCAAAGTTATTGCCACTTAGAACTAACAATTCCAATAAGGAAAGAGAGCCAATACCTTGAGGGATTTTTATCAAATCACAGTCTCTTAATTCCAGCCATCTTAAAGAAGATAAACCTGATAATACTGGACGCAATACCAAACCCTTGCATCCGAAAAATGAAAGGTCTTCGTGTTTGTTCAAATCTGCAAATAGAGGATGGCAGATGACTAATGGCCGACCCATCTACATTGAGATACTTCAAAGATTTTAAATTATCAAAGCTCTCTGGGAAAGTATCGAGTTTTGAACATTCCCCCAACCACAACTCTTTAAGCCCTTCAAGATTTTCAATTGAAGATGGCAGCACTTTAATTCCCGTCGATGCTAAACCTATATATTCCAAACGATCCATTTTCCCCAAAATCTCTGGGAAGCACTTTAGGCTGTAGCAGTAGCAAAAATGAAGCCAATTAAGAGATTTCAATTTACAGATGCTGGTTGGAAGACGCTTCAGCCTTGTGCAGTGCCTCAAATCTAACATCTGAAGATTGCTTAGGCTCTCGATTGATGAGGGAGCTTCTTTTATTGGTGTGTTGCATAATCTCAGCTCTATAATATTTCCAGAAAGATTTGGGAATTGTCAGATGATCACAGTACGAGAAATCAATGGTTATAGGAGATGTAAAATGAATGGTGCTTGGAAACCACCTAAGCCCTTCACAGCCCTTCAAGCACAGCATTCGGAGGTTTCCGAAATTCTTGAATGATCAAAGGATGCGAGGCAGGTTTGTGCAATTCCGAAGATTTATACTCTCAAGATTTGGGACCTCGGAATGACTTGGAATCCAAGTAAGATATTGAGAGTTGTGGAGATCAATATATTTCAACTTGAAAGGTTCCTAAAAAATAAGATACGTAGATAATCATTCTTTCAATTGATCATTTTATTAAAAGAATAAAGAAAAAAGTTAAATGTATGAGGATTGTAGTATACCTTTTTCCCTTGCCAGATTCGCTCGACTTTACTGTAAGGCAAGTTGAGTGCAATAAAGGTTCTCTGGATCAAAATTCAATGGCAATGTTCTCAAAGGATACTCGTGCCAATAAAGATATCTTAATTCCTCAGGAAGATATTCTAGACCTTGACCAAGATGCACTTTGGAGCTCATGATTGGAAAACCATCCCGATTAGCCATTTAGAATTTAAGCAATCTAAGATTTGTCATACTAGTAAATGTTCCAGGAGGTAGAAGTATGTCTCTTACTTTGGACATATCAAGGAATATGCCTTCAATTGCGATGGTCCCCTTTGTAAAATAAACAATGAGTTAGATCAAAATCCACAAGAGCTCTACGTCAATTTATGAAGAGCTCCTTATAAGGATAGCAAAATCCTCTATAGTGTAGGGCTTCATGAGACCCCACCTTAAACGAGATGAATTTTGAATAATTTTTTATGAATGGGGTAGGAAATGAGAGAAAAATAATCTTTAAATTCTTAAAGGATGGGGATTTGGTTTTGTATTCCTTACCACACCCCACCCCACCCCAATCCCCCATATGTATAAAATTTTTTTAATTTTTATTTTATCAATTACCATGTTAGTTAATAAAATTTCTTTTTATTTTTACCTAATATAAATAGGCTTAACTAAAAGAAAACCCTACAATATAATTCTTATTTTATCCTAAAATATTGTTATGTTTTCTTTTCTCTTTAAGGTGCTACTCTCTTTAAACATTTTTCAGTTGTGATAACATTTTAAGATATTGATTCAAATTTTTAGAGATTTTTTGAAATAATTTAAATACTTTATACTATGATGATAATTTTATTTAAGTCTCTAATTTTTAATTTACTACAATTATATATCTATACTTATTATAAAATAAGTAAATGAAGAATATGATTTATTGGTGAATGAGGTGGGGAAAGAAGATGAAATTTTTAATGGGGGCAAGGAATTAGGTAGGCCTCCCCACCTCCACCTGGCCCCATTGCCATCTCTAGCTCCTCATATAATTGAAAACAAAACCTGCATTGACAATTTTTAAAATGAAGAAATCTTCCAGCGGACATCATATTAATAGATTCTTACCTTATTTCTCTTTAGTACATTATAGGCATCCTCATGATACCACAATCTGCTCCGTTTACTTGGATCTCTTACAGATTCTTGGTGAACAATCTCTTGACCCATTTCTTGCAATAAATCATGCATTTGCAGCTTGTTGTAGCATGAGATTGTTATGAGTGATTTGTCTATAAGAACGTTCACTCCATAATCCGCATAATCAGGATAATCTTGTATCATTGTCATATAGTCTTTGTCCTCTCCTTTAAAGAAACGTGCAATGTCTAAAAATATGCTCTTCTCTTCTTGCTTTACCTCATTATAACTTTATTTTTAACACATCATAAATGTTAGTGTCGGATATCCGTGTCAAGTTCTTTAATGCATTTTTTCAGTCTAGTTTACTCTTCCTAGGGAAGAAAGAACCCAACACTTTAAGAGCTAATGGATTGCCGTTGGCATAATCCAGTACAGACTTTGAAAGCACCAAAAAATCTTTGGGACAAATTTTTTGTCTAAAGGCAAAGTTAGAAAAGAGCTCAAGAGATTCATCCTTGTTTAATCCCTCAACCTCATATATGCTATCCACTTCTTTTTGTCTAAAGGCAAAATTAGAAAAGAGCTCAAGAGATTCATCCTTGTTTAATCCCTCAACCTCTATATGCTGTCCACTTCACATTCATCAAAAACTCGTTTATCTCTAGTAGTTACGATGACTCTACTTCCAGGACCAAACCGGTCAAGCCCACCAGTTAAAAAAATTAATTGTTCTGGTTTATTTGCATCATCGAGAACTATAAAAACTTTCATCTGTTGGAGCCTCTCCTTAATATATTCAGGAAGATTAGGAGTTCCTATTTTGAGATTTTCTTCTAGTATTTCAGAAAGAACTCGATCTCGTAAATGTACTAGCCCAACCCTCTCTGATTCTTCTCTAACATTTGTGATAAAGCACTCACCTTCAAACTCAGAAGAAATTTGGTTAAAAATGGCTCCAGCAAGGGTAGTTTTACCTATATCACCCATGCCCCAAATTCCCACAATTCGAAAATCTGGCAATCCCCGACATAGCAACGATTTAATTTGCTTAATTCTTGAATTTACTCCGACCAAGCCAGTGAAATCACTTATCTTTTAATTTCTTCAAAATATCTTTGACGATTTCCTCTACTAGGTTTGCCTCAGGCCTAGCAGATTGTGAAAACAAATGACTGTGAGTCGAGATAGTCTGGAGTTAGGTGGAATTAAAATAATAAAAAGAAAAGAAAAGAAAAGTCATCTAGATCTTTAAAGTTTGCTCAAATAGTCATATAGACCACCTTAATTTCAAAAATGGTCACAAAGACCCTTTTTTAATTAATATACTCTTAATTAGATTAACTCAACAATTAACTTTAAATAAAATATATAACAAATATAAATTAAATTTAAAATTAAAAGAATGTAATATATAAAAAAAGATAAAATTTATAAAAAATTTTGAATATAAAATCTATTTGACATATTAATAATATTAAAATAATTATATCTAACATTAACAGTAATTTATAAAAATTTATATTATTTTATTTTCAATATCTTTTTTAATTATGTCTATATTAGTATAAATCTTAAACTCAATTGTTGGACTAATAGATTTTAGTATTAATAACTGGTCTTAGATACATAAATGAATATTAACACTAAGAATGTCAACATTTGAGTTTTAACTTATTAGCATGACTGCTTATTAGTAATTGTCACATCATGTTAAATAAATAAAAAAAAAAGAGAAAAAAAAAAAAAAAAACACTAACTTGTGGTCGTTACTCCATGAATGAGTTAAAGAGTTACCTGACATTCATGGAATCCCATCGGGATAGTTTGGATGCTTCAGTCAAAGCAACTCTCCATTTATGAACTTTTTCTGGCAGCTCCTTGAACTGTTTTTCAAGCTTAACAAAAGCATCCCCAAAACTTCCAGTTTGGTTCCGAACATCCGATGGATGAACGTGATAGAAACTGGGACAACCATTTGGCCATTAAAGTTCTTGCATTCAAGAATCTTGACAAGTTCATCCAGGCACCACTTCGAAGAAGCATAATTCTTTGAGAACATGACTACGGAAATCTTTGAGCCTTCAATTGCATTCAAAAGAGCAAGCGAAATCTCGTCTCCCCTATTTGCTTCGTCATCAATGAAGATTTTAAATTTTTTTCACAAATAGATGGCTAGTGAAGTTATCACGGGTATCCTCCCCTCTGAAGCTTAAGAAGACATCATATTTGCGTTGTGCAGTTAAGCGAAGAAGTAGCCATGAAGGAAAACTTTTCAGATGTGTAGTGATAGAAAAATAGATTCTTCAGAGTGTAGTTGTACGAATAAAATATGCCCAAGTTTGAATATATAGAGCATTGAAATGGCCAAAAAAAAAAGCAGCCAAGTCAAGTCCAGTCAAGCTTTTTTTCAAAATTCTCCTGTAACTTTTTCACACAGAAAATCGGAGTCTAAGTCAAGATAAATAATGTGTTTGTTTTTTTTTTTTATAAACAGTTGTTTGTTTTTTAAACCTGAAAATAATATTTTTACAAATTAAATTTAAATGTCAAATAAATAATTAAATACCATAATATTTTAATATTTATAAGCCAAGAATAAAAATTTTGATTGATTTTTAATAATACATAATATAAGAAAAAAACTAACAAAATTTTTATTTAAATTATAAAATAGGGATATTTTTGACATTAGGGAGCAAAAAGCTAAAAAAATTGGCTTCTTTTATTAAGTCAAAATTATCTAAAAAGTCCTATTAAGTTATAAAAACAAACACCTCTAATTAACTTAATTAATTAAGTTAAGTCACTTTAAGTTATTAAGTTAAAAAACAAACGCCACCTAAGTCAAGATAAATTTATAAACATCAAAAAAAAAAAATTATTCAATTAATACCAGCCAAGAATAAAAATTATTGATTTTTAATGTAGTTTTTATTTATTAGAGTAGGGGTAGGGAGAGTAGAGTTCTCCCACTTTAGTGTTTACTTATTTGTTTAGAGGAGAAGAGGAGTCTCACTTCATAGGCTCCACCCACTTTTGAAGTGTGGAGTGGGATTCCCACTCCCATAAGGGAGGTGGGAGTGAGAATTTACTCTTATTTCTTTCTTTTTTACTCTTTTTTATTAATATAATATAATTTATATTTATTAAAATACAATAATATTACATTTATTTAAATAATATTATTATATTATTTAATAGTATTAAACTTATTAAATAAAATATTATTATATTTACTCAAAAATAATAATTTATGTAATTTAAGTTAAAATCATTTAAAAATAATAATATTATATTTATAGAGAATTAATTATATTACTATATACTATCTTTATTTGAAAATATAATATTATTATATTTATTTAATTTTCATAGTATTATATTTATTTACTTTTTAATAATTAATAATAATAAATAGTTTATTCAAAAAAATATTAATTTTGTACTTATTAATAATAATAATATTTCATTTGTGTTGCTCTTATCAATAATTTTTAATTTACATTATTAAAATTAAAATTAATAATAAAATAAATAGTTTATTTTATAAACATATTTTTTATTAAAAAATATGTTTTATCAACTTTGTAACTAAAAGCTACAATTTTTTAAATAAGGGTAAAATTATAATTTAAAATAATTCACTCTCAATCTAAGACAATGTAAACACATAAATAGAATTTTGATTTTTATTCCACACTCTCATTTTAGTGTAAGTGAACAACTTACTCCCACTCTCACTTCACACTCCTAATCTCAAGATTTCCACTCCTTAAGATTCTCAATCAAATTTGAGAAGTACCTTAATTCAGTAATGTTGTTGTTAGTCAAGCCAGCCATGGTCTCCACTGCAACTGAAAAATCTTGTTTATGTTAAACACATCGTAAACTGTAAATTTTTGTGATCTTTATAAAAAGATGGACAATAATTTAAATATTTACATAAAGAAAGCAACTTTTGACAATGGAAACACAGAATGATCGTAGTGAAAGTCGAGTCCCACCACCAAAAAAAAAAAAAATGGAAGGTTCATCAGTTAAAGTTGTATAGCAGTCCAAATTGATTTGGATAGGGTTTAGTATTTTTTTAATAAAAAAGGATGATTAAAAAATTACATTATCGAATTAATTTTATTACACATGAACTTAGTGCACGTGTTCTATTGCATGTTCTTTGTCTTTGCCTTGTTGTAGGTGTTAGTTTTCTTACCAGCAGACAAATATGACGCTGTTGATTTATTGGCTTGAATGATGCTGAAGTGAAAACACAAATGGTTGACAAGTAACCGGCCATTTTATCACGAGCTCTCTAGGCCACTTTCTTCACATTTTTGAAATGGCCATTTTGCCGACATTTGGAAGCAATGAGTTAGGCTTCCATAAATGCTCTGACTTACATTTCTTGCATGATGGCATGCAAGATAAATTCGGCTCCATTATTCATCACGTTGGCGACTACCGTGTTCATTTGATGGCTTATAAAAGTCAAGATTATCAAGCTCAAATGGAGGCTATTTCAGCGGAGTTGGTCCCGAATTATTTGAAAATTGAAGGCTCGCTTTGCCTATAAATATAGAGAGGTCTTGGAAGCTAGGGGCATCGGAGTGTGAGTGATGTTCTCTTACAATTTGAGAACTTTTAAGTGTTTCGTGAGAAGTAATTCTACAACATTTGAGAGAGATAAAGTATTGTTGAGTAATTTGAGGGCTTGGTTCTGTTAGGGTGTTAGGGTTTTGGGTTGTGAGATGAACGGTAATATTTATAATCTCCATTTTTATAGTGAAATATATGCTTCTTTATTTTTGTCTGTGGACATAGGTTAAAAAGTTGGACCATATGTATCATTGTGCCTTTTGCGTAATTAATTCTATTTTTCTCTATCACCTCGTTAATATTGCCATATAATCTGGGATTGTCACAATGGACGGCATCAGGTGCGTGTTCAAAAACAAAAAGAACAAGCAAAATTGACAAAATAAAACCTTTCAGAAATACTGGAACGAGTAAGATGCCAATAACTCCTTATCCATATGGTAGAGGGTTCGACTTTCAAGTCTCTCCATGGTTATGGGCATAAAAATTCCAAAAAAAAAAAAAGAAGAAAAAGAAAAACCAAAATTCACGATGAAAAAAAAAAAAAAGACGACTCACATCCAATCAAGAGGAGCAATTCATTTTCATGCTTAAAGTAACTGCCCATGAACAGTAGAAAATTTAACTGGCACTATTCATTCTATATTCGATAGCAATCTCACGTTTTTCTCCAAATTTCTCTCATGTTATATCTTCTTTCTCATAAGTGTTTTCACCAACTAAACACTTGACTTGAGCGTTAGATTGCCTTTCTTCGGTACACGACACAGATGCTTTGTAGCTCTAAGTCTGCAGATCAAAGAAGAAAACGAGGAATATCTGAAGACACCACTGATTATCTCAATCTATCTTAGTCTTGTCTAATTCAAATACTAATATCTATCGATTTTATGTTTGATGAAATCAATTATAGTTAAAGCAAAATCATGCATAATTTATAGAGCCCCATTACTTTAAGCTTTAATCTTTTGGACTCATCAACAAAGCCCTCTATGCAATCCATTTCGCCTCGATTCTTTTAACTATAATATTTTCTCTTTTATAAAGTCTTAACTACCCCAGATACAACAGCCATGTTGTTATATCTATCCTTTTTAAAATTTGTCTTTTTAAACGGAAATAATAAAGACTCCGGGCAAAGTTTTTTCTTTTTTTTCATACGGTCCCTCAACTTCTTAAAAAATGAACTGGCAGCCATCATAGTTTTATTTTAATTTTTTATTCAAAAGTAAACTTATACTAAGAACTGAGAATCCCAAGCAACTCCTAATTCAGTTTGGGGAATCTTCCAACCAAACCTGACATTTATGCAACCCAAGAGCAGGGTTTGCTAAAACATGAGCCACTTGATTTGAATTCCTAGAAACATGACAAACTTTAAAAGCACTACCAAGAATTAGATGTTGATGAATATCATGAATTACTCAAAAAAGTTCTCCTGTTAGAAATTCTAGAACACCACTGATGTATTACAACCAATTGATGTATGCGTAACATGTGTAATTGAATTTAAAATATAACCACCACTTGCATTATGATTTTTCAAAAGAAATGCACACATGTCACAGTACCACTTACTTCAGGAGTGGCTTTAAACATAGACAAATAAGGCGGTCGTCTGGAGCCCTATATGTTAGGAAGATTCCGTTGTGATTGTCTAGTTCTCATATATTAGAAGACCCTTTTTTGCTTCCTTAATATACTCAAATTAATTTTTTTTAACTTACTTATAATAAGAGAGCCTATTTTTTAAGCCTCTTTTTAATTGATAATTATCTTACCATTAAAACTTTTTACACAAATTTTATATTTGATAACTTTAATATTAAAGAACTATAATTAATAGTACTAACTATTAATTCATTATTTTTTTCATAGAAAAATATTAAAAATTATTTATCTATTTGAAAAAAACCTTAATTATTTAACACTATGAAATATCTTGCACTCTTCTCTATAAATAAAACTATTACATTTATATGTTTACTTTTGAAGGTTAAAAAAAATAGTTTCTTGAAATAATAATCTTAGGGAGCTGAAAAAAATCTTCTTGTTAGAAAAGCTATTAGCCAAAGAATAAAAATTGAATAAAATAGCAAAATATTATAGAGTGATTTTATTCATTCCAAAAGTATGTCCAAAATAAAGAGATGAGCTCTCCTTTTATAGTTACATAATTTGAAATTAATAAAGAAATTATGGTTCATAATTCCTTGTGAGATTATGGGAGTTATAGGAAAGCTAAAGGTTGTTAGTGGGAGATAGTGGGGAGACAAATAGATATATGTTATGAACATCCACATTTATTTGAATAAATTCATAACACTTCTTGATTACTTTCGTTTTTGGAATTTTTTATTATATTATTGATTGTTAATATTCAATATATAATTAAAACCTAATTAAATTTTGAGCATTTTTATTTTTCTTTAAGTATTGAAGCTATTAAATATAAGGAGACCTCATAAACAAATTTTGCCTAAAGCCCCTAATATTTTAAAGTCGGCCCTGACTTGCTTGTTGTATGGCTGATAGGATACCTCTGTTGTATTCTACATTTTACCACAGTCAATGAATTAGATACAAGAATAGTGCTCAAATGTACATAATAATTAATGCTTGTGTTTTACTACGTATATTGTAGAGTGGAGCTATTCATAACCCCTCATTTATCTCTTCCTCACTACCATTTTTAATAGAGATACATATATGTTCTTAACTAAAATTGTAGAAAAGAGCAATAAATCCTTTAAATAGTGCCAAATTAATTTAACCGTCTATGAATAGTATCAAATCCAACTCGCACTAAACAATCTTATCTTCCCCTATAGTCTCAATTTCTCCGATCTTATTCCTTTCTCATTGACCAAATCCCCTTGATGAAGGATTCAGCTCCTCCCTCATCTTGAAACATAAATTAATATTGCGTCATACGATGCTATCGCTTAGCTCAAACTATCTTAGTCTAGTCTAATTTAATATCCTATCCCAGTTGATTTAATTAAAATTTGATGCAATCAAATGCATCATGAATGATTTATAAAGGTTCTCCCTACTTTATACTTTTACTTTGTGGACTTCGTCAGAATTATGATAATGCTATCTCTGCAAACCTAGAACTAGAATATTCTTAATTGGCTTCAGTTTCACACATAAGTCATAACCGATCTTTGGGCTATATATATATATATATATATATATATATTGAATCTATTAACGGCCTCATATGTCGGGTAGGCAAACAACTGGTCAAATGATGATATGATATAATTAATTATCTAAAACAGTTAATATTTTTCTAATAATATTGAATCATAATGCTTCCATTTTTACTATAAATTAATACCTACGAGGCTCCTCTTATGCTGGTGAGTTCATCTGAAATTTGTCGAAGTGATATGTAGGTGTAATTGGTCAAAAATATCATCATCTCCATCAGTTGTAAGATCTAGGATTCTTACCCCTACACTTTCCGGCACAGCAGAGTTCAATTCAAAATATGGACACAAACAAATCATTTTCAATAAATATCCCACTACATATCAACCAAGAAATTCCAAGGATCAAGAAAAGATATACCTGATATATATATATATATATATGTATGTATGTATGTATATGTATATATGTCTGTCTGCAGTTTTGAATTTGAAGCAATGCTCCTCATAGCAGGGCAAGGAAATCCTGCTTGTGCAAAGAACATTATTCACCGAATTAACATCAAAACTGCCTTTGAATAAATTAAATTGGGTGTCAAATAACAGATGATTATTCTTGCCACTTATACTAGCTTCCAATGCCACACCGAAATAAAAGAACCCTTTCTTTTTCTAGTGGGGTGAAATTGAAGCTACGACAGTCCTTCCATTGCTAGATAGGACGGTACGTAACACTTTGCGGCAAAGAAAAGAACAGAAATTGACAGCAGAATTGCACAAACTTTTCAGAATGCTTCTTATTGAGATGAATTTACGAGGGGAATTCTTAATCCAAGCTTATGGTGTAATAGGATCCACAGTTTACATGTGAGGCCTATGAAAATACGAAGAGAAGAAGACTTCAGTATTACTGCTAGGCTCTTATGAAACAAGTTGAAATCAAATTGTTAAAAAAAATGTTTGAAGAACAAATAGGACTGACAAAGTGTCCTGCAATATTAGTCTGTTGAAATGTAAAAGCAAAACTAATTGAATAAAAATATGAAGAATTTATACGTCCAACACTTTTATTATGTCAAAACCACATTTATATTTTTCAAATCTTCAGACTAGCCTAGAAGGACTAATCTATTTCGCAAATCTTGCCATTTCACAACAAAAGATGTTCTGAAGGCTCCCAAACTAACTTATATCAGAAGTGATTATAACTATACACCTGCATAATGACCAAATACAAAGACAGAGCAGATGAAAACTGTAAAGTAATGATAAAATCACCACAAGTTAATGAACATTAAAAGAGAATATGTTATTCATTTTTGCAGTGATGGGTTAAGCCTATTGATTCTAATAAGTGTCCACTGAAACTTAAACAGAAAATGGTAAGATAAAAAAACGAAGAAATACAAGATTTTAACTTTGATTAATGCACTTTAAATGAAAAAAGGGGTTGCTCACAGCGGGCAGGGAAATCCTGCTTTATTCAAAGCATTTAATGTAGCGAAAATGTAAAAGAAAGAGATAATTTCTGGACAAAAATTTCAAATAATGTTATCATGGTGCTATTTGTATAATCACCTTCACACAACCACATGAAAAAGACAAACAATAGAAATTATTTGGAGCATTAGACTTACAAAAGAAAGCAGAATTTGAGAAAACAAGAAAATCTTATTGAGTCCATCTCATTTGGGTGGCTCAAACCCAAAACTTTATAAGTTTGGGTAGTTAAACAGTTAAAAAAAATTTGAAGAGGCTAGATGAAAAAATTGTTCATAAAAATTAGGTTTTGAAAACATTATATAAAGAAGAATAAGTGGAGGCGGCCGTAAGATTCACAATCGCAAGAGGACGAGTGGGTGGCAATTTTTAGTTTTGGGAATAGGAATTTTAATCTTTAATTTGACGATTGAAAGGCGAATTTAACTTTGTTTTCTCTTAAATTTGGAGGGTAAGTTCCTAGTATTGCCATCTATAATTCTACTAGTCTTGATATTTATTTTATCCTCTCCTTAGCTGTTATTTGAGATACTCACTTGTTAGAGAGATAAATATTAAGTTGTTACTATAAACTAAGAATATTGAGATCTTTGATATTATTAGCCTCTAGTATTATCTAGAGAAAAATTTATACTGTAATCTCATTAATATAGTGAAAAAATATATCAGAATAAAATCCCGTGGTTTTTCTTATTTTTGGATTTTTCACGTAAAAATCTATATCTTTTATGGTTGGTTTATTGCTTTGGATTGTGTTAGTTTATTTTACACTTATTTATTTGTAGTTTGCATTCTATTTTAATCACACAAAGAGGGAATTTTTTTTTTTTTGGCTTAATTTGCAACTACTTGTGTAAGTTCTTTTTCCAATAGAGTGATATCAGAGCACCAGGTTGTGTGTTTCTATTACTTGTGTGGTTGAAATGGAGGAGTCTTTAGTATGCATGATTAAATTAAAATCATGGCATTATGGTACTTGGAAGCCTAGAATGGAAGATTTGTTATACACGAAAGACTTAAATGAACCCATTGAAGGCGAAAAAGCTAGACCTACCAATTCAGATGATAAGAAATATGGTCAATTAAACTAAACGACCGTGGGTACTATTAGGTCATAGATTAATCAAAGTGTGTACTACCATGTCGCAAAAGAATCCAAGGTTGATATTCTTTGGAGGAAACTATAAACAATTTATGAGCAGCCAACAATACAGAATAAAGTCAATTCGATGAAAGGACTTGTTAACTTGAAATATAAGGAGGGGCGTAGTATAACTGAACACACTAGTGAATTTCAGGCTTAGTTGATTAGTTGACTGCTATGAATATCATTTTGGATGATGAGTTACAAGTGCTATTGTTGCTTAGTTCTTTGCCAAATAGTTGGGATTAGTGGAGTCAGTGAATAATTTGGCACCAAATGGGAAATTAACCTTGGATATAGTTACAATAGGCTACGAAATGAAGAATCTAGAAGAAAGAGTGTTGAAGTAGCTCCCTTTGAGTCAGATGCACTTGTTTCAAAAAAGCAAAAAAGGCAAGGAAAAATAGAAATTCCTACCCATAGAAGAATGATGACGCCAAAAGAAGATTTAAGTCCTAGAGAAGAAATATTAAGTGCTTTCATTGTTAGAAAATGGACCGCATTAAAAGAGAGTATAGATTGTAGAAAAGAGAACAGTTGAAAGAAAAAGGTAATGTTAAAAAAAAATGACAAAGACAACATTGTAGCTATAGTTGACGGTAATATGAAGAAGAATAAGTGTAGGCTGGAGTAAGATTCACAATTGCAAAAGGACAAGAGAGGGAGAGAAAGACAGTGGCAATTTTTGGCCTTGGAAAATAGAAATTTTTTATCTTTGATTAAATGATTGGAAGATGAATTTACTTCCATTTTCTCCCAAATTTTGAGGGTCAATTCTTAGTATCGCCCTCTACAATTCTACTAATTTTAATTTTTATTTTATTCTCTTGTTGGCTGTTATTTGAGATATTCACTTATTAGAAAAACAAATATTAAGTTGTTACCGTAAGCCAAGAATATTGAGATTATTAATATTACTAGTCTCTAGTATTATCTAGAGAAGAATTTGTGTTGTAATCTCATTAATATAGTAGAAGATTCTATCAGACTATGGTCTTGTGGTTTTTTTTTTTTTGGATTTTTCGCATGAAAATATGTATATTTTTTGGTTGGTTTATTGCTTTAGATTGTGTTGGTTTATTTTCTACCTATTTATTTATGGTACACATCGTTTTTTAATCACACAAAGAGAGAAAGTTTTGTTTCCGCTTAATTTGCAACTATTCGTGTGAGTTTGTTTCCCAACAACTCTATTGTTAAGGTTAGCTGGTTTGATCTCCGCAAATTCTCTTGGGACTCGGTTCCAATTCCTCTTCATCAGATCTGCCAACAATTCTAGTAGTTCCACTTGTGACGGCCTTATCATACAGCTTCCTAATTGGAGTGCATTCTTCTTCATAGTTGGCACCAAAATTTACATTCAGAGTGCGATCGTGTCACATTATGTTGTTCATATACTGGACAAACCTTTTAACTTGTAACATTTTTTGTTTTGGTCTTCTGTGAGGTGAGAGACTAGGGAGAAGTCAAATGAGATGGCGATGAAATCCGCATCGCAACAGGGAAGGAATCCGAGCATGACATGATATGAATCAATGGATTCAGAGGAAGCCTGTATTTCAAAATGGAAGCTATATTGGATTGAAAAGTATACTAGAATAAAAGACTTACTCGAATTCAATAACAGCACAAAGAGCAAATCCCATGAAGCTTGTGTTAGAACAATGCTGTTGAAGTGGAATCCTTGTTGAAGCTTCAGAACTTCGATTGCTGAACTGGTCAGGGATTTCACTTACAGGTCAACAAAGGTGAATTCAGGCGGTTAAACCAATTCCTGTTATAAGAGAGAGAACTGCATACCTTATCAGACAACAGTCTCAGTGCTGCAATTGCTATATGCAGAATTCTTAGATGGAACTTTTATCCCATGAAATTACTTTCTGCCCATTCATTTTCCAAGGACAACAGAATGATTGATGCGACTATAAAATGGTAATTTTTCCAAAATAATACAGTTTTGCTAATGCGTCAGTCATTTTCTCGAACACGTAGAAGACAATCCTTTAAACAAAAACCAAACACACGTGGCTCCTAGCATAAATTTACTATCCAAAATAGAAGGAACAGAAACCTTTCCCTCTCAATGATCTCAGTGAATCACTGGCAAAATGAGCCCCCTTATGGTGTTTGCCAAGTACAAAAAGCGCGCCAAAACAAACCAACCAACCATATAACTGGTGTTGGACGAACTCGGTCTTTAAGTGATGTCACGTGCTCGTTCACGTGGGTGAAAATAATCCAATTACCTCCTGGTTCTGTTCTTAACATCATAAGAATTCCTAATGCTATACGAATTCCGACCTATTATTCTTGTGTATCAAGGAAATGCGACTGACTGTGGGATAAATTTATTATAAAAAGAAAAAAAGAAAACCAGATTATGAAGGTCAGATTTTTATCATTTTGTGTTCATTCATATCACAATTTCAATATTTCGTTTCCCCAGTTTCTTCATCAATGATGATGCTCGGCAGCGGGAGAAGGTTAGATTTCTTAAACTCCAAAGCCACCCGCTAACTATGTTGCCGGTGCGGGCCGAGGAGCCAGCGGCTTTACCACCCGCTCCGACATTGGCCCTGCCCGCACAGCCCCACCTTCTACTAATATTGGTCTTCCGAGACCAAAACCCAAAGACGACAACGGAGAAGATGATAATAATGATGATGGTAATAATGGGTACCAACAGAATTTCGATTACTTCGAGGGGAACGACGCCAGATTGTTTGCCAATTCGGAGTACGATGATGAAGACAAAGAAGCTGATGCTGCGTGGGAATCCATCGATAAACGAATGGATTCCCGAAGGAAAAGTCGAAGAGAGGCGAGGTTGGAGGAAGAGATTAAGAAGTACCGTTATAAAAATCCTACCATTAGAGAGGAATTTGCGGATTTGAAGGGAAAGTTGAGCAATTTGCAAGCAGAGGAGTGGGAGAGCATTCCTGAAATTGGAGACTATTCCCGGCGGAATAAGAGAAAGAGACCCGAGAGCTTCGTGCCAGTTCCGGACAGCTTGTTTCAGAGAGCAAGACAAGTGCAGCAACATGTGACTGGTTTGGACCCCAGTAGTAGGGCTGCCGGTGGGGCCGAGTCTGTTGTTACTGACTTGACGGCAGTCGGTGAAGGCAGAGGTAAGATTCTAACGTTAAAGTTGGATGGTATTTTCGATTCTGTAACGGGACTAACAGTTGTTGATCCGAGTGGATACTTGACTATGATGAATGATTTGAAGATAACTACTAACTCTGAAATTCGTGATATCCTGAAGGCGAGAAAGATAGTACGGGCAGTCACTGAAAATTCCCCAAAAAAGCCATTGGGTTGGATACAAGCTGCGAGATTGGAGGAACTGGCAAAGGAGGAAGCTGCAGCTAGAAAGTTGATAACAAAAGGTTGCAATATGTGTCCAAAAAATGAGGATGTTTGGTTGGAAGCTTGCAGGCTCGCTAGGCCCGATGAGGCCAAAGGCGTTGTGGCTAAGGGTGTGAGACAGATTCCGAACATGATAAGATGAATAAGAGTAGAGTGCTGCGAATGGCGTTGGATGAAATACCTGATTCGGTTAGGGTGTGGAAGGCTTTAGTGGAGTTATCTAGTGAGGAGGAAGCTAGGATATTGTTACATAGAGCAGTTGAGTGTTGTCCTTTAGATGTGGAGTTATGGCTTGCCTTAGCGAGGTTAGAAACTTATGATATAGTCAGAAGTGTGCTTAATAAGGCTAGGAAGAAGTTGCCTAAAGAACGGGCAATTTGGATAGCAGCTGCTAAATTGGAGGAGGCCAATGGAAATACTTCTATGGTAGGGAAGATTATTAAGAGAGGTGTAAAGGCATTGCAAGGAGAGGAGGTTGTTATAGATAGGGATACATGGATGAAAGAGGCTGAGGTTGCAGAGAGGAGCAGGGTCTGTGGTAACTTGCGTAGCAATCATTACAAATACAATTGAGATTGGTGTTGACGAAGAGGATAGGAAAAGGACTTGGGTGGCAGATGCAGAAGAGTGTAAGAAAAGGGGGTCCATTGAGACAGCCAGAGCCATTTTTTCTCATGCCTGCACTGTATTTTTGACTAAAAAGAGCATTTGGGTTAAGGCAGCTCAATTTGAGAAGAGCCATGGGAGTAGAGAGTCTCTTATTGCTTTATTGAGGAAAGCAGTCACTTACTGCCCGCAAGCAGAGGTTCTTTGGCTTATGGGTGCAAAAGAGAAGTGGCTTGCAGGAGATGTGCCTGCAGCCAGAGATATTCTTCAAGAAGCTTATGGTGCTATACCTAATTCGGAGGAGATTTGGCTGGCAGCTTTTAAGCTTGAGTTTGAGAATCGTGAACTTGAGAGAGCCAGAATGATTCTTGCTAAGGCAAGAGATATGGGAGGTACAGTGAGAGTCTGGATGAAATCAGCAATTGTTGAGAGAGAACTGGGAAACAATGCGGAGGAGAGGGGTTTCATCGAGGAAGGGTTGAAACAATTCCCATCGTTTTTCAAGCTGTGGTTGATGCTAGGGCAGCTAGAGGAGCGGCTTGGTCGCTTGAAAGAAGCTAAAGAAGCTTATGAGTCAGGTTGTAATCAGTGTCCCAATTGTATACTACTCTGGTATTCCCTAGCCAATTTGGAGGAGAAAAGGAATGGGCAGAATGGCTTACATAAAGCTCGGGCAGTGCTTAGTGTTGCTAGGTCAAAGAATCCACTAAACCCTGAAATCTGGCTTGCTACCATTCGAGGTGAATCAAAGCATGGAAATAAGAAGGAAGCCGATTGCTTTATAGCAAAAGCTTTACAATAGTGTCCCAATAGTGGTATACTTTGGGCTGAATTAATCAAGATGGTTCCCCATCACGATCGCAAAAGTAAGAGTAAGGATGCCCTTGTAAAATCCGATCGTGATCCCCATGTATTTGCTGCTGTGGCCAAGCTTTTTTGGCATGACAGGAAGGTTGATAAAGCAAGGAATTGGTTCAACAAGGCAGTGAGCCTAGACCCGGATACTGGGGATTTCTGGGCATTGTACTACAAGTTTGAGTTGCAGCATGGCAGTGTCGAGAACCAGAAGGAAGTGCTGAATTGATGCATTGCGGCTGAGCCAAAGCATGGTGAGAAAAGGCAAGCAATTTCCAAGGCTGTGGAAAACTCTCACCAGCCAACTGAAGCAATCTTAATAAAAGTGGTTAATGCCCTTGGAGAAGGAGGAGAGTGCTGAAAATGGTAGAAACTAGTTTCTTATGAGCTTGATAGGATCGTTTTCATTTTCTTTTTTCTTTAGTATTTGTTTTTGACTGTTGAATTTATGTTATCTATGTCATGTCCAGGAGATGGGAGGGGGGCATGCCATGAATAATTTGATGGCAACACAAGGATTTTAATGGTTTGAAATTGACATTAGAGTGCATTAATAGACCCTGCAATCAATGACATGCTTAATCTTAATGATCTTGGCTTTAGGATGTTGTTTTGTCCTTGATCTACTTTGTACGAACTGTTTTGTTTTATCAACTCAGATGGCTAATGTTGGATTTTGCTTTGCAAAATGGTCAGTTGATGTGCTCACCTGGAGATCAGAGAAGTTTGTTAAATAACTTGATGAGCCAACAGTTTAGTTATATGGTAAGGTCTCGTACTAGTACTAAGTGCGAATCCTACTAGAATGGTTGGGCTAAACGCTGTTTGATAAGAGCGTAGGCTTGAATTAATTAAGAACTTTCATTGAACATGAACTTCTGCTGGCTGTTTTTGATACTTGTCAATTTAACAATTTCACGCGGGTATCCGTTTATATTATCAAGAACAACAGTATTGTTTTCAAATTTAAGTGCTGTGTTTAGAATTCTGTTGTTTGCTTCTAACCTGCAAAATCCCACATATCTCACAACAGATGGGAGAGGACTGTCTTAGCTTCAATTGACAGGGCTAGAAGTAAAGTGTTTGTATTTGCTTGTAGGGAGCCTAACTGTTTGTTTTTGTCTGGTGTAGGAAGCATGTGCCGCAAGAACATTCATTTTAAAAAAAAAATTAATGCAATTCATTTTATCAAAATGCAATTTTGATTCTATTGCATCCACGCAGTTATTTTGCCCACTGACTTCCAACCGGTTTATTAATGCAGCTCCTTGGCATAGACCGTCTATCTGCATTGGGATGATCACTTGTCTACGAGTTGTATTGATTTATTGTCTTTCATAGATGAGAAAAGCTGCCGTAAAAGTTACGTGGGCTCACTGCTGATAATAACCGAAATTAGAAAATTTTTAGGCTGTGTCGATTGATGAATAGACGAAAGTGCCAATGTTCATTCACATTTCCAAAAGCAATACAAAACATAGAGATAGGAAACTGGACTCACACCACTAATTTCCAACTTCATGGCTATTTGAATGGTTCTGCATTAGCATATTGTTGGCCATTCAATTCAATTTCTCTTTATAACAACTAAAATTGCAGGACAATCAAACAGAGAATCAAATCATATGCTAACTAACGGTACATAAGTGCCGACTTCTGTTTTCTTTGTGTCCCATTTCTCTTATACAGACATTGAGATACAGTCCCAACTGCATCAAACAGAGACAGAAGTCAGGAATATCCACTTAGATATTACACAAGTTATGGCAATTAAAAGAGGAAAAAGGAATGATAAATGAGATACCTGCAGTTTCAGAGTGGATGCACCTCGCAAAAATGAGTAAGATTGTTTCCTCAATGCAGGTTTACAAACTCTACTCATCTGCATTTACCAAATGACATAAACGCATCATTCCTACGAAATAAATTGCATGTTGAACAAAGAGTGAATATGCTCTCTTTGTAAGCGTTCAAAGCCTAACCAAAATAAAAAGTTTTGGACCTTGAAAGTGGATTACAAATGTACAATTGTTAAAAAATAAATAGTTTTACAATGAAAAAGCAAAAACAGAATTCGAATCAGTAATAAGACACAGAAAATGATATACAAATACTGAACGCAATTTTGCTATATATAACACAATTGTGCTTATACATAACACAATTTAGGATTAACGTTCAATAGAAGTTATAGACTTATAAAATAAATCAAAACATAAAATACTGGAGAAATAGTGTTGGACTTACTTGAGAAAATAGAATTAGGTTTGTCTTTTTCTCTGCAAATTCTCTTCAGATTTGGCTCCAATTTCTCCTCTCCAGATATGCAAATAATCCCAGTAATTCTCTTGGTGCAAGCCCAGTCATGGACCTCATGATAGTCACTGACATTGTGGAATTTCCTTATTTTAGTGCATTCTTCTTCACTGGAGGTAGCAGAATTCTCTGTAAAAATTTTGGATTTGGTCTCATTGGTATTTGCAGTTAGTGGACACACCCCAATACATTTGACCTTGCAACCAATTCTGGTCTCTGGGTAGATGCAGTCATCACAGAGAAGAGAGAAGTGAAATGTGGCAGTTGCATGGTGGTCGCCGTCCGGTAGCTGAACATTCAAACAAGGATCAAATCCAAGTAAGACGTGATTTGAGTAAATTAACAAGTCCTCAACCTTATAGTCACTGGCAGAAGTCAAATAGCAAACCCAATCACCCTTTTGGTTTCCAGAGAGTGTCTTGGTTTCAAATTGGTACTCACATCTGACTCCAAAACTGTATCCACCATAAAAGACTTCCTCAAATTCAATAACAACAGAAAGAGCTAATCCTATAAGTCTTCTATTGCACTGAGGCAGTTGAATAGTTATTGAGGATCCTGAACTTTGATAGCTGAACCAGTCAGGAATTCCATTTCCAGGTAAACAAATGCTGAATTGAGGAGGTACATCAAATACCTGCAACATGAGAATAAGTATTTCTAGAGTAATAGAGAAATGGTAGTGAGAGAGAATGCTACCTTTTCATAGAATAGTCTTAGTGATGCAGTTGCCATATGTTGTATTCTTAGCTCCGAATCTGCCAAAATGTTGCATGCTTTTCGATTTAATTCAAGGCAATTTGTAAATGTGAACGTTATTCTGGGCTGTGCAAAGACATCCGAGTGCTCAGATAGTGTTTCCAGCTTGGATGCATCCAATTCTTCTAAATATGACGAAAGCTCTGGTAAAGACCGGAGCTGCTTGCAATTCCTTGCTTCTAACCATATTAGACTTGGTGGCAGCTCTGGTAATGACTGAAGCATATTACAATTGCTCAGGATAAGTTCTTCCATCCGTGTAAACTGCTTGATACTCGCAGGCAAACTCTCAAAATTGTTTCCCCTTAGATCTAAAGTTCGCAATGAGGATAGACAGCCAATATCCTTAGGGATTTCTGTTATATTACGAAAGCTTAAGTTCAGCCCTGTTAAAGAGGATAAACCTGGTAAAGGAGGTAATACCAAACCTCTGCATCCATAAGTCCAATTTGCAATGGAAGATGGTAGAATTCCATCATCAATTGAATATGGCAGCTCCTGAATTGTTGTTGAAGCCAAGGAAAAATATTCTAAACATTCCATTGTCTCCATGATTTCCGGGAATCTCTCAAGTCTCCAGCAGTCATCGAGGTTAAGCAAATGAAGAGATTTCAGTTTACAAATGCTAGATGATATACTTTTCAGCCTTGTACATTGCCTCATGTATAGCTCAGCAAGCTCAGTTAGGCACTCAATTGATGAAGGAATTTCTTCTATTGCTGTCCCACATAAATATAGCTGCTTTATATTCCCAGAAAACTGCGGGAAGTCTGTGAGGTTAAGACAATCTGAAAAATCAAGAGTAACAGGAGATCTAAAATGAATGTTGCTTGGAAAGCGCCTAAGACTCTCACAACCCCGCAAACATAAGATACTAAGGTTGTTGAAATTCTCGATGGATGAGGGAATGCAAGGCAAGTCTATGCAATCCGAAAGGCATATCCTCTCAAGATTTGGGGTTTCCAAGGGGTCTGGGAATCTAATCAGGTATTGGCAGTGATGAAGATCAATCCACTTTAACTTGAAAGACTCCTGAAAAAAAAAAAAAATTCAATTACTACAGTGATTTACTATCATAAGTTTATAATCCATAGAGAACTATAAAGTTTATGTATGACATCATACCTTTTTTCCTTTCCACATTTGTTCAACTTTACTATAAGGCAGATTAAGTTCAATAAGATTCTCCGGACTAAAATTTGAAGGCAATGTTTTCAAAGGATATCCGTGCCAATGGAGATATCTCAATTCATCAGAAAGATATTCTAAACCATTGGGAAGATGCACTTTTACATCTGAAAAGTTAGAAAGCTTGGGCACATAGAACTTGAGCATTCTAAGATTAGTCATATTTGCAAAGGCTTCAGGACTAAGATGTATCTCTCTTATTTTTGACATGTCTAGGAATATGCCTTCAATTGAATCAGTTCCCTGAAAAACAAAGAAAATTAAGTATCAGTCAGTATACAATTAACACGAGCTTCATAAACTATGTAAAGAGTTCGTCTTAAGAAAGGAAATTTGATTGTATATAGTCTTGAAACAGAAAGTCAAGATGAGTAGGCACTTACCTTATTTTTCTTCAATACATGATAGATATCCTCATGATGCCACAACCTGCTACGTTTGCCGGGCTCTTTGACAGATTCACAGCGAACAATTTCATGACCCATTTCTTCCAATAAATCATGCATTTCTAGCTTGTTGTAACTTGATATTGTTATCAGTGACTTATTAATGAGGACATTCAATACATAATGCACAAAATCAGGATCATCTTGTATCCTTGTCACATAGTCTTTATCTTCCCCTTTGAAAAAACATGCTATATCTAAAAATATATTCTTCTCTTCCCAATTTAATTCATCATAACTGATTTTCAACACTTCATATATATCTCTGTCAGAAATTCGTTTTAGATTGTGCAATGCATTTTCCCAATCTACTTTTCTCCTTCCATAGAAGAAGGAACCCAACACTTTAAGTGCCAATGGATTGCCTTTGGCATAATCTACTACCCTCGTTGAGAGTACCATAAGATCATGAGGGTGAGTATTTTGTCCAAAGGCACAGTTACAAAAGAGCTCAAGTGCTTCGTCATGGGTGAAATGATCAACACTATATACGTTGTCTACTCCAAATTTATCAAGAACTTGTTTATCTCGAGTGGTTACAATTATTCTACTTCCTGGACCATATTGATCAACCCCCCCAGCTAAATATTCTAATTGTCTAAACCTATTAACATCATCAAGAACAATAAAAACTTTCTTTTGCTTGAGTCTCTCCTTAATGTACAGGGGTATAGCGGGAGCTCCTATTTTAAGATTTTCTTCCAATATTTGAGAAAGAACTTGCTCTCGTAAATGCGCTAATCCACCCCATTTTTCTGATTCTTCTCTTACATTTGCCATAAAACACTTACCCTCAAATTCACAGGAAATTTGATTGAAAATAGTCCCAGCAAGTGTTGTTTTGCCTATTCCACCCATGCCCCAAATTCCTATAACTCTAATATCTGATAATCCCATACATAAAAGTGATTTTATCTGCTGAATTCGTGAATCTAATCCAACTAAGCCTTTAGAATCATTTGAGGGTGATACGTGTTCCAATTTCCTCAATATGTCTTTGACAATTTCATCAACAAGTTTGGCCTCAGGCCTGCCAGTTGAAAGGATTACTGACAATGAGTCCAAATGAAATGGAATGGGACTAAAAATGCTAAAAGCAAATCAGTGTTTCTACTTTCATTCTTCATAATACATATATAGTTCCTCTGTAATTATTTGTTTTTCTACTAATAGTAATAGACACATGAAAGAGTTACAAGTTACCTGATATTCATGGAATCCCATCCAGATAGATTGGAAGCTTCTGTGAGTACATCCCTCCATTTCTGAACCTTCTCTGGCATCTCCCTGAAACGACTTTCATGCTCAGCAAAAGCGTCACCAAAACTTCCAGTCTGCTTCCGCACATCAGATGGATTTACATGGTAGAAAACTGGAATAACCATTTGCCCATTTGTTTTCTGAGATTGAAGAATCTCGACAAGTTCATTGAGACACCATTTGGAAGAAGCGTAGTGCTTTGAGAAAATGATCACTGCAATCTTTGATGTATTGATTGCCATCAACAAGGCAGGTGAAATCTCATCTCCTATCTCAAGTTCTTCTTCGTCAATGAAAGTTTCTATTTTCTTCCGGCACAAGGCGGCATAGAGATGGCTGGTGAAGTTATCACGAGTATCCTCCCCGCTGAAACTGAGAAAGACGTCATACTTGTGTTGAGTAGCAATGCAAGAAGAACACGAAGATACTGATGAGGCCATAAACAAATTCTTCAAGATGCTCTTTCACAGAAAGAGAAATTGTTGAGAGTAGGCAGTCTTTGCAAAGAGGATTGAATCTCTTCAATCATGTTCTTCAGAATACCATAACATACAAACAGTCACTTTACCAAACAGTTGGTTGACAATTGTTTTCAGAAATGTCGGTACCAGCTGGTCGCTCAAATTCAAAGCAAAATGTCAGCATCTCTGACTTTACACGCAGACTATCAAGACTGGTGGTTTAACCATACACGTACCATTTGAAAATGCACCACGAAAAATATTAATGAATTATCTATCTGGTTTTGACTTTCTAACTCCATTTTCCCACTCAGTCATATCGTCGAACAGCCAGATGACAATCTTTAAAAGAATCATTCGCAATCAGCCACAAAAACAAACAGCATATATTTAGATAAATTAAAAAGCAACAAAACAAACCCATCCTCACTATTGCAACAATCTCACTCAGTCTCACGTATAAAGAGGTGGCCATAAATAAACCAGCCTCATCAACCTTGGCTTTGCTGTTTGGGCTCCAGCCTCATCAACCTTGGCTTTGCTGTTTAGGCGAGCCCAAACAGCTGTCATAAGAAGTAGACATTTGACATGGACTTAACATTAATTGGTGTACGCGTGACTGAGTTAATTTGAAAACGGGTTCAATTCAATTCAGTATAATTTAGGCATTCAATTAGGGACGGTAAAAAATTCTTGCGGATACAGGAGTGCGTGGGGACCTATTATATTAAGGTTAGATATCAAATCTAATTTTTCTTTTGTTTTATAAAAAAAATCTGGTACGAGTATAACAATTCATACTCGTTAATTGGATGGGTAGAATACAAGTATTAAACACTAAAATCTGTATCTGCTTGATTATTTATTATTTATTAGTTTTTTAATACTAAAATTATTAATTAACAGCTAAATCTAAATATTAAAACCCTAAAAGGCTAAAATGTGAATATTCCGACTGCCGATAATTAATGGCAAATCATCTCGATTAATTGTTATCGTTAGAGGCCTAATAATGTAGCCATATAGATAATACATTTTTTTCCTTTTTACCCATTGGATTAACTTCTCTAAATTCTCTCCCGATCCTTCACCATCTTCCACCCCCACTATGTGTCTTTGTTGGAATTAGGATTCTAGGAACCTACGGTTTTTTTTTTCATTGATTTATTTATGTATTTGGGAAGTATTCTATTTACAATTTAATTGGATTTTGTATTCTAAATTGTATTAGTCATCTCATCACATTATTATTCCAACTATTTAACAAATTTTTATATTTTTCTTTTATTTAAATAAATTTAATATTTCTATTTAATAATAGATTAATTAAAATTGAACTTAATAATCATTAAAGTAAAAGAGGATATAGGGCATAGGGAAGAGGATAGGTATCTATATTTTCTAACGGGGAATCCCCGACCTGTATTCATTCAAACCCACAAGGGGTAAGGGTCCGTGATGGGGACGTCCACTATCAAACAGGTACGGGTATTGGCATCACTGCATAATACCTACCTTGTTGCTATCCTTACATTCAATTTGTATATATATTTTTAAATTTCAATCCAACAATTCTTCCAAAGTACAAGTAAACAATAAATAAAAATAAACTACAATTGTACAAACCACCCATCAAATAAATTCTTTGACATAATAATCCATAATCAAAATATACAAATTAACATGGTACTAGTTAATCATCCAAAATTATATGAACTCATCATCTCCAGCAAGTAAATATTAATTATCAAAATTCAAATCCCAACAAAAGTGTGTTCATATACTTAAGTTGCACTGGTTGGAATCGAAATAGGAAATGAGAATAAAAATAAATTATTTTGGTTAGTTGTATGAATCATAATCTGAATGAACTGTATTGCCGTTAATGTGTTTACTTTGTCTTAGAATTGGAATTGATTGTTACAAGTTACTAAAATAAACTTAGTTGATTATTATAATTATTTATTATAGTAATTGTCATTATTATTATTCAAAATAACTTATTGTTAATAATAATAATAAACATTAATAATAATATATTCCATTTGAGGACAAGAGTGAAATTATAAAATTTGGATTTGATAAAATGGGAGTTCAAGGAGAAATAAAGTTCTTGTTTCTTAATTCCAAAAATATGTTGGCCCCATATATTTCACTCCTATTTCCACCTCTATTGTAAGTGAGAAAACATTATCAATCATTCTAATTTCATATTCTAGTTCTCTAATATGAGAAGTAAACGTACTATTAAATTTAGTAAAATAGAAAAATCTTTAATGTAAATAAATAAATACAAGAAAGAAAAGCAAAAAGAAATGTAATATACATAATCATCCTAATATTAAGCAAGTAATGGTAATTATAAGGCGAAATGAAAAATGTGATACAACTGGAATTGACACACCATAAATACTAATCAGGGAGGTCCCTTAAATTAAACCAGGGGAATGAATGAAATGATGAAAGTTTAAATGGTCAAACAATTTAATTCACTAAACAACATGAAACTTCATTTCTATTATGGAAATTTGAGCGAACTGAAAAAAGAATGAATGAAGACAGAAGAGAAGAACAAATACAAATTTGTATGATACAATTTTCAGCACGTGTAAGGTTTTCTGTCTTTTTCCGTGGAAGAGAGAAATACTATTGAGAATAATAATGTAAAGGATAAAGACGTAGAAATCAATTGGTGCATTTAGGACATATCCAAAGGAAACAAGATTATGCGAAAACGGGCTACTCATTTGTTAAGGAGGGTTGATTTGGTCGTCTCTGCAAATTCTTTTGGGACTCGGTTCCAATTTCTCTTCATCAGAAGTTCCGGTTGCTCTTGCTATACCATCCAATTTCCAAATTTCGGCGGCAAAATTGAGAGTAAAAGTGATGGGTTTGGTCTCATTCGGATTCGCATAAACTGGACACACCTCACAACATTTCACCTTGTCCAGTGCCGAGAGGAACTCAAAGGAGACAATGGTGGTTATCATCAGGGAACCCAACATTCCTGCAGGGACTAAATCCAATCAGGACATGATCTGTTTTAGTCACCTGACGACCAACCCAAAATATCTTAAAGCAACAGGGACGAACATGTTTCCTTCCAGAGAGAGTCGTCATTTCAAAGCTGTATCCGAAGTCGACACATCAAACCCATTCCATTTCGAAGCAAACCCGATTAAGTTCTGACAGCAATGCTGCGGCAGCTGAAGAGTTATTTCAGATCCTGATCCTGAACTTTGATTGCTGAACCACCCTGGAATTTTGCTCCCAGGTATGATTGTGGTGGGACCCCCGCGTATACTGCGTTCCTGTAAAATTGAAGTCATGATTTCAGATGTAAGGAAGAGGGAGAGAGGATGGGAGAAAAGAGAGAGCAGCAGATAGAGAATTGCGTACCTCGTCTTCCAATTCATAAGATAGTCTAAATGATGCAATTGACATATGCTGAATCCTTACTTGTGAATCAGCCAAATTCTTGTTTGATTCTGCATCCAGTTTCGGGCAATTATTAGACCAGAACTGAATGGACGAAATGACATCTTTCTCTTCAAAGGAGTGTCTGGATAGCTTTTCGAGTACGGATGCATCTAGCTCTTCTAGACATGATGGAATCTCTGGCAAAGACTGGAGTCGCCTGCAATCACATGCGTTTAACCATTTCAAACGTAGTGGGAGCTCTGGTAATGACCGAAGCCTATAGCAATTGCTCAAGTTAAGCGATTCCAGCATGAAAGTTGCTTGATACTTGCAGGTAAACTCTCAAAGTTATTTCCTCTTAGATGTAACCATTGTAATGAGGATACCAGAGCAACTTTCACAGCTGGAATCTCTTAACTTGAGCAATTGCTATAGGCTTCGGTCATTACCAGAGCTCTCACTACGTTTGAAATGGTTAAACGCATGTGATTGCAGGCGACTCCAGTCTTTGCCAGAGATTCCATCATGCTAGCGAGTACAGAGAAGATAAACCGGATAATAACGATGCGGACAACGACACCAAACCTGATGATAAGGATGGTAGTTGATTAATGGCCGATCCATGTGCAGCCATGTATTCAAGTTTAAAATTGCCAGTGTTATCTGGCAAATGATCTTGCTCAGAGCAACCCAGCGTTTCAAGTCCGACATTTTCAAATGAAGATGGCAGCTGCTCTGTAATTGCAGTCCTGCCAAAATTGATTTGATGTTAAATATTCCTTTTTCTCCAAGCTTTCTGGGAATCTCTCGAGGTTTGAGCACCCATAAACAGAAAGCGCAATGCGAGATTTCAATTCAGAAATGCTAGTGGAAACTCTCTTCAACCTTTTGCACCTATTTATATGTAAGCGTTTAAGATTATTTAGGTACTCTATTGATGAGGGGACTTCTTCTATTGCAGTGTCGTCTAAGTACAGCCTTGCTATATTCCCAGAAATATGTGGAAACTCTGTGAGATTAACACAAGAGGTGAAATCAATAGTCACAGGAGAGACAAAATGAAGGGAGTTAGGAAAGGAACTAAGACTTTTGCAGCCCTTGAAACACAACATACTGAGGTGGTTGAAATTCTGGATTGATGAGGGAACACAAGCTAAATTTGCACAATTCCAAAGATTAATTTTTTCAAGATTTGGCGTTTGTAATGGGTCGCGCATCCTAATGAGATATAGGGAATGGCGGAGGTCAACAGATTTTAATTTGAAAGCTTTTTGTAACAAAAGATATACAAAGACTATATTAATTAAAAAAGCAGCATTGAATTCAACAATTAATTATAGGTATATTTAAACTTTAAAGATAGAAAAATTAATGTTTTTGTATTTGTGCAAAACATGCCTTTTTTACTTCCCAAATTTGCAAAACTTTACTAAAAGGTAAATTCAGTTCAATAAGGTTCTTAGGCTTGAAATTTGATGGCAATGTTCTCAATGGATATTTGTGCCAGTGAAAATATCTCAATTTCTTAGGAAGATAATCTAGCCCATCTGGAAGCTGTACTTTGGAGTCTAACAGCTGCTCTTCAGTGCTCATATGGACAGCAATCTCGGGTATATATAATTTAAGCAGTCTCAGATTAGACATAGTTAAGAAGACGCTTGAGTGTAAATTGATGCCTTTTATTATAAATTCAGAAACATGCCTTCAATTGCATCGGTCCCCTTATAATAAAAAAGAAACATTCGTGAATTTTATTAATTAGGAGACTCTTAAATGAAAACAAATTATGCAATCTTTTTTTTTTTTTAAAATATCCATATAAGAGAAAAAGAAAATGTTGGGACCATTTGCTAAATTAAACTAACCCAAAAAAAAAAAAAAAATCTCCGAACGCCGTTCAAAATTTCAAAACTGATAAATTTTGGAGTTTTCTATAAATCACAAGCCTGTTGTCCTGACATCGTCAGTCACCTTTTTTTTCCCCCTCTTTGTCTCTAAATCTTAATCTGCAGGGCCGATCTTGGATTGATATATGATTTGGCTATGATTTTTTTTTTGTTAATTGGTTGAATCCTAAATGTTAGTTCAAAATTAAAAAAAAAAATTTATTTTTTTATCATCCCAACATTTGAGTCTCATTAAATATGATATTCATCAACTAATGGTTGAATTGAGTAACAAAGTTTTTATATTCATCATCTAATAAATAATTGACATATTGATGATGACTTTTTTTTTTTTTTAAAGAAATAAAGAAATAATCAATTGCAGAACAAACATGCATGAAGCAGGTGAAGAAGATAAAAATCATTAGTATTTTATGCACAAACATGAGCATCAAACGACATTGGCTGGTGGGTGCCTAAGAATGTAACGAAAAATATTTTGGTATTTATAAGAGTATTCACATTAAAAAGTGATTTTTGAGAATTTATAAATGTGTGTACTCAGTGAGAGTGTTCAAAAGTATACTGCGGAGGGCAGATTGCCACACCCTTATATTAAACTCCTACCTAACATGACGTAATGATAGTATCTTTAGTTTGAAATTATTGCCTTACAACGATTATTTACGTCCTGGCTATCCAGTAAGAAATTTTTTTACTTTATTCTGCTTCAATACATGATGAACATCCCTGTGATGTCATCTGCTAGCTTTGCCTGGTTTCCTTGACAGATTCTTTACAAACAATCTCTCGTCCCATTTCCTGCAATAAATCATGCATTTGTAACGTGTTGACATGTTCAGATATTGTAAGGAGGGACTTATCAACGAGGATACTCAGTCCATGTGAGTCACGCTGTAATGACGATCATGTAGTAACGTTGCCACACGATCTTTACACTCTCTCTTGAAGAAACATGCAATATCTAAACATAAACTTTTCTCCTCTGAGTTCAGTTCCTCGTAACTAATTCTCAGCACCTTATAAATGCGGTTGACGTCAGAAATTTGTTTTAGATTATCTAATACATCCTCCCAATCTTGTTTGCTTTTCTGATGAAGGGAGGAACCCAAGACTTCGAGAGCTAAAGGATTGCCCTCGGCATATCGTACTACCTTGTTCGACAATACATTAAGATCATCCTGAGGGCAATGATTTTGTCTAAAGGCATATTTATAAAACAGCCGAAGCTCTTCATCATGGTTAAGTCTCTTAACCTCGTATACATGTTCGTCTTTCACTCCACTTTTAACGAAGCGCTCGTTTGTCTCTGGTGGTGACAACAATTCTACTTTCAGGACAAAATCCATCAAGCCATCCAACTAAATATTTTAGTCGTTCAAATTCACTGACGTCATAAAGAACGATGAGAACTTTAGATCGTCGGAGCCTCTCCAGAGTGTACGCTGGTATGTTAGGGCCTCCCATTTCAAGCCTTTCTCCTAATAATAGAGAAAGAACTTGTCTATGTAGATGCACCAATCCAACGCCATTTTCTATTTCTTCTCTGACATTTTCTATGAAGCACTTCCCTCCGAACTCATTAGAAATCTGGTTAAAAAGAGCTTTAGCTAGGGTTGTTTTATCGATACCGTCCATCCCCCAAATTCCCACAATTCGAACATCCAGCACGCCTGTGCATAGCAGTGATTTCATGCGCTCAATTCGTGAATTGAGACCGACGAGGGCCTTTGATGAATCACTAGAAATTTAAGTACATTCCAATTTATTCAAAATATCTTTGACAATGACTTCTACAAGTTTCGCCTCAGGCCTAGCAAGTAGCATACATGAAATTCGAAAACAATGAGTGAATATGAACCAAAGAAAAAAATTAGGAAAAAGAAAACACAGGGGATGAACGATAATTAAGTGTCACCTTATTTTCGTGGATTCATGTTCAGATAGATAAGATGTTTGAGTCAGTGCATCCTCCACTTCAGAACCATTTCTGGCTTCTCTATGAATTGTTGTTCAAGCTTAACAAAGCCGTCCCCAAAAGTTCCAGTTTGCTTCCGCACATCGGATCCACTGACGTGATAGAAAACTGGAATAACAAATTGGCCATTTGTTTTTTTGCAATTAAGAATCTTGACAAGTTCATTCAGGCACCATTTTGAAGAAGCGTAATGCAATGAGAAAATGATTACCGAATCTTTGAACCATCAATTGCGTTCAAAAGGGCTGGTGAAATATCATCTCCTCGCCTAACCTCTTCATCATCAATGAAGGTATTGATTTTCTTTCGACACAAAGCAGCGTATAGATGGCTTGTAAAGTTCTCACGAGTATCCTCCCCTCTGAAACTGAGGAAGACATCATAGGTGCAAGAAGAAAAGGATGAAGCCATGAACGAAATTTTGGGATTTTGGTGACAGGAACAGAGAATATTTAATCTTGAGGGTTAAGAGAGTAGATGTAAGAATGAATTAGATATGAAAATAGGAATATATCCATGGCCAGTGCTTGCAGCTTTCGTCTTACCAAACTTCCCTATAAATTTCCTATAACTTTCCTGTTGCTGACATTTTTAGTGTTTTTAGAAAATTTGTTGGAACTTCTCTTTTTAATATATTTTACAATTTATTATTATTATTATTATTATTATTATTATTATTATTATTATTATTATTTTTGGGTGAGACTAACTTAGCTTAAAATTTTTATATAAAATTTTGGCACAATTTATCTAATTTTTGACCTTGAATATCTATTATTGACATTGAATTATACAAGACCAATAGATGAAAATTTACGCAAATTTCAAAAAAAAATTTAAATCAGAATAACTTGTCCCTTTTTTAATATTTTCTAAATAAATTATTCGGTCTACAGCTGAAAAAATTACAAGGAATCTAGAATCTACAAAGCACTTTCAAAATGTCCAAATAAACCCATTAATTTGCGATGACTTTTCGGTTTTCTTTCCTTGAGGTTTCCATGGAGTAACTTTCAATAAACCATTAAAAATGCTAAGGAGTCATTTTCTCGAACTGTTAGATGACGATATTTGAAACAGCTATCATTTTATATGGGTCGACCATTTAGAATACTATCATTTTTTTTAAATTAATAGTTGAGAAAAGCATCAAGCGAAATTATAACAAATATGAGCTTGACACAACTTTTTTATTACCTACTTCCAAAACAGTTGTTGTGTAATAAGAAATGTGATAGGATTATGAAATCTTAAAATTCGAGTATGAATCTGAGAACGGCATAATAATATATACGCATGCTATTTCTTGCTCAGCAAGACGTGTTCAATACATTGCTTTGCCGTCAAACTAATCGTGTCTCTACAAGCAAATTCATCCAACGGCTACCGCCCAATGTCTCTCATTTGCCCTATTTCCGTGCTTTATGTCATCTCCTTACCATCTAGATTCTTGCTATATGCTGAGACTTCTGAACATGTCATCAACACTTGCTGAGTCAGGCCATATGACTTTTACAGGTAGGAAGGCCTTCACTGGACATTTTATCTAACAGTTTGCTAAATATATCAATCACCTGCACATACTAACAGTCGCTTAACACTAACCCCACTCAACTGTTAGCGGAACCCTCGGCTTCAGATCAGAGGATGTGGTGTGGCTTACTGCAGCGCCGGTAACATGCATTGATGGAGTCAATTTGTTAGTTCATTTCTGAACCTTTTGCGTCATCTCCTTGAAGTGTTTTTCATCCCAAAGCTTCCAGTTTGCTTCCGCACCACTGATGGATCTACTAGATATTTTCTACATTTTCCTCATGCCAAACTCCCATATATAAGAAAATTTTGCAGCCATGACAAGACAACCCCCAAGAATTGACCTGACAATAAAATTCGGTTAAATCAACAAGTTTTAACATTTGAGTCTTTTTGTCAAACAGTTAGCCACAAACTAGAATCATCTTCAAGAAATTCAAAAGCACACACCCATAAAGAAAGAGGGTCTGCATTCAGATGCTTAAAGTTGATGAAGCACAACATTCAAATGGTAAAACTGGAAGTTAAAAATACATCTAGAAACTTTATAATAACAAAGCATAATCCATCTGTGCTTTTGGACACATCATTTTTCCCTCCACTTCCAACTTCAAATCAACTTGTAAGATCTTATAAGTTGCCTTCATGGACATAGGACCCCGCTTTGGGCTCCTTTCATTACTAGTTGATGCTCTGTTTCTTCATGGCTTTTAGGTGGCATCATGTCCTCTGTTCTTCATGGCTTAAAATGCTTTCACTACTTCCAGAAAACGAGTTGCCAAATTGTTGCCCAGACTGTTGCGAACAATTCTCTCTCTAAACTGACATAGTCACATACTCGCATATGATTTCTGTTCCATATGTTCCCTTGTCCTTGTTCATAATTGTTCCATACTGTTCAATCTGCATTTACATGATTCAGGACAAAAGATCAGGGATGGCTTTATTTCTATCTGGAAATATTAGAAGGGATTCAGGACAAAAGATCAGGGATGGCTTTATTTCTATCTGGAAATATTAGAAGGGTACCCCCAAATTACGAAGAATCTAAATCAACAAAGAACTGCCAGAAGGGCAAAGTAACTCACCAGCTTATAGGAAGATGCGACAGTACTTTAATTTACAGAGCTGTCCAAAATAAAAAATCAATTTATGCATTTCACCTATGAACATAAGGAGGGAAAAACAAAAAAAAAACTTCAATGGATTGCTTGCATCGAGAGTCTGTCTCGGTTTTCTGCTCTTCAAACTTGTCTATAGCTTCCCAAAGCTCCTCTGGGCCACCAACAGCTCTCATTCTCATACTTCGAGTCTTCCAGAAGTTCAATGCCCTGGTCTAATTTTAATCGTGGAAGTCATAACGCCATTTCCTGATTTCATTTCATTCTTCTTTACGTGGTGACAGTATATTTATAGTGAAAGTGTTGGGTTTGGCCTGACTGGGATGAGCATACACTGGACACACTCACACAAGATTTCACCTTGTGACCATTTTCATTATATGTGAAGATATTAAAAGTGAAGAAGTGAGACGATTGTACCATCAGGGAGCCCAAAATTGAAACAAGGATGAAATCCAACGTAGATATGATCTTATTATGCAGCTTGGGCAGTAGAGTTGGTCTCGTTAAGCTACTGACTAAAATCCATGATTTCAGATTTCAACAAGAAGAGGAAAAGAGAAAAATAGTTGCATACCTTTTCGTAGGATAGTCTCAGTGATGTAATTCCCATATGCAGAATTAGTAGTCGTAAATCTGCAAAAATGTTGCTGGGTTCTCCATTCAGTTTCAGGCAATCAGTAAATATTAGCTCCATTGTGGATCTGCTAAAATCTTGGCGTGTACTTCCAAGGGGGTGTTTGGATGTAGTTTCAAGTATGGATATAGGTAGTTCTTCTAGACATGATGGAAGCTCTGGCAAAGATTGGAGCTGCTCGCAATGACTTGCATCTAACAATTGCACCTGTAAAGGAAGCTCTGGCAATGACTGAAGCATTCTGCAATTGCTCAAGTAAAGTTCTCTCAGCCATGAAAGTTGCTTAGTTCTTGCAGGTAAACTACCAAAGTCATTCGCACTTACAAGATTTCCAATAAGGATACGCGACCAATATCTTGAGGGATTTCCATGACATCGCAGTCACTTAATCTAGCTCTGCTAAAGAAGATAAACCTGATAATATTGGAGGGAATACCAAACCTCTACATCCACGAAATGACAGCTTTATAACTTCATTTAAATATGAAACAGACGATGGTAGTTTACTAATGGCCACTCTCTTTGCAAAGAGACAATTCAATAATTTTAAGTTTCCCAAATCTCAGAGATAGTGTCAGTGATACAACTGGCATATGATGAATTCTATGTTGTGAATCAGCCAGAATATTCATCTTGTTTGCCAATGACAGATATGGAAACTATTTAATTCAAATTAAATTGGAGAAGCTAATGAGATTGAAGAGACCTGATCATTATCAGAACTTGTGACGAAATTGCAACAGCATCTCACTGCTCTTTGGATTAGCAATTATGAAATAATATCTATGAAGTAATTACAGCAATGATAAAGAACACATAGGAACTTTGAGTTAATTAATTATTCCATAATTTTCCTGTGACCTTGTCCTTTTTCATGAAGTACTTAAATGCTTCCTGTTTCAATCTTGGAGCATCTTTCCTTGTTCAGGATTTTAAATAATTGCTTAATTAATGCATTTTCGAATCAAACAGAGGTATAAACTATAGCATAAATACACAAATCTCAACTGCATTATAAGGCAGAGCTTCGGCTTTTTACTTGAATGTGGGTTTAAAGGTTTGAATTTCTAATTGCATTGTGGTAGAGCTTTAACATCTCAATTATCCAGACTTTTGTTTTGTAGTTCTACTGAGTAGTACGCTAGATTCACTGGATTCATTGAATTAAGAACTAAAAAGACAACTGTAAATCAGAATCAAAGAAATACAGCAAAAACAAAATAGAGGATTTACTTGGTTCAGCATGAACGGACATTTGCAGGGACAGCAGATCAGAAACGACCTTATTTCAACCTGGAAGCTATCTGATCTTCTCTCAAGATGACAAGGTATTTGAATCCACAAATAACTCTCAAAATGGCCAAGTAAATCTGGATGAGAATTACTGGTTTGTCCCCTCTAACCGCCTGCTTAATTATACAAAGGTAAATCAGCATTTTGCCGGGCTGCCAATGTGACATCTTGATTCATGCATGATCACACGCAAAGGAACAGAAGGAAAAGCCTTCAATAGATTGCTAGCCACAAAAATCTTTCTCGGTTTTCTGCTATTCAAACTTATGTGAAGCTATTGAAGCACATCTGTGCCACTAACGGCTCTCATAGTGCATAAATAAACCCCAACATTCTGAACAAGCCACCAAAAACTAACAGACTCTTGGCCTTAGGAGCAAGCAATAACTGAACGCCTAGGTGGTTATACATTCGAAGCTGTGCACTGACCAAGAAAATGTGTATTCAGTTTACTGTATTTTCTAAATGTTTGTAGTTCAATGCTATTATTTAATTAAGGACAGTAAATAAAAAGATAATGCCCAAACCTCAATTGTACATCACATTTAATTCACAATATCAAAAATAACAGTAAGTTATAATGACGAGACCTTGAAGAATAAATTGCAAAAGAACACCATTAACATGCTTGTGCCGAAAATTGCATTAACCAAACAAAACATTAAAACCTCAGTGCTTATGAATGAAGTAAAAAATTGTCTAGCCCAAAGGATTATTTTTTTCTACTGTTAATAATGAAAACAACAAAGGATTAAAACAACATGAGATTCAGAACAAAATCCAAAATTAATTAAAACCACAACTTATTACATTCAGTTTTAGCAAAACAAAACATCTTCTTTAATGTCAATAAATAAATCCAAAAAAAGAAAGCAAATTAATAATTAATAACCATACTTGTATACGAAGGAGTAAACCAATGAAATGTAATATACATAACCGTCCTAAAATTAAGCAAGAAATGGCAAGGTAAAAAGAAAATTAGTACAAGTTGTAATTGATACACCTTAAATGAACAAGGAGGTTCATTAAAGCAAGGGCTCGAAATGATTGAAAATCTTAAATCTTCAAACAATGTAATTCACTAAAGAACATCAAAACTTTACTTCTGTTACGAAAATTTGTGTGAATGAATAGAAGAAATACAAATTTTCGCAGCAAATTTTTCAACAAGCGTAAGATATTCTCTATTTTCTTTCCTTGAGAGAGAGAAAGAGATTATTGCCAATAATAATAAAAGGATTAAAAAAATAGAAATCAGTTGGAGCATAAGACTCACTGAAGAGAAAGGAATATAAGTAAACAAGTGATTCAGTTGTTACAGAGTGCTGATTTGGTCTCTGCAAATTCTCAAGGGACTCGTTTCAAATTCCTTTCCATCAGCAGTTCCACTTGCGCTTATCTTATCGTCCAATTTCCAAATTTGGGTAGCAAAGTTGAGAGTAAAAGTGTTGGGTTTGGTCTTGTTGGGATTTGCATATACTGGACACAACCCACAACATAATACCATACCGGGCTTTGAGAGGAACTCAAATGAGACAGTTGTATGGTGGTTATCATCGGAAAACCCAACATTCCCCCAGGGACTAAATCCAAGCACAACATGATCTGTTTTAGTTATCCGAAAACTATCCCAAACACAACAGCAGCGAACATATTTCCTTTCAGAAAGAGTACTCATTTCAAAGCTGTATTGACAGCAGACATCAAACAAGTAACATGAATTTTTAGATCCAAGAACAGCACGAAGAGCAAACCCGATTAACTTTTGACAACGATTCTGAGGCAGTTGAAGAGTTATTTCAGATCCTGAACTTTGATTGCTGAACCACTCTGGAATTTTGCTCCCAGGTAAGATTATGGTGGAATCCCTGAGTACACAGCATTCCCGTAAAATGAAATTCATGATTTCAGATGTAATGAAGAGAGATAGACAGAGAAAAGGGAGAGAATTGCATACCATTTCCAATTCATAAAATTGTCTCAAGGATGCAATTGCCATATGTTGAATCCTTAGTTGTGAATCTGCCAAATTCTTGTTGTTTGCTTCTTGATCCAGTTTCAAGCAATTAGTAAACCAGATCTCAATGGGCGATCTCTCTTGCATCCATAATTTATCTTCATGGGAGTGTTTGGATAGCTTTTTGAGTACGGATGCACCTAGTTCTTCTATAGATGAAGGAATCGCAAAGATTTTAGCCACTCATAGTTACTTGCATCTAACCTTTTCAGATGTAGTGCGGAGCTCTGGTATTGACTGAAGCATATTGCAATTCCTCAAGTAAAGTAATCCTCAAGTAAAGTTATCACAACCCTGAAAATTGCTTGACACTTGCGGGTGAACTCTTAAAGTTATTTTAACATAGATCTAATGTTTCCAATGAGTATAGACAGCCAATCTCTTGCGGAATAGCTGTTAAAGCACAGTCACTTAAATGTAGCAATCCCAAAGGGGAGATAAAAATGATAATAACGATGCAGGCAATGACACCAAACCTCTGTATTCTTTGAACCAAAGTTTTTTAAATTCGTTTGAATCTGCAACAAAGGATAGTAGTTGACTAATGGATGATCCATGTGCATCGATGTACTCAAAAGATTTTAAATTGCCATTGATATTTGGCGAATTATCTAGTTCAGAACAACTCTCTAAGCCCAGTACTTCAAGCCCTTCTAGATTTTCAAATGAAGATCGCCGATGCTCTGCAATTGTAGTCCTGCCTAAATTGATTTGATTTAAATGTTCCCTTTTCTCCATGCTTTCTGGGAAAGTCTCAGGGTTTAAGCACTCATGAGAGAAAGCCAAATCAGAGATTTCAATTTACAAATTCTAGTTGAACCCCTCTTCAGCCTTGAACAACTATCCAAACTCTAACACTTGAAGATTAGTTAAGCACTCTATTGATGAGGGAACTTCTTCTATTGCAGTTTCGCATAAGTCTAGATCTATCATATTCCCAGAAATCTGTGGAAACTCTGTAAAATTAACACAAGATGAGAAATCCATAGCTATAGGAGAAACAAAATGAAGGTTGCTTGGAAAGGACCTAAGACTTTTGCAGCCCCTCAAACACAACCTACTGAGATGGTTGAAATTCTGAATGGATTAGGAAATGTAAGAGAAGTCTGTACAATTCAAAAGATTTGTTCTTTCAAGATTTGGGTTTTCTGATAGTTCTGGCATCCTAAGGAGATATTGGGAACGGCAGAGGTCAACAGATTTTAACTTGAAAGCTTTCTGTAACAAAAGATAAACAAAATCTGCATTATTAGTACCACTGAATTTCTTATTTAATTATGTATTATCTAAAGAAAGAAAAATTCAATCTTCTAGTGTTAGCATACCATACCCGTTTTCCTTCCCAAATTTGCTCAACTTTACTGTAAGGCAAACCGAGCTCAATAAGATTCTCTGGTTCAAAATCCAATGGTAGTGTTTTCAAAGGATATTCATGCCAATGGATATCTCAATTCTTCACAAAGATATTCTAGACCTTGGTCAAGATGCACCCCAGCTGACAAAGAGGGCAGCCACATTAAGGATGGTTGTAGGATTCGTTGGATCCCTGAGGAGATGGTGGACTATGGGAAGAACCAGCGACGAAAGAAGGGCTATGATTTTCCAATCCATTAACTTTATATATGTTAATGTTACGTTCTCCAAAATTATCAAGAACTTGATTATTTCTGGTGATTCTAATGATTCTACTTCCTAGACCAAATCTACCAAGCCCGCCAGTTAAATATTATAATTGCCTAATTCTAAACACCTTCATCCCTTGGAGTTTATTTCTCACATATTCAGGGAGATTGAGAGTTCATATTTTGATATTTTCTTCTAATATTTCAGAAAAAAACTTGCTCTCATGGATGAATCGATCTTCCTCTTTTTCTGATTCTTCCCTCACATTTGCCATGAAGCACTTGCCTTTAAACTCCCTAGGAATTTGGTGGAAAATAGCTCCGGCAATGGTACTTTTATCTATACCTCCTATACCCCAAGGCTATGTTTGGCACGCATGATTGGATTGAACTAATTATTATAATTCGATTGGATTAAGTTAGATTGGATTAAGCTGGATTAAATTACATAGTCTTACTCTCGACACAATACTAGATTAGACTGTGTTAAATTATATTTAGATACTATTAAATAGATTTAAAAAGTAATTAATAAGAAATTAAATATATTTTAAATAAGCTATTGGGTAGTCATAATAAAATAATCAAATAAAAATACATAAAAATTAATTAAATCTAAATATTTAATTAATTTTTGTCAAATATTTAAAAATATTATATAAATAAATTCATAAATGGTACTATTAATTTTCAGGATTATGTTTAATATTATATTAGTGATTATTAAATTTAGTTCAATCAAATAATGCAATAAATTATTAAATGGTTAATTTTATTGATAAATTATTAAATATACAAGTAATGAAAATTTAATCTCAAGAGTTAGTGTACGTAAAAGTACCAATTTAATTAGATTAGAGATAATAAAGAAAAATAAATTTTAACTGAATAATAAATAAAAATGAATTAATATTAGGTAAAAATAAAAAAATGATATAAATAAAAGTCTCATGAATGAACAATTTTGTCGTTAAATCTTATCATATCTAAACCTATGTGTAAATTAGTATTATTAATCCTATGATTTTAGGATTAAATTCAAATTTAATCCTCCTTAATTCAATCCATCTAAGCTTGCCAAAAATGGAATAAATATTTAATCCCAAAATTAGTCCAAACCTATGGTTAATCCTAGCATTCAAACATGACCCAAATTCGGACAATTCAGAAATCCGACAGTTCAATGCATAGCAATGATTTAAATTGATCAATACGTGAATTTAATCCAAGAAGGCCTTTGATATCTTTTGAGATTGTTACATTTTCTAATTTCTTCAAAATATCAATAAAAATTACATCTACAAGTTGTGCCTCAAACTTAGCAGGTGTGAAGATGGAAAAGAATTAGTCAAATTAGACCTAGTTAGAAAACACTGTGACATTTTTTTAAAATTTTTTTAGTTTTTGTTTGTATCAGTGGGTATAAATAATAGGGATGGCAGAAGTCCCCACGAGTATAGGGACCCTTAGGGATTTTTCCCATTTGGGGATGATAAGGGGACGATTTTATACCTAATTTCTTATTTGGAGAAGGAATGAGGATGATTTTTTATCCAATTTTTTTTCAGGGAAGGGATGGGGACGAGCTGGAATCCCATCCCCACCCCAATTCCCCATTTTTTTTTGTTTTAATTTTAAATTTTAATTTTATTTTGTAGAATTGTTAATGAATAAATAATAAAATTTAAATTATAAATATTAAATATTAGTATAAATAACAGATAACAAAATATTTATACAAATATATTATGAGACTTTCAGGGTTAGTTAACTAGTTATAGTCCTGAAAAACTATTCGATCAGGTTTTATTCAAAAGACCTTGGCCCAAAATTTTTCTTTTAAACTTTTATCTAATAAAATAAAAGCTAAAACAAAAGCTAAAGTTATAACATCCAAACTTTATTAAGATATATTTTAAAACTTTACTTTTATTTAAATTTTTTATTTTAATGTGATTAAACGAAATTTTGATTTTGAAAATGCATTGACTAATCAGAGGTTACTCAGGATCGGGGACTCTCGAGGATTCCCTACTATTATTCGGGGATGGGTATGGGGATGTTAGTCTCCTCCCCTCCCCTCCCCATTGCTACCCCTAATAAATAGTTCCTTCGTATTTTCAACTTCTTATTGATCTTAGAAAGTAAAAGGGTTAAGAGTTACTGGATCGTCATGGAATCCGATCCAGATAAATTGGATGCTTCTGTCAAAACAGCCCTCCCAGTTTGCTTCCGCACATCGGATGGATCTACGTGGTAGAAAACTGGTAAAACCATTTGGCCATTCATTTTATGGCATCCAAGGATCTTGACAAGTTCATCCAAGCACCATTTCGAAGAAGCGTAGTTCTTAAAGAAAATGATTACTGAAATCTTTGGTCCTTCGATTGCGCTCAAAAGGGCAGGCGTAAATCCCATCTCCTCTGTTAAGTTCTTCATCAATGAGGGCTTTAGCTTTTTTTCGACGTAAACCAGCAGGGAAATGGCTTCTAAAGTTGGCCCGAGTGTACTCCCCTCTGAAACTGAGGAAGACATCATATTTGCTTTGGGAAGTTGAAGCTATAACAACAATGTTTTCTTCTCTTTGAGGCAGAAACAGAGATTTTTGAGAATAGATGTATAAACGGAGATTTATGACTCTCTGTCACTTTTGTTTCCTGCGATTTCTTGGAGCTTTCTTACTGATTATTTATCATTATCTTTTTTCAACAAGGAGAAGCCTTCGATATCGTTATTCATGTTCTTGGAAAACCATAAAATGCCAAAATTACAAGCCTTCTTCTGGAGTTTTGATAGTTTATCAAACCACCTCCGGCTTGCCAGCTAACTATCATATGAAAGAAAATTAGTGTTGACGATGCACACCAAGACTAACAAATATGTACTTCACATTGACTTTATAACTGCAACTTTATTTCGTTATAATTTTAGCCCTTTCAACCTTACTAAAGATCTTCCACTCGTTGACTATATTGAAGATTTTCTGTACCCTTGGCCCTTAACAATTTCGAAAAGACTGTAATATCCTTCAGACATCAAGCTCTTCAAATAAGGCAAATAGATGAGGTGAAGTCATTTAAAAAGAAAATAATAAATTCTGTGATGGTTCTAAATTCATTGCCATGTTGATATATACAAAGTTTAAATTTGTGTACCAAATGACGTGGCATTGCTACAGCCTACTATGTGTTTAGTGGTTATTTTATTATCTCATTATGCACTAAATTGAAATACAACTTTGCAAGTGCAACATTGTTATTAGTGATACGATTTCATAGAGAGTAGATGTAAAATCAAATCAATTTAGACTTGGTATTTATCTTGCGAACCAGTTTTCCTGTAATTTCTTGAGATCTTCTCATTAGATTTTTTTTTTAACATTATTTACTTCAAAGAGGAACAGCAGTTCCTCTTTGTCCTCTTCTCCATTTTTTATTCGCATCCCAACCTCCAGATTATAATAGTCCATTGAAAATCCTTCTCCTCTTTATTGGTATCGAAATTGTTGAGAAGAAGGGATTAAGATTTATGGTGGCCGGTAGCGTGTAGAGAAATGAGAAATAATATTAATTTATTTAATTAATAAATTAGTAAATCTATACTTCGTTGTAAAATATTATAAGGATTTTTTATTGATATAAAAAATTATTAAGAGTAAATACAAAGAATATTTTTATGAATTTAAATAGTTCGGCCTTAATCTTTTTTGTTTTTTTATGGGGTAAGTTAACCGATGGGGTGGTTTCAAAGAAAACAAGGTTAACCGATGGGGTGGTTTCAAAGAAAACAAGGGTGGGTCGTATCACCACCCATACAAAATTCACGTTTGCATCTGGACAACACGATGTTGTCGAGATTCAATTTACAAAACAACCCTTCGTGAAAGTGAATTAAAACGATCGAGTTGTCAAGACGCAAGCGTGAATTCTAAAAGCAGCTGCAGAACGCAGCGTTTTTGCTGCTGTTAGTTGGTTTCAGTTCTCAGGTATAATAGCTTGCTTAGACCTGTTGGGTCGGCAAGTGGTTTATGGTTCGAAAAGAAATTAAACCAAAAATAATTGTATATCAAGAAGCCTTCCGTTTGATTGTATTTGTACAGCTAACATTTGTCGCATCTCAAATTAAAATACTGGTAGTATAAGCCTAGTCATGAATTCAATTAATTAAACAATTTATAGTCGAGGAAGACAGCAGAGGATTAATACTTCACAACACCATATATAAGGATTCAAAATAAAGCAAAATTCCCACCCAAAAACATGAGTTAGAGAGACAAATTTAACAATCCAAGATGACGGGATAGTTAGTTGGTATAAGGGCCTCCTATTAGGCCCTCATTAAAATTATTGTCATTAAAATGTGATTTCAAAAAAAAAATATAATATATTAATAAAATAACTCTTTTGACTTTTGCGTATTGACTTTCGAGTTTCTGTAACTACAAGAGGCGGCCGGGTTTAAGTTATATATATGTAAACAAAGATAAAATAATTCATTACATGCGAGGCCAATTTAATTCAATTTCAGCAAATGACCAGGGAAATATGTCAGTATCATCCGGAAATTGAAAATGCGCAAATGCTCTATCCAAAATTATTATGACAGAATGCCATGTCACATTGGAAAATATTGGACCAGAATTATTATAAAGATAAATATTATATTAATATAATATAATTTATTACACAATATTGATCAAATTAATAATGCATATTAGGTGAATATTTTATTTGCTTTGAAAAAATCTTAATTATGCTTTCATATTTTCAAGTACAAAAACCAAAATTGCTATTTTCGTGAGGGAACTAATGTTATACAAAAATAAACTGTTTCCCTGCAAAATAAATCGCATGTTAAATAAACGAATGTTTTTGCGTCGTATGCATTATCAATTTAGCTCAAAGACTGATTTCAGTCCTGGACTTAAAGCAAATATAAGAAGACGAAACTGTCAAACCTTTTTTTCTTATTCTCAAAAGCCCATCCTCGATCTCAAGTAAAATATACATAATTTCGAATTTGCAGGATAAAGGATCCGGTTACCTACCGAATCTTGCCGTAGTATGGTAGAAGATGTTATGAAGCCTCCTAAATATAATGAAAACAACAAAGATTTTTTAGAGTTTTTTTTTTTTTTTTTTTTTTTTTAAAAGGAAAGGGGGGGTGGGCAAGCCCAAATCAATTTTTACCCCCTCCCCACCCCCAAGGCTCGAACCCGAGTCCACACAAGTGAGGGGCGACAGATTGCACTGCAAACCAACCCAAATCAATTTTTACCCCCTCCCCACCCCCAAGGCTCGAACCCGAGTCCACACAAGAGGGTGACAGACAGATTCTGACCGCCAACCAACTCGGCTACGCCCTTGGGGGCTATTTTTAAATTAATCTCCATAATATCCTTATGGAGACTCGAACCCTTGCTCTCACAGTTGTAAGTGCAAGAGTTCTCCCATTGGGCCAAAGGCCCACTGGTCAAAGATTTTTTAGAGTTAGTATTGGTTGAGTTCATAATCCACATGCACAACTATAATATATATACATATAGAGTGAGCTTTCAACGAAGGATCACTCGTTTTAATAAAATCAAGAAGAAACTATAAGACAAAAAAAGGGGAAAAAAAGAAAAACACACACACACTTTAATACAATGTGATTTGTCATATAAGGTATTGGAGTTCGTCTTTTTATCTTAAAATGAGTGGTATTCATTGTAAGCTAACTCTCTCCCCTATATGTACAATAAAAAGAGATAAAGAGAGATAAAAAGAAATTAATTGGAGCGCGTTGCACTTACGGCAAGTTTACTCTGACTCAGTTCCACATCCTCTTCATCTAATCTGCCAACAGCTCCAGAAGTTCCACTTGTGATTGCCCATATCATCCAATTTACTAATTTTTGGTGCATTCTTTTTCACTGCCGGAGCAATGTTCTTCTTAACTTGAACTTTATCTGCGCACTCTCAAGCATCCATATTTCATTTTGATCGGATTGTTTGGATTCTTCACGTTCTTCTACACAAGCTGGGATCTCTGGCAAGGAAGGGAGCCTCTTGCATTTTCTTGCATCTAACCATTTTAAACTTAGTGGAAGCTCTGGTATTGACCGAAGCATATTGCAATTGCTCAAGAAAAGATATTCCAGCTGTGTCAGTTGCTTGATACTTGCAGGTAAACTCTCAAAGTCATTTCCACGTAGATTTAAGCATTTCAGTTGGGATAGACAGCCAATTTCTTGTGGAACTTCCATTAAAGCACAGTCGTTTAAATCTAACCGAACCAAAGAAGATAAACCTGATGATAATATTGATGCAGGCAACGACACCAAACTTCTGCATCCAGAGAACCTAAGTAGTTTAAGTTCGTTTGAATCTGCAACAGAGGATGGTAGTTGACTAATGGCTGATCCAGCTGCTTCGATGTACCTCAAAAATTTTAAATTGCCAATGTCTGGCAAATGAGTTAGTTTAGAGCAACCCTCAAGGAGCAACATTTCAAGCCCTACTAGATTTTCAACTGAAGACGGCAGCTCTGAAATTTTCGTCCTTTCGATCGAAAGGTGTTTTAAATGTTCCATTTTCTCCAAGATTTCTGGGAAACTCTCAAGGTTTAAGCAGTCATTAAGAATAAGCTCACGAAGAGATTTCAACTTACAAAAGCTAGTTGAAAGCCTCTTCAGCCTTGTGCAACTACTCAAATGCAACTCTTTAAGATTAGTTAGGCACTCTATCGATGAAGGAACTTCTTCTATTGCTGTCTCGCGCAAGTATAGATTTGTTATATTCCCAGAAATCTGTAGAAACTCTGCGAGATTAACACAAGAGGAGAAATCAATAGTTACCGGACAAACAAAATGAAGGTTGCTTGGAAAGGACCTAACACTTTTGCAGCCATTGAAACACAACATACTGAGATGGTTGATATTTTGGATGGATGAGGGATTGCTGACCAAGTTTGCACAATTCATAAGAATTGTTCTCTTAAGATTTGGTGTTTCTGATAGGTCTGGCATCCTAATGAGATTTTGGGAGTGGGAGAGGTCAATAGATTTTAACTTGAAAGCTTTCTGTAGCAAAAGAATATATTAAATTAGTACAACTGAATTTCTCAATGAATTATATATTTTGATGAAGAAAGGTTTAATGTTTGGTATTAATACAACATACCTTTTTCCCTTCCCAAATTTGCTCGACTTTACTATAAGGCAAATTGAGCTCAAAAAGGTTCTCTGGTTCAAAATCAAATGGCAATGTTTTCAAAGGATATTCGTGCCAATGGAGATATCTCAATTCCTCAGGAAGATATTCCAGACCTTGCTCAAGATGCACTTTAGTGCTCATAATTGGAACATCTTCAGGCATGTAGAATTTAAGCAATCTGAGATTGGACATATTTGCAAAGACTTGAGGACTTAGATGTATGTCGTTTATTTTGGACATATCAAGGAATATACCTTCAATTTTATTAGTTCCCTTACAAACAAAAGAAAAGAATTAGTGAAAACTTTGGAAATTTTGATTAAGAGCTTCCTAATTGAAAGCAATGGTGTGGAGAGTAAACTTCTTACCTTACTTTTCTTTAGGACATTATAGATATCCTGAGGATCCCATAGTCTGCTACGTTTGCCTGGTTCTGTAGATTCTTGGCAAATAATAATTTGACCCATTTCTTGCAATAAATCATGCATTTGCAGCCATGCGTTACATGATAGTGTTACAAGTGACTTGTCAACGAGGATGTTCAATCCATTGCGCAGTGACTCAGGATCATCTTGTATGCTTGTGACAATGTCTATATGTTCTCCTTTGAAGAAACACGCAATGTCAAGAAATATATTCTTTTCTTCCAAATTTAGCTCATCATAACTGACTTTCAACACATGATAAATGTTAGGTTCAGAAATGAGTTTCAATTTATGCAATTTATCTTTCCATTGTTTTTCACTCTTTCGATTAAGAGAAGAACCCAAAACATCAAGAGCTAATGGATTGCCACGGGCATAATGGACTACCTCCTCTGAGAGCTCCATTAATTCAGGAGAGCAATTGTTTTGTCTAAAGGCTTTTCTATAAAAGAGCTCACAAGCTTTATTATGTGTCAATCCCTTGACCTTATATATGTAATTCACTCCACATTTATCAAGTACTCGTTTATCTCTAGTAGTTATGATGATTCTACTTCCAGCGGTAAATTTATCTAGCCCTCCAGCTAAACTTTCTAATTGTGTGAATCCATCATGAACATCATCAAGAACGATTAACACTTTCACCTGTCGAAGCCTTTTCCGAATATTTTGGGGTATAACGAGAGTTCCTATTTTGAGATTTTTATCTCCTAATACTTGAGAAATAACCTCATCTCGAACATGAATTACTCCCATTTTGTTTGATTCTTCTCTCACATTTGCCATAAAGCACTTGCCTTGAAAGTGCCTGGAAATTTGGTGAAAAACAACACTAGCAATGGTTGTTTTACCGATACCGCCCATGCCCCAAATTCCTACAATTCGAACATCAGGAGATTCGAGACATAGCAGTGATTTCACTTCCTCAATTCGTGAATTTAATCCAACGAAGCCAGCTAAATCAGTTGAGTCTGACATATCTTCCAATTTCTTGGAAATATCTGCAGCAATCTCTTCCACAAGTTCGGCTTCGTTTCTAATAAGTGTTATTAAGATATAAAATAAAGCAGTGATGAGTCAAAAAGGACTACGCTAGGCTATGGAGCATTAATGTTCTTTAATGATAAAAACAGAGTCCGCAAATGATTACTGGAATAAAAAAGAAAAGAAAAAGGTTCCAATAATATTGAATACAAGGAAGAAATAGAGTTAAGAGTTACCTGGATTCCGTGGCATCATATCCAGATAAATTTGATGCTTCAGTCAATGCATCCCTCCATTTTTGAACCTTATCTGGAAAGTTCTTTTCATGCTCAAGAAAATTGCTTTCAAATCTCCCACTCTGTTTTCGCACATCAGATGGATCTACTTGGTAGAAAACCGGTATCACAATTTGGCCATTTATTTTCTTGCAATCAAGAATCTTGACAAGTTCATTGAGGCACCATTTGGAAGCAGCATAGTCTTTTGAGATGATAATGATCGAAATATCTGATGTTTCGATTGCATTCGAGAGGGCAGGCGAAATCTCATCACCTTTCTTAAGTTCTTCATCATCAATGAAGAATTGTATTTGTTTCCGGTGTAAAGCTGCAGCTAGATGGCTAGTAAAGCCATTGCGAGTGTCCTCCCCTCGGAAACTGAGGAATACCTCGTATTTGCTTTGAACAGTAAGGCTAGATGATGAAGCCATGGATGAAGGAAATTTTGTAAATGAAACAGAGTAAATGGAAGAATAAAATTGAGATGCAAGTAAAATATATGACTTTCCTGCCTTGAGCAGTTGAGCCTTCTTCACTGCTGCTTTCTTCTTTCTGCAGAAATTTCTTGGAGCTTTCCGAAAGGATCGCCAACGTCAATGGTGAAATCTTATATTTTCTCACTCTTCAATTATAGTTTTTATTGAGCAGGAGGATCTACGTCACATTTATTTTGCCTCCCATTGTAAATTCATATTTTTCATTTTTTTTCTTTCAAATACTTTTAAATTTTAAGCCTTCAAAGCACTTTCAAATTTTAAGCTATCAAATATTTTATAAATGTTAATCAAGTCAATTTTAGCTCTTGAATGACTTTGAATGATTGAGTGTGTGACAGCTCGAACAAATAGAATCAACTGTTTTGATTTGATACCCATTGTAGCATATTTTGCTAGAGATGAGTATTGATTCTAATTTATCTTGCTATATGTATATATCTTAAATACGTGATTATTTTATGCTTTCTTTTTTCTCAGTAATCATTCACGACATTATATTGACAGGGGAAAAAGCTACTAACACTCCTAAAGTTTATTTAAATGGTCACATAAATCCTTTAATTCCATAAATTCTCAAAAAAATTCTTTTTTTACTATTATAGCCTTTGTGATAATAACCTAAAGATTGACTTTAAATTAATTTATATAATAAGCACAAATAAAAAATTAAAATCATACAATATATAAACTAAGATAAAATTTATAAATTATTTTGAGTAATAGAAAAATTATTTTAACAAAATCAATCTATCATATTTTTTTAGTGATAATAAAATTGATTTGAATTACGAATATTAAAATATTTGTACTTAACATTCAAAATAATTTAAAAATTAATATTATGTTAATTACAATATTTTGTTTAAATTATGTCTATATTAGTATAAATTTTAAATTCAATTTTTGGATTAATGAATTTTAATATTAATAAAATCAGTCAGGATATACTAATAATAGCTTAATATTAAATATAATTTTCATTATATATATATATATATATATATGTATGTATATATATATATATATATATATATGTATGTATGTGTGTGTATGTATGTGTGTGTATGTCTCATCAAACTTAAACCTAACTAAAATAACAAACTTGTTGGGAATCCTAACTGAAAGGATTCCTAGCAATTCCTCATGATGGGATGAACCAAGATAATTTTGATCCAGAGATTTAGTTACTGTAATAATATCTCGAGGTTTGCAGAGTTAATATACTAATTGATATAATTATCATATGTGTGTTAATTTATTAGTTATACTTGTTATAATATTTTATATGTATCACATGATATTGTATTTTTCTTTTTTTTATCTTATTACTACTTTGTATTTACTAGGTTTATAATCAAAGCATATAATAGGAAAAAGGGGTATGTGTGATCATTTATGAAACTAGTGGGGTCTATTTGACGATTTAAATGAGTATTGGGAGGTGTAGGTGGCTTTTTCTCTATTGATAAGATACATCTTTTGCTTGCATAATGTTTTCTCTCATAGTCTCTCCTAATAAAATAAATGGCGAAGATTGAATTTTAAATTTTCATATTGATAATCAAGTCAGTTTGTTTCACTTTATTTACAATTAAACTATTTTTTTAACTAGATTTAGAAGATTAGGAGAGAACAACAGCCCTAATCCCTTTTGCTTATGCTTATTTTCATATTGTTGATCACTTCCTCTCTCGTTTCCTCTAGGTTTCCTGTGATATTCACCGAGATTTCCTATTGATTTAAACAATTATAAAAAGCCAACAAGTCTTCTTTTAATTAGATGATAATTTTTTTTAAACAAACCACTACTAGTTTGCCAGCTAATTTATCCTCTATTAGCTCTGACTTTATATGTCGACCGAACACTACAATAGCATTTACTTATTATAAAATTAAAAGTGGAAGATGCAACTAAGAATTAACAACAAATATGTGCTTGACTTGGTCTTTTTACCTGCAACTTCCTTTAATTGTGAACTGGGAACTTTAAACTATTTTTTCAGTCTTCTTACCAAGTTAGATAATGACGTACGAATTCCAAAACAGGTATGATTTTTAATGGGGCGGACCATCTAGAACAGTATAATTTTCTTTAATAAGTTGAAAAAACCATCAAGAGAAATTATAACGTGTATGAGCTTGACACAAACTCTAAGCTAATTCCAAAAAAGTTGTTGTGTTATAAGTTCTTACAATTTGAATATAAATAGAGAAATAAAATCAGTGGCAGTCAATGTGTTAGGTGCATTGCATTACTTTGAAAGTAATCCGATCCATGGCTCCAAGCTAATTCATTCAACGGCTGCTGTCCATTGTCCTTGCGTATGCTAGCTCTCATTTGTCCTATTTCCTTTCTTCATCTTAGGCTTGTTATTATTAACTAAAGCAATATCAAAATTAATATTTTTATTAATTTTTTGTATTACAAATTAATATTATTAATTTTTTTATTGACATATTTTTCTTTTAATTTTAATAATTAAATTATTTAACTTACAATTAAATAATGGGTTAATTTCGAGTAACCCCCTCGCGAAGTAACAATCTTCAAATTCTCACTTACTATTGAAAACATCAAGCTGCCCCCTAAAGACCATTATCTTTAACCTTAACCACCATTGACTCATGAAAGTACAAAAGTACCCCTACCCTAACAAAATATTTTTGTAACGGTATTGTGAGGCTCAACAAAAATAGTTGATATATGAAAAGTCATTGAAAATGTAGAAAGTTAACTATTAAATTATGAAGATATAACCAGTGAAGAAGTGATTAAAAATAAAGTGTCGAAATGACTTCATGGGCCTGAAAAGATAAGTAATTTCCCTGAATTAGACATGTTAGTTAAACAAATTACAAGCCACACCATCATATACAAATTACAATTATGCAAATTATAATAATGGCATAAAATTTAAATTTTCAAAATTTTTGGGCCCATATGTAGTCGTGGCATGTTATGGAAATTACAAGTATCCTACTAGTTCAAAATTCAAATTGATTGTGCATAGCATTATCCCATGATTACAAAGAACAGTGTATACACCCTACCAGCCGCAAAACATTGAAATCTAACCATTGAGTTCAAAAGCTCTAACAAAGCAGTGGGAATGCCATCTTCCAGGGGAAGCTCCAGTAACTTTTTTGATGAAAACGAAGAACAAAATTTGCAAGTGAATTATAAGGTCATCAAGTTTAAAAACAAATCGTGTATTGACTCTGGTGAACGAGTAGCAATCAAAGTTTCTGAATTTGCTGCAAATCCTAAAAGGCTTTATTACAAATGTGAGAGGTCGGGTTGTGATTACTTTAGGTGGTGGGAACCATCTAGCTTTGAGTACAAGGTGATTGCAAGAGGGTTGGATAAGTTGCAAGATGAAAAAGAGAACCATACTTTCCATCATGAAAGTAAGAAGCTGAAAATAAATCAGACAAGATGAAGAGTTTACTATATACCATTATCAAAATGTAGTCACTATGTATTATGTACATTTACCATCTTGGGCAGAAAATAAATAAATAGGTTGACTACATTGTTTAAATAATAGAGATAATAAGTAGAGAATGAGCATAAGTAATCAAAATACTGTATTTCATTATCAAAAGTTGTGGTTCATTACATTTTGATAGCACGTGAGCTGTTCTTTCTATATACGTGTATGTTACAATGAATATTTCACAAAAATTAAGGTGAATGCCTGCACCCTTCTGTTGCTACTCTTCTTACCTTTGTCCAAAATATGAATTGTAATACATCTAAAATTTTAGAATAACTTTGTTGCTTTCCAACTGTCATATTCACTGCCATAACAGTGTATTATAGATACAAAAATTGCACAAAATGACCAACACATTTGTTGGTGGTGAATATGCTAAAATAAATTATGTCGCCTGAGCATGCATTGCAATAAAACCCAACAACAATACTTTACAAGCATTTTAACACAACATAAGAAATTTAAATACATCATTGCAAGGCTTTTCAACCCAACAACATATTGAACAACTTATAGTAAATATGAAGGACTGATTTTCCATTTAAATCTCCTTTTGTCTTTCTTATGAGAGGGGCAGATTGTGAAGAGCCTCTTGGAGTGGTTGTTTCTTTTGTAATTTGAATTCCTATTGCAGGTGGCATTCCAAATACAGCTTCCAATATTTGTCCAACTAGTCATTTGTTTACTGAACCCTCTACTAGTACTTATTTATTGACCAACAAACACAACAATCATGAACATATACTGAACAAACTTATAACACATGTTATGTAAGAAAATCTAAGTGTAGAAAATTTATGTAGATACAAAATAAAGGAAGAAATTTATTTTTATTTTATTACTCAATCAAGATAAAAAAAGATATAAAATGAAGAAATTGAAGTGCTACTATTATATATTTCAACTAATAGTACAGCTTCAATTATATAGAAAAATAATCTAAAATATCTCAATTAACTTGACTAAAAAAGCGAACATGCTCTTAAACTTATTCAACAAGCAAGTACCATAACTGACTTCTAGATAAAACGAAGACTAACAAAGTTATTGACTTGTTTAACCAAAATAAAATGGGAGCAATAAATGACTTAAAATTGAGGCTATAACAGTAAAATACTATACTAATTTATGACAATGTTACTTATATCACATTGACATTCTATGTATGCTAAAATGTTAAAAACTAACTTACATTGATACGTAAATAAAATTATTAACTCCATCTTCTGAATATTAAACATATATCATGCCTTTGAATATAAATTTTAAATAAACCTGATGCAACATCAGCACTTCCTACAGTAGCAAATGGTTGTGTTGGTGTTTATGTGGGTGTTGTAGTTGCTAGGGCAGTAGAAACCATTGCTTGTCTAGGTGTGTTCATCTCTAGCATTGAGGTAGAAGCATTTATTTCTAGAAATGATGCACTAGAGCTTGAAACAACTGCTAAAGTCTTTTGATGCGTCTAAATATTATGACTGTAAGATAAGGTCATTAGAGGATAATGAAATAGCAGGTGATAATTTGGAAAAAAAACATAAATTTATGAACACATAGAAGTATAAGCTTTACCATCATTGTTCTAGTCTTCTTGCTTGCATTGAATAGATTATGAGGACAATATCTTGTATTGTGCCCAATACCTCTACAGTATACACATAAAACTGTGAATTTTCTTCTATGGGATAGCGCTTCACTAGCCTCTCTTCTTCTACAAGTCTTAGGCCTGCAACATGCTCTAGATACATTTGGAGGCAAGATTTCATCATCAGCCTCTATGTGTGGCCACTTAGACTTGTTAAGCAGAAGATGCATGATGCCTAAATAAAATTTTAGGAAAGCCTCTTTTATGAAGTAAGGAGTAACATATGCTTTATAAGTAGCCCTTAAATGAGCGATACAAGGCATTGTATGATGTTGGTAAATTTCTTAATATATAAGTGTCAGTATGCAAGTGTACACAATAAGTAATAAAGTGATAAGTATTCTAGTATCGTCTCCACAAGGACTAATGCTATTAGAGTTGCTATAGCAATTCTTATAGAGCAAATTCAATTAAATCAAATCAAATCTTTTTAATAACTGAATTAAACTAAGTAATCTAAATGATGGAAAATAAAATGCACTAAACAAGTTAATACATCTCCCATAAGAATGTAATCACTAAGAATGATGTAGTTGAGTGAATCAACTCACTTAATGGTGTTGACAACACTAATACGTCCTCAGCTGTCACCTATTGGATATCTTATGTCTATATGCAACCTAACAATGACCAGTTGTTGTGCCACACAAGATATAACATTAAAAGATCTAGGTTCCTAATACCCTACAAGGTGATTCCCTATGTCTAGTTCATCACTAGTTTTAAATTAAGCATGACCTTATTCAAATTGAGTTAACCTAACTTGAAAAACTTAATTTAGAACCAAGTATTGTTCTGATATGATCCACTAAAATAGACCCTTTTATGGCTCTCTTTTAGCTTGTATCACTAAATGGGTGGTCAGTCAAAATAGTGAATTAGATTTAACACTATCAATACAAAATGCTGTAACAGTCATGCAGCAACGCAATAAATTCAATCAATAAACCATTAAGCTTATTTATCACTCAACCACAAATAGATTTAGTTCATGATTTGTATTGAAACAAAAATAAAACCAATTCAGTCATCATATACATCATCATAAATCAAAGAAATAAGAAAGATAAGGATAAGAGTGTAAAGCCCTTTGTGATTGCTTGATTTCTTCTTCCTCACGCCTACAATCTCTCTTATTCAGCTTGGAATTTTTTGTTTCTTTGTTGTTTTCTTTTTCTTTTCTCAATTTTTTTCTTATGAATGACGGCTCCCTCTTTTCCTTTGTATGTGCTTTCTTTTATAATTGAAACTAGGGCAATTGGATGTCTAGGGCATGCGTCTTCCAGATTTGGAAATTGCAAATCACAGTTTTTTCTGAGATTCGTGCGCATTTTTTTCCTCTGTTGTTCCAGGATTGCTACAACAATGGTTGCTACAGCATTGGCTACAGTACTGCACTGTTTCAGACTAGCTTCTACTTTTCTGCAGCCGATTTCTTTCCTCACTTTTCCAAGCCCATTGTACAACATTCCTTCTTTAAAATTGCATTTCCAATTGCCTACAATTAAACACATGATCTAATCACACAATTTATTCCAAAACAACCTAATTTATTAAAAGTAAACTAAATATAGATAAGTATGCAAAATTTAGCTAGAATGCAACTAAAACACATCAATTACTCTCTAAGTAATCTTGATTTGAGTCCAAAAGTGCTATAGATAACTCTCATTTCATAGAGTTATCATATGACTACATAGTTGACTACTAATTTGCCACAGCCTACAATCACATGTATATATCCTCTAAATTAACTATATAAGACTTCTTATTATTAGCTATTAGCTTAAATGGCTATACAGATTTTAATTTGATGATAACAAACCATCTGTTGAGGGTAAAATGGTAAATTTATTTTTCATCATCTCACTAGTTCTTAAAGGGAAAAAATTCATACATGCAAGATCAAGCTCAAGATACTCAATGAACAATGACACAATCAAGGACGAACATTAAGGGTAGTAGCTTAGGCGATCTCTATTGTTATATTTCTTGCAAAGTTAGCAAGATTTAATGTATGCTTGATTTAACATTTAAAAGCTCAAGTTATCCTACATGATATTTTCAATAAATCATTACTTTTTATAAACTAAAGGTTTTATACTTATAAGACAAATGATTTTATACAATTAGTTGTTTTTCAAAATTATGGACTAAATTGAAAACTTTTGAGAACTTTGAAATTGACAAGTATATTTTAAATGCTAGAAGTAGACCTATCTATAAAGGTTTAAGAAGTTTTGGGCTATAGTATAATTTTTAAAAGCTTTTAGGAAAACCTATAAATTCTAAAATAGTAGTGGCTAACCGTTTCTATATAGCGGCCAATAGCCTTAAGTCCAAAAACTTAACGATTAGCCAACAAAATTAAGCGGTGATCCACTTAGGTAAGATTTTCAAATTTAATTTTGTAACAATAATGTGCTACATTAATATAGCTGCTAACTGCCTTATTTTAGTGGTGACTCGACAATTCTCCAAAAAGTCAATAGCAGCTAATTTGCTTGTTTAAATTATAAAAACTCAAATCAAAATTGAATTTAATAACTTTTTATATCTTTAAAATGCTTAAACTTGTTCATACAACTGATCTTGAGCTTTATTTTGTTTATCTACATGCATTAATTCATTATTGAGCTATCATTCGTCTATACAATCTTGTAGAAAGTAATCCTTGTAAACTTTATTTCAATATTAAAATTGAGCGAGTGTGAGTGTGAGAAACACTTGGAAAAGACATTTGGGTGCTCATCTTTATTTATAAAACTTTCTTGACACATTGGAAGTGTTGTGAAAATTTTATTAAACTCGCAAGCGCACGAATCTATTGTAGAATAGATCAACGGTGGCGAGTGTCGATCCCACGAAGAGGTGAATTGTAATTGCTTATATAATTAATTTTCTAAGTAGGTGGTTGGATTTATAATGAAAGTGACGTAGGCTATCTTATGATTTAAATTAGAACAGCGGAAATAAACTATTAAAATGAAGTGCTTGGGTCTCTACATTTATACTCAATATACACTATGGGCTTAACATTCTTTATTAGTGCCAATTAAATCATGAAGGGGGATTTTCCACTTCTCATGAGTCTCACTCTCATTAATATGATGCTAAGTGCTTACCACGCCAAATAGTAATAACTTTGAACTAGAGAGACGGTTATACCAACCAATATCTAGATAAGATTATTACTATTTGTCAACAAAAAGTCAAAAAATCCACAAAGAATTTACCAAATTAAGTCCATGGAGCATGTTGAGACTTCACCTTCAACCCAAGCTTGAAAGAAAATTAGCTACTTATAATTGAACTACGGTAAAATGGAAATTTTATTAAAATATGTAGAAAATACAAGATAGAGGAGGAATTACAGAAAATGAAGCTCAAAAATAGATTTAGGGGTGTCAAATTAGGGGGGAGCCCCTTTTTTATAGATACAATGAGTAAATAATGACCATCAGATTAAAACAATTTGGACGTTTAGGATTACGACACGTGACAAGTTCTGATTGGATAAAACACATCATCAGGTCTGTCATTCAGTGTATATGCATGTACCGTACACACGTTTTTTTAGACTACTAACATACTGCCACATCATCGGTTAACAACGCATAAGCATTTTAGTCCAATAGGATCGTGATAGATCATTAGTCAATGCCACGTAAGCAGTTAATGCCATATTATTCGTCCAATCGAATACATAAATGTGAACAGTGCCATTTATCTTTTTAAGCTCTTCTTAAGGTTTTCGACTGTCTTGAATTCAAAATTACTGTCCGTTTTGCTATTTGATCTCTTGTTCACTGTGAAATGACCATGATGCCCCCTAAAATACATAAAATACTTAATTAAAATAAAACATACATAATTAAATCACAAGGGACTTAAAGACATAAAAGTAGGGATATTAGTGAGACTTAGAATGTAAAATGACGATTTTCTCCTTTATAAATACACACTCTTTAGGACTCAATAGGCAGTCAATTGTAAAATCTTAAAAGCCTTAAATTAAAAGACTTAGATAATGGAATACTCAAGCTCAGATTGCTTGAAGGTGTGGACTTAGGTGGGTGTTGCTGAACCATGTAAAAATATTGTGTTTGCTTTCTTCTCCTTTATCTCTTTAAATTTATGCATCTTTAAATTTATTATCATTGATTTTTTTGAAACATTGATTTAAATTTTTTTATGATTTTATTTGTATATTTTTTAATACTTAATTCATCCCCCTCTTAGATTGTTTGGCTAGAATTTCATTAGCTATATATGACTTGTTGGCATCCTCAACTTCAAACAACATCTTACTTGCTAGCATAGCACGATAGGACCTTTCAGCCTTGAGTAACTTGTGCATCTTCTTATTGATGTAAGAAAGAGCTTCAGTTTGCCATCCCTAAGATTCTATCTTTCCTTCTATGATTGTTTGCATCATCTTATTCCATATACGCTTCATCAAGGTTATGATTAGAACCTTTCTCATATTTTCAAGCCATGCATTCTAACTCTCAGTCATGTTGTTTGTTGTATGATCATATTTGACTGATTTTTCAAAAGCATGAACTGATCTGTATTTTGGGTTGATTTTTCTTAGCCAATTGAAAGCATATGCATTAACCTCCATTATATGCTCATCCTTATTACCAGCCCTGATAGCCTTTTAGTACTCGTCTCTAAGCTACACATTGAGAAATATTTGTGTTAAGTTGGAAAGTACATACCTTGCATAGTACCTAATAAGGGAAAGAATTGACATGGTTAATCTTGGGCTACCCCCTAATGAAATGATAAAACTTTACATTGGCCCCCTTAAGTTTTGACAACATTAGGTTACCCCCAGAGACATTTGGATAAGGTTTGGGCTTATTAGATCATACAAAGCTATAAATTAGTACACTCGTTTGTCTATCTGTGATGAAGGTTTACTTCCTTAAATCAGTAAATACTCCTTCAAATGCCCCAGAGACAGGTTCAACTCTTAGTGTTCTTAGATTCACACATATATACTGCTAATGGAAAGATCACTTGGTTTGCATTAAATGTAACTATTGATAACAGTATAACCTCGAATGTGTTAATCTTATAATATTGATTTTGATGATAATAAAACTTATATGTACTTGATGAAAATGTTTGAGTTATTAAAATAAATTTCTTAAAGCCATAAACATGTTTAAAGAATCTTAATGACCATTAACTTGAGTCGGAAAATTATTTTTCCATAAAAAGTCATCAAAATATAAATTCTGGAAATTACCCTTGAATCGTTTATTATAAAAGGCGAACCGTTTATTTATAGAAAAGTTTCAGAGCATTCTGAAAATTAACGGTGAACCGTGTATTACTAACGGTGAACCGATAATTTACAAAAAGGAGAAAACTTTCTAATCTTGAGCCATTTAGCACAAACGGAGACCTAAGTTTGTTTTGTAGGTTTTTGGAAATAAACGGCGATCTAATAACGGAAAACGGTAAACCGTTTATTTAAAATCTAAGCACAACGGCTACTTGGACAAGTCAAAACGGTTAACCGATAGCAGCAAACGGCGAACCGATTATTCTCAGAAAGTCAACAACAGCTAGTTTTCAGCTCCAACTATAAAATGACTCAATCAAATTCAAATCAAAATAGATCAAATAGTTTTCATTGAGCTTACTGCTGAGAAAACTTACATCATTGGGCTTTAAACTTGTTTTTATTTCATTGATTCACACATTGAGATTTCAATTGTAATCATATACATTGTGTGAGAGATTAGTTGATTGTAATATTTGTTTTTGAGTAATTGTAAGTGTTGAGATACACTTGGGTTAAGAGATTAGGAATAATCTCTTGATTGTAAAGGTCCATTGACATATTGAAGTCAAGTGTAAGTGGTGTTGAAGTCTTGGAGGCTTGCTCAGTGGAATCCTCAAGCCCGGTGAGCTTGGAGGCGTGGATGTAGGCACGGTTGGCCGAACCACGTAAAAATCACGTGTTTGATTTATCTTCCCTTATCTATTTAAATTCAAGCATTGTTAATTATATTATTTTAAGACATTAGTTTTAATTGTTGTATAATTTTATTTGCTTAATTCTTTAAAGAACCCAATTCAACCCCCCCTCTTGGGTAGCCTAGACAGTATTTCAGAATGGCCTCTTCAATGATATCTGTCAAGACTAATAAATGGTCTATAGCCTTCCCTAAAACCATCTCTAAGTCCACGAAAACTAAGAACGAACTTTTGGAACTCTCACTTTAAGCATTGCTAGTGCACCTAGCATATGTTTTTTAATGATGTAAGCATAGTCCCATTGGTCTTTAAAGCGCTGAACATGGTCTCGACCACCTGTTGACTTTATAATTTTTCTTTTAACCCTATAAGCCTTATGTGGAATGACCTCAATCCCATACACTTTTTTTATATCAATAATCATATTATCCACAAAAAATGAAGGATCAGTAATGATTTTCTTCTAGTACTTCCTGATGATCCAAGCAGTTATTGCCTTTAGATTTATCACAATCCCTTGACATGTATGGATATTATGAAAACTTTTTATTTAGAAGCATTCACCATTCTATGCAATAAAGCATATACTTTGAAAGGACAGTTGGATGTATAACAATGACATAGTATCCTTCTTCTCTCAAATTTCACTTTTCTACCTTGAAAACCTTTTTAAATACAGAAATCTTGAAGGGCCTATGCAAAAGACTTAATGTTTTTAAAAACTATTCCAATCATAAACTCCACTGGATCTGTACCATCTTTAAACATTTAACCCCCTAATATACGAGACATTGCACTGAATGGATGCTCATCATTTGATGATTGCATTGGACCAAAATCAGCATTGCCACTTTCATAACCTCTGACAAGCCATCATCTTTATTATTGTCATCATCATGATCAAATTTACCACTACCTTTATATCTTGCTTCTTCATTATTGCCATCATTTTTTAAATCATACCTTAAATAAAACTCATCTTCAACAAGAAGAGAAGGCAAATCATCCATTGCTGTCTATGTTAAAGAGCCAACAGCTGATGAATTTGTAATTCCTTGTCTTTCTTGGCTTAGGCCTAGTCTGAACAAACTCACTGTCTACAGAATTTTTTTTTCTTTTCTTTCCACTACTCTTTGAAGGCTTAGTAGAAATAGATTATATCTTCTGACTTTGTTGTGCAATCCTTTAAAAATCCCTCATCTTGACAGAAATAACTTTCGTTTTGTTAGCACATATATAAGATGATTGTATTTTACTACTTCTCTCCTTAACCTTATTTGACTTCTTTATAGTTGTCTAAAATAGTTCAACTTAGTCAACTTGAGATGGAAATTGATGATGTCATGCAGCTTTATGATCAGAACTTGGTGGTTGCTCCAGTGGTGTTGACTGCACATGTTCAAATATGGTTGGAAAAGTTGATGTTGTAGGAGCCACTGGTATTATATCAGGATCTGAAATAGATTGACCCTTCTGTACTGTATTTTCTTTATAAATTTAGGATAACAGTGGATTTACATAATCCGCATCCACTCCAATGTCATCATCGTCATTTTCATTATCCATCATAAAATCATAAAAATCATTGGCAATTTCATTGTCTTTGTCTAGTTGAGATGTATAGGTAGTTTCATGTGCTGGTGTTTGGTCAATTTTTAGGTTAACTGTTAGAGTAGGCAATAGGGTTTAGTCATAACTGGGTGTGTGTCATTAAAATCACTGCCAAACTCCATTGTTAGCTGATTTTATTGTAAATTCACTTCCATTGGTGGCCTAATCTTTTTAAGAAGTTGTTCTATGCTTAATACGTTCATTGTTGCTGTTATATATGGCTTAGGATCCTGTGTGGTTAATACTTTAAGAGTAGCTACAACTTGTTTAGCTTCATGTTGAAGTTCAGTTTGATTTTCATGAATTGACTCAAGTTGAAGGGCTACTTGAATGACAGATTTAGGAGCAAGGGTAGATGGATTGATAGGTTCGAGTCTAGGGGTAGGGGTAGGTCTCTTACCTTTTCTTTTTTTCCCTGGAACGCTGTTAGTATTTCTACCATTCTTCTTGGTAAGTGCTAGTTCAAACGGTTATGATGCTTCTATAGCAATAATCTGAATGTCATCATCAACTAATCTTTTTTGAACCCACATCACATTCAACAGTAACAGCTTCATATGGAAATCAATCTCTGTGTACTTCTTCTTGCTAAATAAGCGCCACACCTGATATACTTCACTATCATTCTCTATTACCCCATTTTTTTTTCATTTTAGGGCAATGTAAACTCAAGGAAAAACCCCTCAAGAGGCTAGGTATTTCCCCAAAAGCTTGCCTTGTTGTACTATTGATCAAGATCACCCTACTTAGAAAATCTAGATATATTAGGCCAACATCCCATCTTACACCCATAAGGTTAACAAAAGCTAACACCTTGAAATTTGTTTCCTATTTACCTCAACACACAAGCAAGCTTCAAAATCCATAATCCACATATATACTACTAGTCAAATAATTTGTAACAAACTAATAATTGTAAAACAAACGAAAAGCACACAATAAATTTTGCAACGAGTTATACATGTACACAAAAAACGTGCCCACAGAACAGGCATATACAACCTCATTATTCAAATCATTTATTACAAGTGTTACGATTATTCAACATTAAGCAAAATGAAACATAAAAGCCTGCCCACTCAAATTTCAAAATCATCACCTATAATGAGCCTCACAGTTGTAACCCAACAACAATAACTTGCAATGCTCATAAAAACTAACAAAAGGAACAGAATTCTTGGTTTGCTTTTGTTGATTTCAATCTCCTGAGTGCAAAACAAGCAAGAATTTCCTATATTTTTTTATTGCAAACAAAAATCTCCAAATTGATAAAAATCGAGCATTTCCAATAATGTTTTAAAATCAACAATTAACACCCTGATGCAATGTCAACAACCTAACATTATCAGGCCCAGAAATTACATAAATACCAACATACAATCCAAAACAAAAGATGTTGGTACAATGTTAAAAAAAAATCTTTTTTTTCCTTATCTCAATTGTCAGAGGAAGCTGTTCAGACTCATATTCTTCATTGTTATTGCTTGAGTTCATCTAGCTCCTTCCAACTTCATCCTTATAGTTTCTTTAGTGGTCTCCATTTTTTTTGTCTCAATGAAGTTTTAAATTTACAATTGTATGCACAAATGCTTGGCTTTACTTTGGCGCGAAAGCAAAGCTTTCATTTTTTAATCACATTGTCTATTTTTTCCTTTTCCTTTTTCTTTTTCTTTTTCTTTTTTTATTTTTACATTTATTGTTGGATTTTTTAATTCAGCATTGTTGGATCTTTAATCTAACATTGAGCTTATATGTGAATAATTATATGTTGCAGACTGTCATATAAAATTAAGCCCAATTAAAAGTGATCAGTTAAGGTTTATGGTATTATGGGTTTTAATGTATTTAATAGGATGTGAACTTTTAATGTGTAGAGACCCAATAGTATTCTAATTCTATGATGGGCAAAATTAAGAATACCCAGTGACAACAGAAAACTGTTGTCTATATAAGTGGTTATGGTCCCCAGGTCACACGTTAAGGAGAAATCTTTTCATTCTTTTTGATATCCCATCATCAGAGAGAAAGCACAGAGAGCTAAAAGGACTCTCTAGGAGAACGTGTAGATCTGGAAGGCCAACCACACAACTCTAGAGAAGAATTAAGCGTTATGGATTCAGGTACACTTCCGCATAATTTATTATTGATTCTTGGTGATATGACATGAATATTCCTGGGTTATAAGTGATAGTTTTCACTAAAGGTTTTATTGTCCCAACAACATTTAGACCACAAACTGCCTTCGATAAAACTGAGGAAGACATCATAAATGCAAGAAGAAAATGAAGAAGCCATGAACGATATTTTGGAATTTTGGTGATAGAAACTGAGAATATTTAATGTTGAGGGCTCAGAGATGTAAGAATGAATTAGATATGAAAACAGAAATATATCCACGGCAAGTGCAGAAGTGCTTACAACTTTCTTCTCAACAAACTTACCTACAAAATTTCCTACAACTTTTCTGTTGCTAACATTTTTAGTGTTTTTAGAAAATTTCCTAGGAACTTTTCTATTTAATATATTATATAATTTTTTTTTGTTGGGTGAGACTAATTTAGCTTAAGCTTTTTATATAAAATTTTGACACAATTTGTCTAGCTTTTGACTTCGAATATCTATAATTGACATTAAATTACACATAGATCAATAGATGAAAATTTATGCAAATTTCCAAAAAAAATTAAATTAGAATTACTTGTCCCCTTTTTTTAATATTTTCTATATAAATTCGTATGACCTATGACTGAAAAAATTACATGGAATCTGAATCTACAACGCACTTTCAAAATGTCCAAGTAAACCCATTGATTTGTCGATGATGCAAATTTCCAAAAAAAATTAAATTAGAATTACTTGTCCCCTTTTTTTAATATTTTCTATATAAATTCGTATGACCTATGACTGAAAAAATTACATGGAATCTGAATCTACAACGCACTTTCAAAATGTCCAAGTAAACCCATTGATTTGTCGATGATATTTCGGTTTCCTTGAGTTCCACAGAGTAACTTTCAATAAATCATTAAAAATGGTAAGGAGTCATTTTCTCGAACACTTGGATGTATGACGATATTCGAAACAGCTATGATTTTATATGGGCCGACCATTTATAATAGTATCATTTTCTTTTCAATTAATAGTTGAAAAAAGCATCAAGCGAAATATAACAAGTATGAACTTGACACAAGCTTTTTATTACCTAATTCCAAAACAGTTGTTGCGTAATAAGAAATGCGATTGGATTATGAAATCTTAAAATTTGAATATGAATTTGAGAACGGGATAACACACACACACACACACATTGCATTGCTGTCAAACTAATCCTGTCTCTGCAGGCTAATTCATCCGACGGCTACTAACCAATCTCTCTCCTTTGTCGTATTTCTTTGCTTGATCTCATCTCCTTACCATCTAGATTATTATTGCTATATGCTGAGACATCTGGACATGTCATCAACACTTGCTGAGTCAGGCCATGTTTATGAGTTGATTTAAGTTAAGATCTTCACCGAGACATTTTGTCAAACAATTTGCTAAATATATCAAGCACCTGCACATACTAATAGTCGCTTAGCACTAACCCCACTCAACTGTCAACAGAACCATTGGCTTCAAATCAGAGGATGTGGTGGTGGCTTATCTACAGTGCCGATATAATGCCTTGGAGGAGTCAATTTGTTAGTTCACTTCTTAACCTTTTATGTCTTCTTCTTGAAGTGTTTCTCATCCCAAAACTTCCAGTTTGCTTGCGCACCACTGATGGATCTACTAGATATTTTCTACATTTGCAGCCCTGACAAGACAGCCCCGAAGAATTGACCTAATAATAAAATTTGGTTAAATCAACAAGTTTTAACATTTGAGTCTTTCTGTCAAACAGTTAGCGACAAACCAGAATCATCTTCAAGAAATTCAAAAGCACACACCCATAAAGAAAGAGGGTCCAAAGTTGATGAAGCACAACATTTAAATGGTAAAACTGGAAGTTAAAAATACATCTAGAAACTTTATAATAACAAAAAATAATCCACCTGTGCTTTTTGACACATGATTTTTCCCGCCACTTCCAACTTCCAAATCAACTTATAAGATCTTATAAATTGCCTTCATGGACACTGGACCCCACTCTGGGCACTTAGCGGGCCTTTTATTACAAGTGTGCTCTGCTTCACGGCTTTCAAGCGGCATGTGCACTGTTCTTCATGGCTTAAAATGCTTTCACAACTTCCAGAAAACAAGTTGCCCAGTTGTTGCCTAGACTGTTGTGAACAATTCTCTCACATAGTCACATAGTCACATATTATTTCTGTTCCATATATTCCCTTGTCCTCGTTCATAATTGTTCCATGCTGTTCAATCTGGATTTACATGATTCAGGACAAAAGATCAGAGATGGTTTTATTTCTATCTGGAAATATTAGAAGGCTATCCTCAAGTTACAGAGAATCTAAATCAACAAAGAACTGCTAGAATGGCAAAGTAACTCACCAACTTATAAGAAGATACGACAGTACTTTAATTTGCAGAGTTGTCCAAATAAAATATCAATTAATGCATTTTCACACCAATGAACATAGGAGAGAGGAAAAAACAAAAAACAAAAAACTTCAATGGACTGCTAAAATAAATACAAGTTTCAGGCCCTTAATATTGCATTTCCAAGTAAACACATGCATTTGATAAAATTTCGAGATTTTCCTTGATTTGCCACGAATTTGAGCTTGTGAGCTTGTTATGGAGCTTCAATTGATTTAACTTCCTTCACCTCAGCTCAGCCTTGATTTAACTTCTGAATCTCGCTTCCTTCACCTCAGCTCAAGATTTGAGCTTTCGCTCAAATCCACTGCACACACACACACGGGGGAAAGGAAGAAGAGAATGAGAGAGAGAGGTGCGCTGTACTCATGCCACAGATCGTGAACAGTAACCTCTCAATGGACTGAAGTTACTTAAATACTGCAGCTGAGTGCAGGGACCCCTCGTGTGTTAGTACAAAAATGCCTATCGCATTATTAGCTAAAATAACATAATTAAATGTTACACTTGTACATAATCTACTACTATATAGGGTGTGATAAAATTAGACACATTAACATAATATTTGATCACTTAATAAATAGTTTGTCAAAATTGCTCCTTAATATTTGCCATTGGTCAAGTAATGTGAGAAATAAATCCAACATGGATTGTTTGCACCAAGAATCTATCACAGTTTTCTGCTCTTCAAACATGTCTATAGCTTCCCAAAGCTCGTCTGTGCCACCAACAGCTCTCATTTTTATACTTCGAGTCTTCCAGAAGTTCCAATGGTCTGCCCTAATTTTAATCGTGGAAATCATAACGCCATCTCCTAATTTCATTGCATTCTTCTTCACTTGGAGGCAGCATATTTATAGTAAAAGTGTTGGGTTTGGTCTGATTGGGATGATTTCACTAGGGGTGGGCAACGAGCCGTGCCGTGCTGTGCTCGTGCCGGCAAAGGAAAGCCCATGTGTGCTTGTGCTTGTGTCGTGCCATGCCGTGCCCACTATGTATTTTGTGCCATGTTGTGACGTGCCTAATTTTTTTTTCTTAGGCCCAACCCGACCCATGTGTTGTGCCCACACGTGTCGTGCCGTGCCTAAGAAAAAAAGCTCACTAACCTTTTTTTTTTTAATTTTCTTAAAAACACATATCAAGTTATTGGTGTATTTTTTTTTTTCAAGCCTATGTACCCTTTTAGATCCATGTGTCTTTATTAAAATTTAATAAAATCGAAAATTCAAAACTCAAGTCCATATTCAATAATAATAAATTAATAATAATAAGAGAATATAATTTTAATTACTAAATTTGACTCTATGGTATTAGAATTCTTTTATAATACTTAACAACAATAGTAATAATAATTTTTTCTTAAGGGTTAACTTAATTGTTAACTTGAAATTACATAGAATCATACATCATAGTTCATAAATAATATTAATATATATTTACAAAATCATAATATTTAAAATTTTATTTATTAAAATCATGATATCAATTATTTATTTAATAAATTATAAACATAAATCAATTATAATTTATTTTTTTGAATCTAAGGATTAAATAAATTTAAAAAGCTTGAGCTAATAAAATATATTTAAAGATTCAATTTCAAGTTATTTATGAAATCATAAAATTTTAAGTTTACTTTCATTAAAAGTGAAATGTGCTTATTGCGAGCTTTTTGCGTGCCATGCTTTGGCCCATCTCTAATCGTGTCGTGCTTTTAAGGCCCGCGTGCCTAAAATTCTAAGTCCAGCCCGGCCCACATGCGTGCCGTGCCATGCCTGGTGCTCCACCGAAGCGTGCCCGTGTCATGCTGTGCTGTACGAAAACATGCCATGCTGTGCCCATGCCGTGCCTCATGCCGTCTGGCCCATTAGCCACCTCTAGATTTCACCTTGTGACCATTTTCATTATTTGTGAAGAGATTATAAGTGAACTGAGATGGTTGTACCATCAGGTATCATAAAATTGAAACAAGGACGAAATCCAACATAGATATGATCCAAGCAAGCGGACACTTGATTAACAAAACACCAAAAGTCATCAACATGTAGTTTCAGATGGAGTGGCAGTTTACTTTTTTTTACTTAATTTTAATCAGTTAAATTATTAAATCTGTTTATTTTTTTAACTGAATAAAAATTTTCAATCACTAGATCATTAAGTTATTAAGGTAATTCTTTTAACTTTGTGCTTAATCTAAAAAGTTTGAATGATATCAGTAAAAAAAATATTCTTCAAAATATACTTATTTAATTAATTAGTTTTCATCTTTACTTAAATAAAATTTAATAATTAGTATTATTACCCATCTCTATATAACTTGTGATAATATATGGTGGTAGACTATTATTATTTTTATATTTTTAATTTCTTCAAATTAGCATTGTTTATCTTTATAATTTTTTATGAATATTTTTCATATAAAAACATCGTAAACTATAATAAAATTGATTAACATATATAATATAGAATATTAACGACTTGTATTCAATTAAATATGATCTATCTTATAATAATATATTATCTTGTTTATATTCTTTGATATGTTTATTATTTGTTTAACATTTATAATTTATAAGGATATTGTAAAAATATTAGTTTTCATATTTTTTAGTTAAAAAATAAATAATTTAATATTTATTTTTAACGATTTAGATAAAAAAATTAAATATATTATTTAAATTTAAACATTGAGTCTTATTCAGAATTTAGATTAATTCAAGTCTATTCAAATTTCACAGAAAAAATAAACGCCACCAAAATCTTTATCCCAAAATAGTGGCCACTTCCGACATCGAAATATCCACCACCATTACGAAAATCACCCTCATATTCAATTACAGCACAAACAGCAAATCCGATTAAGTTTGTGCTACAGCAATGCTGAAACAATTGAACAATTATTAAAGATCCTGAACCACGATTGCTGAACCAATCAGGAATTCCAATTCCTGGCTGGTTTCTTACTGTTGAGTATATGATGAATATAAGCACGCTGAGGAAACGGCATCGTTTTGTTTGTCTGTGTTGGATTAGACACACGTGACTTAAACGTGAGTCACTTAAGTCATCAAAACGTCATGAACAAAATAGAAATGGGCTGCGTTTTGGGCTAGTTTGATTTTAAGTGATTCGTTGTGCTTCTCACGTGGCTGCTTAATGATTCAAGAACGGTTAAACCGTTATGCCACGAGTCACTCGTCTGTACAAACTGCAAACTAAAGTTTGTTACAGAATCGGTTTTGAAGCTGGTGATCCAGCTAACTACATGCGTGTGCGAGAGACATTGCAGTGTGATATATAAGAGAGAGAGAGGTGTATCTTGTTACTCATACTCTGCAAAATTCCTCATTGAATCATCAATAAAGCTATCTGATTGATTCACTCGTGGATGTAGGTGTTGCAAAAGTCCGAACCACGTAAATTGATTTGTTCTCGTGTGATTGCTTGATTTCTGTTTCTAAATCTTTTGTTTCAATTCCACAGAGCGATTGCTAGGCTGTTCTTAATAGTCAATTGATCAATTCTTGTATCGAAATTTATAAGAGTGTTGCATCCTGAGTGATCTTATTACGCAACTTGGGCAATAGATTTGGTCTTGTTAAGCTACTTATACAGATCAACGTCAACACCTGCAACTAAAAACCATGATTTCAGATATGAACAAGAAGAGGGAAAGAGAAAATAATTGCATACCTTTTCGTAGAATAGTATCAGTGATGCAATTGCCATGTGCAGAATTATTAGTCGTAAATCTGCCAAATGTTGTTGCGTTCTCCATTCAGTTTCGGGCAATCAGTAAATATTAGCTCCACTGTGGATCTGCTAAAATCTTGGTGTGTACTTTCAAGGGAGTGTTAGGATGTAGTTTCGAGTATAGATATAGGTAGTTCTTCTAGACATGATGGAAGCTCTGGCAAAGATTGGAGCTGCTCGCAATGACTTGCATCTAACAATTGTACCTGTGAAGGAAGCTCTAGCAATGACTGAAGCATTCTGCAATTGCTCCAGTAAAGTTCACTCGGCCATGAAAGTTGCTTAATTCTTGCAGGTAAACTATCAAAGTCGTTCCCACTTACAAGATTTCCAATAAGGATACACGGCCAATATCTTGAGGGATTTCCATGATACCAGTCACTTAATCTATAGCTTCGCTAAAGAAGATAAACCTGATAATATTGGAGGCCGCACCAAACGTCTGCATCCACGAAATGAAAGCTTTATAACTTCATTTAAATATGCAACAGACGATAGTAGTTTACTAATGGCCAATCTCTTAGCGAAGAGACACTTCAATAATTTTAAGTTTCCCAAATTCTCAGAGATAGCGTCAGTGATACAACAGCCATATGCTGAATTCTATGTTGTGAATCAGCCAGAATATTCAGCTTGTCTGCCAATGAGGATATGGTAACTATTTAATTCAAATTAAATTGGAGGAGCTAATGAGATTGAAGAAACCTGACCTTTATTAGAACTTGTGATGAAATTGCAACAGCATCTCACTGCTCTTCGGGTTAGCAATTATGAAATAATATCTATAATGTAATCACAGCAATGATAAAGAACGTATACGAACCCTGAGTTAATTAATTATTCCATAATATTCCTGTGACCTTGTCCTTGTTCATGACATACTTAAATGCTTCCTATTTCAATCTTGGAGCATCTTTCTTTGTTTAGGATTTTGAATAATTTCTTAGTTAATGCATCCTCGAATCAAACAGAGGTATTGTCAAATAATGTGGCTTCTAGAAAGTCAAAATGCCCCAAGCTAAAATTTTTGAAGCTGAGATATTTGAAAACGACACTTTTCAAAGAAAAAACACAAAAAAAAAAAAAAGGGAAGCAGCAAAATGAACAGTGATGGACAGTAGCCACTCGTGGCTATGAAAGGAGGGATTCTCCCCCTCATTTTGTATCCATTGTTCAATCCAATTCTTGTGAGAAAAAGAGAGCTGAAGGGTTTGTGAAGTTCTCTAGAATTTAGTGAGAAATTAGGTGTATTTCAGGCTTGGGTAAGAGAAAATTATTTCTGATGGTGTGATTGTAACAATTTTCCACATAGTGAATATTTTGTTTGGTTGTCTTTTGACAACAGCCGTGGTTTTTCTTCGAATTTGGAGTTTTCCATGTAAATCTTGTGTTGTGAGATTGATATTATTTTCATTTAATTTTTTCTATTGATTTGTTGCTTGACTAATTACTTGGAGTGATCTTGGGAGGAAGCTCAGTTTCCTAATAGTGGTATCGCAACCATTTGTTGAAGTTTTGGTGTCGGGGGTACTGTTCACATATATGGCACTATCACGTATACAATACTATTCACGTAAAGCAGTGGGAGCCAATCCAAATAGTCCATGGTAAAGGGCAAAGGCTAATCTATTAAGCAAATATGTCAAGATCAAAATTTTCAAGCCCAGTGAAAATTGAAATAAAAAAATTTGATGGGAAAATAAACTTTGGCTTGTAGCAAATTGAAGTCAAAGATGTATTGATTCAATGTGGGTTACACAAGGCATTGAAGGGGAGGCCAAACCCTACTTCTTGTCGCAGCTCTCGAAAAGCTGGTATAAGCAATGAAGATTGGGAAGAGTTAGATAATAGAGTTGTAAGTGCTATACGACTATGTCTAGCAATGAATTTTCTTGCAAATGTAGGATATTCCTATGGCCAAAGAGTTTTAGGAGAGCTTAGAAAAGTTGTATTAGACAAAGAGCATCTCAAATTATTGTACCTGAAAGAGTGATTTCACACTCTGTAAACAACTGAAGATACAAAAGTTTCCGATCACCTTAATGTTCTTAATGGTATTGTGACAGAACTCGAAGCTATTGGAGTTAAAATCGAAGATGAGGACAAGGCACGTAGACTATTATGGTCACTTCCAACTTCCTACAAACACCTGTTACCTACTTTGATGTACAGGAAGGAGACGGTAGATCTTGAAGAAGTTACTAGTACTTTACTCTAAAAAAAAAGAAGACTGAGTGTCGAAAGTACTGAAACTATTGATGTCTCAGCTTTGGCAGTTATGGGGAATTAGAAGAAAAATAATTCTAAGAAGAAAGGAGTTTGTTGCGAATGTGGATAATCAGGACACCTAAAAAGAGATTGTCAAAGGAGAAATGGAGCAAGATGGCCAGTGGCTCCATATTAGATATTGATAATACTACTAGTGGTAAGTCTCTCATCATCATGGGAGACAATGGTCCCTTGTAAAATGGATGATGGTGACATCCTCATGGTATGACGCTAGTGCCATAAAAGAGGATGTGTTACTACTAGCGAATCCACAAGATTTGCACACAAGGCATGGTTGGCATTGATGAAGGGTGTGTGGTGGAATTTATGTCGATGGCTGATGAACTTCCAAGAAAACAAACATGGAAGTTGCACCATAAATTTTAGCGGGGTATTTCGACATGTGCCAATGTAAAATTCTTAGAATTGGTAATTAATTCTAAGTGGTATACTATTTATGGTGAAGTATGATAACTCTCTATGTTGAGGATTATGGCTATGGATGAAGACAGAAAGAATGGTGTGAAGATTGATTAATTCTCAATCAAATCTCCAAGTGGGAGAATGTCAAATAATGTGGCTTCTAGAAAAGTCAAAATGCTCAAGCTAAAATTTTTGAAGCTAGAATATTTGAAAACGACACTGTTCAAAGAAAAAAAAAAAAAAAGGAAGCAGCAAAATGAATAGTGATGGACAGCAGCGACTCAATGGCTATAAAAGGAAGGTCTCCCCCTCATTTTGTATCCATTCTTCAATCCAATTTCTTTTGAGAAAAAAAGAGCTGAAGCGTTTGTGAAGTTCTCTAGAATATAGTGAGAAATTAGGTGTATTTGGATGAGAGAAAATTATTTATGAGGGTGTGGTTGTAACAATTTTCCACATAGTGAATATTTTCTCTAGTTGTCTTTTGATAATGACATGGTTTTTCTCCGGATTTAGAGTTTTCCATGTAAATCTTGTGTTGCGAGATTGATATTATTTTCATTTAATTTTTTCTATTGATTTGTTGCTTGACAAATTTCTTGGAGTGATCTTGGGAGGAAGCTTAGTTTCCTAACAGGTATAAACTATAGCATATACACACAAATCCCAACTGCGTTATAAGGCAGAGCTTTGGTTTTTTACTTGAATGTGGGTTAAAAGGTTTGAATTTCCAATAGCATTGTGGTAGAGCTTGAATATCTCAATTATCTAGACTTTTGTTTTCTAGTTCTACTGAGTAGTACACTAGATTCACTGGATTCATTGAATTAAGAACTAAAAAGACAACTGGAAATCAGAATCAAAGACATACAGCAAAAACAAAACAAAGGATTCATTCGGTTCAGCACAAACTGATGTTTGCAGGGGCAGCAGATTAGAGACGACCTTATTTCAACCTGGAAACAGTCAGATCTTCTCTCAAGATTACAAGGTACTTGAATCTACAAAGAACTCTCAAAATGGCCAAGTAAATCTGGATGAAAATTACTGCTTTGTCCCCTCTAACCGCCGGCTTAATTATACAAAGGTAAATCAGCATTTTGCTGAGCTGCCAAAATGACAGCTTGATTCATGCTTGTTCACACACCAAGGAACAGAAGAAAAAGCCGTCAATAGATTGATTGCAGCAAAATTTCTTTCTCAATTTTCTGCTCTTCAAACTTATGTGAAGCTATTGAAGCACATCTGTGCCACTAGCGGCTCTCATAGTGTATAAATAAACCCCAACAAGCTGCAAAAGCCACCAAAAACTAACAGACTCTTGGCCTTAGGAGCAGGCAATAACTGAATGCCTAGGCGGTTATACATTCGAAGCTGTGCACTGACCGAGAAAATGTATTCGAATCACTGTATTTTATTAATGTTTGTAGTTCAATGCCATTAGTTAATTAAGGACAGTAAATAAAAAGATAATGCCCAAACCTCAATCGTACATCACATTTCAATCACACCATCAAAAACTACAGTAAGTTATAATGACAAGACCTTGAATAAATTGCAAAAGAACACCATTAATAAGCTTGCGCCGGAAATTGCATTAACCAAACAAAACATTACACCGGTGCTTATAAATGAAGTAAAAAACTGTTTAGCCCAAACGATTATTTTTTGTGTACGGTTAATAATGAAAATAACAAAGGATTAAAACAACATTCAAAACAAAAATCCAAATTAATTAAAACCACAACTTATTACATTCAGTTTTAGCAAAGCAAAACATCTTCTTTAATGTCAATAAATAAGTCCAAAAAAAGAAAGCAAAATAATAACTAATGCTTGTATATGAAGGAGTAAGCCAATCAAATGTAATATACATAACCGTCCTAAAATTAAGCAAGAAATGGCAAGGTAAAAAGAAAATTAGTACAAGTTGTAATTGATACACCTTCAATGAACAGGGAGGTTCATTAAAGCAAGGGCTCGAAATGATGAAGATCTTAAATGTTCAAACAAGTAATTCACTAAAGAACATCAAAACTTCATTTCTATTATGAAAATTTGTGTGAATGAATAGAAGAAATACGAATTTGCACGGCATAATTTTCAACAAGTGTAAGATATTCTCTGTTTTCTTTCCTTGAGAGAGAGAAAGAGATTATTACAAATTATAATAAAAGGATTAAAAAAAATAGAAATCAATTGGAGCATGCGACTTAATGAAGAGAAAGGAATATAAGTAAACAAGTGAAACAGTTGCTACAGAGTGCTGATTTGGTCTCTGCAAATTCTCTAGGGACTCGGTTCAAATTCCCCTTCATCAGCAGTTTCACTTGCGCTTATCTTATCATCCACTTTCCAAATTTGGGTAGCGAAGTTGAGAGCAAAAGTGTTGGGGTTGGTCTTGTTGGGATTTGCATATACTGGACACAACCCACAACATAATACCACATCGGACTTGGAGAGGAACTCAAATGAGACAGTTGTATGGTGCTTATCATCAAGAAACGCAACACTCCCAGAGGGACCAAATCCAAGCACAACATGATCTGTTTTAGTTATCCGAAAACTATCCCAAACACAACAGCAGCGAACATGTTTCCTTTAAGAGACAGTACTCATTTCAAAGCTGTATTGACAGCAGACATCAAACAAGTAACGTGAATTTTTAGATCCAAGAACAGCACAAAGAGCAAACCCGATTAAGTTTTGACAGCAATTCTGAGGCAGTTGAAGAGTTATTTCAGATCCCGAACTTTGATTGCCGAACCACTCTGGGATTTTGCTCGCAGGTAAAATTATGGTATACAACGTTCCAGTTAAATGAAGTCCATGATTTCAGATGTAATGAAGAGGGATAGACAGAGAAAAGAGAGAGAATTGCATACCATTTCCAATTCATAAAATCGTCTCAGTGATGCAATTGCCATATGTTGAATCCTTAGCTATGAATCTACCAAATTCCTGTTGTTTGCTTGTTCATCCAGTTTCAAGCAATTAGTAAACCAGAACTCAAAGGACGATCTCTCTTACGTCCATAATTTATTTCATTTTTATGGGAGTGTTTGGATTGCTTTTTGAGTACGGATGCATCTAGTTCTTCTATAGATGAAGGAATCTCTGGCAAAGATTTTAGCCGCTCACAGTTACTTGCATCTAACCTTTTCAGATGTAGTGCGGAGCTCTGGTATTGACTGAAGCATAGTGCAATTCCTCAAGTAAAGATATCTCAACCGTGAAAATTTCTTGATACTTGCAGGTAAACTCTTAAAGTTATTTTAACATAGATCTAATGTTTCCAATGAGTATAGACAGCCATCTCTCGCGGAATAGCTGTTAAAGCATAGTCACTTAAATTTAGCAATCCTAAAGGAGATAAAAATGATAATAACGGTGCAGGCAATGACACCAAACCTCTGCATCCTCTGAACCAAAGTTTTTTAAATTCGGTTGAATTGCGATAGAGGATAGTAGCTGACTAATGGCTGATCCATGTGCATCGAAGTACTCAAAAGATTTTAAATTGCCATTGATATTTGGCGAATTATCCAGTTCAGAGCAACTCTCTAAGCTCAGCACTTCAAGCCCTTCTAGATTTTCAAATGAAGATGGCAGCGGCTTTGTAATTGTAGTCCTGCCTAAATTGATTTGATTTATATGTTTCATTTTCTCCATGCTTTCTGGGAAACTCTCAAGGTTTAAGCACTCATAAAGAGAAAGCCAAATCAGAGATTTCAATTTACAAATTCTAGTTGAAACTCTCTTCAGCCTTGAACAACTATCCGAACTCAACACTTGAAGATTACTTAGGCACTCTATTGATGATGGAACTTCTTCTATTGCAGTTTCGCATAAGTCTAGATCTATTATATTCCCAGAAATCTGTGGAAACTCGGCGAAATTAACAAGATGAGAAATCCATAGCTATAGGAGAAACAAAATGAAGGTTGCTTGGAAAGGATCTAAGACTTTTGCAGCCCCTGAAACACAACCTACTGAGATGGTTGAAATTCTGGATGGATGAGGAAATGTAAGAGAAGTCTGTCCAATTCAAAATATTTGTTCTCTCAAGATTTGGGGTTTCTGATAGTTCTGGCATCCTAAGGAGATATTGGGAATGGCGGAGGTCAACAAATTTTAACTTGAAAGCTTTTTGTAACAAAAGATAAACAAAATCTACATTATTAGTACCACTGAAGTTCATAATTAATTATGTATTGTCCAAAGAAAGAAAAATTTAATGTTCTAGTATTAGCACACCATACCCATTTTTCTTCCCAAATTTGCTCAACTTTACGGAAACGCAAACTGAGCTCAATAAGATTCTTTGGTTCAAAATCAAATGGTGGTGTTTTTAAAGGATATTCATGACAATGGAGATATCTCAATTCTTTAGGAAGATATTCTAGACGTTGGTCAAGATGCACTCTGGAGCTCATAATTGGAACATCATTATGCTTGGGCATATAGAATGTTGATGTTGGGATCTGCTCGAGTTTGAACAACGACCAAATTGTCTCATCAACTACTGAATTTGCTATGTTTGGAATTGCTCGACACTATGTCAATAGGATAGATATTACAACCTTGTACAATCCACGCTACTGTCACTTACAATCACAAAAAATTATCAGGGGGTGCCGGATGTTTTTCCTGCAAAAACCCTCCGACACTCAAGTCCATTTTTAGGGTTTGGGAAAAACTTGTGCCACGAATCTCAATAGCCAAAATTTGATTGCTTCCAATTAAAGATCTTAATTAAAAGAAAAAGAAAAAAGAAAAAGTCCAAAATCAAAGTGACAGAGTTTCCCCTTATTTTTGCCAAAAAAAAGTCTCATTTTTCTCCATTTCCCTCAGGATTTATAGGTAGTAAAACATGTAGTACCCTTCCTAGTTCGTGTGTCTTTGTAGGTCGGTTGAACGCGCTGACTAGGTAATGGGCGATTGTGCCAATTATGAGACAGTTAGGAGGTTAACGTGGTAATCGTCCGAGCGTGGGCATCATGCCTTATTTTTTTAGGATAGCTTGTTGGTCGTCCCATAGGCACGACTTAATGCTTTGAGGTTTGAATTTAAATTGACCAACAACTAGGCCAATTATGAAGCCTTTATTGTTGGATTGTGGTTGGCTCATGCACTTTGGGCTTGAAAGGATAAAGGTTCGGACGGATTCCCAGCTAGTATCCAATCACCTCAATAAAAGCTTCTAAGTAAGAGGTGAAATGATGGAATTGTATATGAAAAAGGCCAAGCAATTGATAGGAATGTTTCAGAAAGTGGAAGTTGAGTAGATATCAAGAATGCAGAACTATCGAGTAGATATTTTGGCCAAGATGGCAGTAACTACGGACGCAAAAATGCCAAAGTCTATTCTGGTATAAATAAAAACATCACCAAGCATTGAGTAAGAAACGGACGTGATGAGGGTGGATCTAAGGAGCTCATGGATGGACCTAATTATTTCACACATGAGAGATGGAAGTTTACCATCAAATACAAAACATGCTAGAAAATTGAAGTGCCAGGCAGCCAGATACTCGTTGGTCGATGGGGTACTTTACAGACGAGGATACACATTGCCCCTCTTGCAGTGTTTCAATGACTATAACGCAGACTATATGTTACAAGAAATCCACGAGGGAATTTATGGTAACCACTCTGGAGCAAAAACCTTAGCATTTAAAGCATTAAGATAAGGATACTTTTGGCCAACCATGCACTAGGATGCACAAGAAAATACTAAGAGCTACAAAACTGTCAAAGCTTTGCGAACTTTCCTACCTAACCACCGAAAAAACTCACAACGATGTCCTTCCTGTGGCCTTTCGCACTACGATGGATTGATCTAATAGGGACTTTGCCCAAAGGAAGGGGGCAACAACGTATGCCAATGTAGCTATAGATTATTTTATAAAATAGGTTGAAGTTGAAGCTTTGAGCCAGATTACGGAGAAAAGAACGACTAAATTTGTTTGGAGAAATATTATATACAGATATGGGATCCTTTACGTGCTTATAACAAACAATGGAAGGCAATTTGATAATCACAAGTTTAGGGAGTTCTGCCAGAATTTGGGAGTCGAGCTGAGGTTCTATTCAATAGCACATCCTCAGGCAAACGGACAAGTGGAAGCTACAAACAAGATCATAAAGAAGCTTTTAAAAACTAAGCTATTGGAAAAAAAGGGCCCTAGGTCGATGAATTACCTGGTTTATTATGGGCCTATAGAACGACTCATAAAATGACTATTGGAGAAAACCCTAGCCTTTGGCCATGAAACTACAGTTCCTGTAGAGACTGGGATAGGCACACATCAGATATAATATTCCGACGAAGGGTAGAACAATGACCAAATGTGTTTAGACCTACATCTGTTAAAAGAAAAGAATAAGAGAGCTTCGAGGAAAACAGTTGATTATCAACAGAGAATAGCTCGATATTATAACTAGAACGTCCAAATACGGCAGTTTAAAAGTAGAGATTGGGTGCTGAGGAGAGTTAATCAAAGCACGAAAGATCAGAGCCAAGGCATCTTCAGTCTTAACTGAGAGGGCCTGTACAAAGTCGTGCGAGCGATCGGACTAAGAGTTAACAAGCTTGCATATACAGATGGTTGTGAGGTCAAACGGTCGTGGAATGCCGAGCATTTGAAAAAGTATTTCCATTACGAGTTCTCTATAATGAATTAATTACTGAAGTTTTTAATGGTTGTGTTCAATGTGGTAGTGGTTATATTTATGCTTATGAACAGCTTACTGTAATTGTTGAGGTATTGAATGATGAAAGTTCAATTAAGTCCAATTAGTTTGTGATAAAATCTAAGGCAAATAAAATACTTGGAAGCCTCAAAGCCTACTCGAGGTGAGACTAAAGTCAAAGTTTGCCAAGACCTGCTCAGTCAAGCGAAAACGAGCAGGTATAAGTTTATCAAATAAATCTAAGGCAAATAAAAGACTTGGAAGTCTCAGAGTCTGCTTGAGGCAAGACAAAAGTCAAAGTTTGCCAGGACTTGCTCAGTTAGGCGAAGATGAGCACGCATAAGTTTATCAAATGAATATAAGGCAAATAAAAGACTTGGAAGTCTCAAAGCCTGCTTGAGGCGAAACAAAAGTCAAAGTTTATCAAGACCTACTCAGTTAAGCAAAGACAAGCAGGCCTAAGTTTATCAAATAAATCAAAGGCAAATAAAAGACTTCAAAGTTTCAGAGCCTGCTTGAGGTAAAACAAAAGTCAAAGTTTTAGCCAAGACTTATTCAGTCAAGCAAAGATAAGTAGGCATAAGTTTATTAAATAAATCTAAGGCAAATAAAAGACTTAGGAGTCGCAAAACCTGCTCGAGGTGAGACAAAAGTCAAAGTTTGCCTGTACTTGCTTGGTAAAACAAAGGCAAGCAGGCATAAATTCAACAAATATTTTCTAAGGTAAACTAAAAAGTTGAAAGTTTTAAGGCCTGCTTAAGACAAGACATCAGCCAAAAATTTACCCCCGTAAACTTACTTAACAACTAGGCATTAAGATACGTGAGAAAACACTTTGAAAGGCTCAGAAGCCTCTTCGTGATAAAACTACAAAGAGTTGCGAAATTACTAAGAGCACGAGATGGATAAAGACCATGTTGCATGAAGAACAAATGTTATTACTTCGAGTACATAAACAAACAAGAAACCTATAACTTTACACGAGGCATCATTTATGAATTTTGAGGAGGAATTTCGGCTTGTTCTGTAGAGGGTGCGATCTTAACAACAGCTAATAGTGCGGCTAGCTCATCATCCTTAGGAGGCTTCTTCTGACCCTCAGCACGTTGATCCTGATCTTCCATGTATTTTTTCACACCCCGTTCTAGTTTCCTTATGTCTAGTTCAGGGTACTCTTTCTTAAAGACAAACATGATATAGTTATAGCTGAAGGCGAGTCCAAAGTTATACTCCTTGTCCACTTGCTTCTCTAAGCCTTCCATCCTGTCTTTGAGCTCGAAAACCTACATCTCAAAGGATTTTAACTACTCTTCATATGTAGACTTTTGTGTATCTCGCTTGCTTTTAGCAATGTCGAGTTCAGTCTTCACCTCGGCCAACTCATACTCTAGTTGGCTGACTCTAAACTCAACAAGAGTAGTTTTCTCCTTGAGATCTAAGACCTATTGATGAAGCTTAATTGATTATTCTTCTGCACATTCAACTTTCTCAACCTTCTTCCTCTCGGATTAGATTTCAACTTGTCTATTCCTGTTGCATCGAGTGGCCTTAACTTTGTAGTAAAAAGCTGTGGTTGCAAGCTGGAATGCACACGTTTGAAGGTTATCTACCATCTCTCTTAAGTTTTTCTCCTCAAGGTCTTTCACATATTTAAAGTCCATTACTTTGACGTACTCCTTCTAATAAGCAGCTAGGAAGTCAGATCGATTTCGCCTCAGTGGGAATGAGTTGGGAGCAGTCACTGGGGGGTTATCCCCAGATCCCTTTTCGCCTAGCCTATTGTCTGTGCTCTTATGGATTTGAACTGGGACTAGAAGAGTAGGTGGAGGAGGGCTAGCTAGAGCTATGTAAGCTTTCTTGGGTGCAGCAAATGCACTGCTAGAAACGCCCTTTGACTGAGAGCATTTCTTAAACATGGCACTAAGGATTCTACTATCCATGTTAATAGCGACAGCTACCAAGTGGGACTCGACAAGGTTAGTGAGTGCTAGTAGATCCTGGCTCGAGCAATCGTTGATTAGAGCTGTATGGACTCAGAGTGATGACTCCCCTTCTATATTGGTGGGGTATGCCTCTTAGTTTTTAGTTTTACTCACTTCACTCCTAATATTATAAATTAAGGGACCGGTGTTTGGGTAGATAAAATACCGCCACCTATATATGCACATATCTTGTCGAGGTTTTAATCTCATCATGACATACCTGTGTTCGAGCTGGTTTTTGTTACTTAACTAGTAATCTGCTCAAGGACTATTAAAAGGTCACGAGGAGATTAAAAGAGTAGCTCTACATTAAGTCATGGCCTTGGGACAACCAGCAAGCTCTCTCGAGAAAATAGGTCACAATGCCTATACTCAGAGATGGTTACTGCGTTAACCTCCTAACTGTCTCATAACTGGCACAATCACCCATTACTTGGTCAGCACGTTCAACTGACCCACGAGGACCCATGAATCAGGAAGGGTACTACATGTTTTATTGCTTATAAATCCTAAGGGAGAGGGAGAAAAAAGGGACTTTTTTGCCAAAATAAAAGAAAACTTTGTCACTTTGATTCTGGACTTTTTTTTTTAATTAAGATCTTTACTTAGAAGCAATTAAATTTTGGCCACTAAGATTTGTGGCACGAGTTTTTCCCAAACCTTATAAACTAACTTGAGCATCAAAAGATTTTCACTGAAAAAACATCTGGCACCCCTTAATAATTTTCTGTGATTGTAGGTGACAGCAGTGTGGATTGCACGGGGTTGTAATATCTATCCTATTGACACAATGTAGAGAAATTCTAGACAGAGCACATTTAGTAGTTGATGAGACAATCTGGTTACTTTTCGAACTTGAGCAAATCCCAACATCAACATAGAATTTAAGCAATTTGAGATTGGACATATTTGCAAAGGCTTGACGATTTAGATGTATATTGTTTTATTTTAGAAAATTCAAGGAATATACCTTCAATTTTATCGGTACCCTTAAAAACAAAAGTAAAGAATGAGCAAGCATACAAAACTACAAAAAATTTTGAAAAATTGATTAAAAGCTTCCTAATTGAAGATAAAATGTGAATTTGTTAAAAAAATTTTAATTTATTAAACATTTGAACTCACTAGTGATCATCCTCTTCCTTTCTTCTTGATTTATAGCCTTTTCATTTTTCTTTTATCTAAAAGTTCACAAGATAAAGGTTTAAAAAATTTATAAACCGCAATACATAAGATGCTCCATCATTGGTTAATCTACTTTTCGGTGATTGCAAATGATGCTCTCATTTAAAAGTGTATGGAGGAGCCGAAATGTTTAAGTGCCTAAATAACTAACCTAGGCTTTTTAGTTTGAAATAAATGTTTTTCTATCACTAGGACAAAAAAATGAAATAGGTAGATTGACTGAGGACGTTTTTGGTGAAATGATATGATATTATACAGAATCAGCAAAAAAATTAAATGAGAGGATGTTTCGGTTGTTTCGTTCAAAAAAGTACCATTGACTGAGGACGTTTTTGGTGACAACAAATTTAGTGGAAACACGTGTGTGAGAGAAAGATTTGATTTTGCATATATTGTTACATACAAAAGTAAAATAGGTAGATTCTTACTTTATTTTTCTTTAGCACATGATTGACGTCCTCGTGACACCGCAACCTGCTACATTTGCTGACACAGTTTTGGCGAACAATGGTCTGACCCATTTCTTGCAAAAAATCATGTATTTGCAGCTCATTATAGAATATTGGAATGAGTGGCTAATCAACCAGAGTGTCTAGAGATGTAGCATCATCTTGTATCCTTCTCACAAAGTCTATATGATTAACGTTCTTCCTTCTCAACAAAATTGAAATTAAAAAATCTGTCTAAAATTAGGGCTGGGTAAAAAAACCGATGCCTAAAAAAAATCGAACCGAACCGGTGGAGTCGTTCAGATTCGGATCGGTTTTTTTTCTTATAAATATCTGAATAACCGAGTTATAAGAAAAAACCGAAATACCGGTTCGGATTTCGGTTCTCTTAGCTGAACCGAATAACCGAACCGAAGAACCGAGACATTTTTGTAATTTTATCAAAACATGAAATGTGTCATATATTAATTGGCTATGCAAAATGATTACAATAAACTTGCTCACACACAATTGTTATTTTTATTTTGTGTTATAACTATTGTTATTTTTATTTTTCTTTACAACTTTATATTTATTTAGATGGAGCATTAGAGTCTAGATTTATATTCTTAAATCCTAATATTTCATATTTTGTTACTACTAGTTAGTAAGACATTAGTGATAAATGTGTTTTGAATACTTTATATTTATTATTAGTATTTGTAATAAAACTACGATGAATTGATTGTTGAGAAAATTATTCCATTAATGAGGCCCAACCGGCTAAAAATTTGAAATTCAAAATTAGGCCCATAACCGAAAAAACCGAAACGAACCGAACCGCACCGAATTGATTTGTTTAGATTCGGTTCTTTTTTGTATTCGGTTCTTTTTATAAAATAACCGAATTTAATCGGTTATGCTCAATCTCGATCCAAACCGATCCGTGCCCACCCCTATCTGAAATTAACATGATTAATATTCAATCTTTGAAATAGACTAACTTCCTGCCCATTAATTGGTCTTTGACTTTTTTGGATTTCTTCCTATCAGATATTTCTACATTTTCCTCATGTGAATGTCCAGTCTAGTACGTTCAAGTCCGACAAGACAACCCCGATAATTGAGGAAACCATGCAGTCCGATTAAGAAACAACTAGTTTCACCACTGAGTCATTGTATCGAAAGCTTAGATCGCAGTCTTTAGAAACCATTCCTTGCAATCAACCATAACGCAATCATATTAATTAAATTTCAGCAGCAACAAACCCATTTTTCTCATAAAAAATAGATGCATCTAAAACTGAAGAAAGAGAGTCAAGGCCTTATAAAACAAAAACAGCAGAGGATGAAATCTCTAAGAATTTCCAAGAATTTGGCCTCCTAAATCACTAAGGACCCAAAATTGAATGAGAAATCTCTAATTAACTCAGGCATTATAAAAAATGTCTAAACAATTTTCTATTCAACAATTTCTTTTATCTCTGAATTAATTTTAGCTCGACCAAACTTTAATGGGCGAAGTTCTAAAACGGATCCTGTTGATCTCGTTTCTTCTACAGGTCAAAATCTATAGCATTAGTTCTTTTCTGAATCTTTGGTTAAATGACATCTTGATGACAATGGTACGGTACTGTTTCAGCTCAAATTCAAGTTCCATATATCGTAAATTAACAAAAAAAAAAAAAATATTTGTTGTGTTAAGGTTAATGGGCGGCTTAATTTTGCAGACGAAGAACAACGTGTGATGATCTCATTGTTTTCAAAAAATAAGTTTCGGTGATGTAACTCAGCTTGAAAAGAACAATTAATGCCAATACAATAATCTCTCTCAGTGTCACCCCAACGAATAAAGGATTGTTTTTTTTGGGGGATGTTTAGCCATACGCGCCCAAAATAACTGTCATAACAGAAATTTGACCAGGGCTTGACTTAAGTGATTCACGCGACACGGGCACTTAAAACAAGAAAAACGCCATTGTTTTAGTTCATCAATTTCATAACAGTTTCCATCTTACAAAGAGAGCGATGAAAATTGTTGTTCATCTTTACAGCTGCATCTCACTGGTCTATGGATTAGATTATAATGTGATTACGTGCAGGAGGCAGCAGCCACCCGTCAAGTAAAATAAACAAAGTCAATAACTCAAATTTTAATGACTCTTTTTATGATTAATGCTTGTGATCCAATGATAGCCTCTATATAGAGAGTAGATGCAGCAAAAGCTCTGATTAATCCAAGTACATAGAGCCCTCGAATTTAATGATTTTTCAAGTTCAATTTTTATCCACATCTTTTGATACGGAAGCACTAATGAAGTTTGTAAACTCCAGAATTATTGATTAGTACTTTAATAGCCTGACAAGATATATATGTATATATTTCTTAATGAGGCTCCTATACTTTATTAAAATTTTGGATCGCTACTATATCATATGGTGTAATAGTGTCATAAGTATTGTACTATCACATCATATGGTGTAATAGCAGTCCCACTCTTTAATAAAATGTAAGAACACTCAAGTCTCACCAGATAATGACTCCTATTACATGATAATGATGTTAGTTGTCATGAATTTTTGTTTTATTTATTTTTGCTTAAGGTAGGGCTCATATTGCACTTTGTGAATGTTAGTTCGGTTATTTCTATCTGTACACATAAATAATGCATAGATATTTTTTGTAGAACAAATTTTGAAACCTTTAAAAGACTAGTAATCAAAACGTCAGTTGTAATAAACTATAAATTCATATTTTGTTCAGTATTTCATATCCAGAAAAATATCTTTTGATTTGACATTTTCGTATGAACATGATTTGAACTCCAAAAAACTAATAATCGAAAAGTTTACATTTATTATTCTATACATTTTATTATCTAAAACCGTAATTTTTTAAGTGTATTTTAATAATTAAAAATTATATTCAAAGATAGGTTTAAGTGAGTAGTTTGGTGGGTTCAAATAACTCCTTCCATTTTCCTATTATTCATTAATTTTTATACCGTGATTAATCTAATTCTTTTAGAAAAAAAAAATTAAAGCCTTGGGTTTTTAATATGTAGTAGTAGTTTCCCAAATCAATAATGTTAAAGTTGCCAGCAGTTGAATCCTAATTGTTATGTGTCATTTATTTATTGGATAACGAATTTCATAACTGGTAAAATTAATATTTTACTATCAAACAAATAGATGCCATATCATATCAATCGGGATTCATGCTGGATCTCTAACATTATTATTTTCAAATTTTCATATGTTTTTTGTTGCCTCCCTTAAGGTTGAGGTCATAGTTTGAACCCCACATATCGGACTCTTTTCCCGTACTGCAAGAATGTGAAATATGGTTAAATTTCTCCACAATATTGTTAGTGAAAGCATGTTTCTAAGCTAATCTATATAGATTTGAAGTTGTATTATATGTATTTAGAGACTAAAGCCCTATTAGATTCCATATTGTAATATATCAGTAAATTGTAACTATTAAATTAAAAATCACTTCATTCGGTAGTAATACGAACTAGTTAAAATTTTTATTGTCAAATAACAAAGTCACTTCTGACGTTGACACAAATTACCCAAAATGGAAAGTAAAGTCAAGCACATGCATATATAATGCCAAAACAATGACAGCGCGGTAATGTTAAGAACACGATAGAGAGATGGGAGACAATAAAAGAAGAGCAGTAATGAGCACGAGTTACATGTATATTGTAATTATTTTGTTGTATACAAAGTGACCAAAAATTTGGAGCTGTCTCTTAAAAGAAATAATTGATGCAAAGAAAAGTGAATTTGCAAAGTAGAAAAGCAAAGCACATGGTGGCCCTGCGATAGCTTTCTGCTTTCCTTGATAAAATGTAGTGGCTTTATTGTTCAAAAATTACCTCTGAGTTAGTTGTGTCGTGTCTGTTGAAATCACTGAAGAAGCTGAACACGATTCATCTCATGTTGGAGTTCCACCTCAAGCATTGTTGAATACAAGATCAGCTGATTATGGATGTGTCATGATCAGGAGCACACATGATAGTGAAGAATATTCCAGCTGGCAAAATTGTTATGCAGAGTGTCCACAGTTGTTAAATGATGAGATAGTTAGTTATTAATCAATGGCTTAGATTCATTGTTTTTCCAGATTGTAAATAGCAGCCCTTAATGTTGTTATTGGTTCTGTAACTAATTCTAAGTTTGTAATGCTAAGTTGGTAGCATCTGGAAGATTCTATTGATGCTATATAAAAGCTCAGTCTGCGATCATCTTTTGTGTGATGTAATCATTTTTCCAGCTGAGATAAATGAATTGATTCTTTCTTCTTCAAAATCTAACTTGGTATCAAAGCCTTGCTGATTGCAATGGCCAGTCATGAATTTCAAGCGACTAGCACTCGAGCTTCAAGCTCAACTGCAAATCTAGAATCAAACACCAGTAATTCAATTCTTAATTCTTTGACATTCAACACACCTATCAAACTCACAAACAACAATTATATTTTGTGGAAAGCTCAAGTTATTGCAACAATCAATGCAAATGAACTTGAAGATCTAATTGATAACAATAAGAATCCTCCAAATCGGAATGTGATCCGTGTTGATGATGATCAGACTGTTGTCACCTTGCAAAATCCACAATTTCAGATATGGAGGAGAAATGATCAACAACTTATGAGCTGGTTACTCTCCACATTGAATGAAGATGTTTTAAGTGCAGTGATTGGGGCTAGATCTTCTCTTGAGGTTTGGCAAACTCTCTCTACTCAGTTTGGTGCTAGATTTAGATCTAGAGTTCTTCATTTTCGAACTCAGATTCAAACAACTAGAAAAGGATCAATGAACATTCATGAATATTATACTAAAATGAAAGTGATACTTGATTCTCTTAGAGCTGCTGGAAATAACATGAGTGATGATGATTTTGTGTTATGTTTGCTTGCTGGACTTGGATCTGAATATGATCCAATTGTGGCTACAATTAATGTAAACACTCATGAATATTCTCTTAGAGCTGCTGGATTTTGTGTTATGTTTGCTTGCTGGACTTGGATCTAAATATGATCCAATTGTGGCTACAATTAATGTAAACACTGAAAATTTCACACTCTCAGATGTATATAGCATGTTGTTAAGTCAAGAAAATAAGATTGAGCATCAAAGTTCTCTGAGTCACATGGATTATCAAGCTAACTTTGCTTATCAGAGAGGAATTCAGAAGATGGCAGTCCAATTTCAATCATCTAGGGAAATAATTTAGTAATCAAAATGGTCAGAATTCTGGTTCAAGACAGTTTGGTGGTGGTTCTAATCAAATATCAAACTTTCAAGACAAAGCAAAGGTTAGAATCTCAGTTGATGGAGAAGAACCAAAAGGACCTTGCCAGATCTGCTTCAGAAAGAATCACACTGCTGTAGATTGTTGGTATCGATTTAAGAAGAATTTTATCCCAAATAGAAGAAGTGCTTTTGTTGCTCAAAGTGGAGAATCTAGAGATGATGCTTGGTATCTTGACAGTGGAGCAACAGATCATGTCTCAAATGATTTCAAAAATCTCAGTATAAGCACTGAATACAAAGGGCAAAACCAGCTTACAGTAGGTAATGGCTCTAAACTCAGAATTGTTTTCATTGGTCATACTTTGCTAAATACACTTGAGCCACATACTTTACAATATATCAAGCTTAACCATATACTCTATGGACCTAAAATAACCAAGAACTTGATAAGCATATCCAAACTTTTACAAGATAACAATGTTTGTATTGAATTTTTTTAAACTTACAGTGTTGTTAAGGACAAGAGAATGGGGACTGTACTCATGAAAGGTGTGGCTAAAGATGGTCTGTACAAGCTGCTGAATTTGCCTCATGATCAAAATTAAGAAAAATCAGCTCTGTATTCATCTATTGATTTTCATATATTACTTTCAGTTTACAAAGTCAATAAACCTGAGTCAATGATGTCTGTTAGCTGCTGTTCAGAGTCTACAAGTATTGAAAATCCAGGAGTCAATAAAACACTTGATTTGTGGCATAAGAGACTAGGTCATCCAAATGTTATTTCTCATAAAAAGACTTTGTCAGCATGTAGTATTTCTTTTGGAAATAAAATGTCAGAACTCTCCTTTTGTAAGGCATGCCAATTTAACAAACAACACAGATTATCCTTCAACAGCAGTGAATCAAAAACATCAGTAGCACTTGAAATTGTTCATAGTGACCTTTGGGGTCCTGCACCTACAACCTCAAACCAAGGTTACAAATACTATATAGCTTTCATTGATGATAAAACAAGGTTTACCTGGATTTATGGATTAACTCAGAAGTCACAAACTCTATCAACTTTCATTTCTTTTAAAAGGTAGATTGAGAAAAGTCTTGAATTAAAGATTAAAACTCTTCAATGTGATATGGGAGGGGAATACAAAATTTTTTAACCATATCTTAAAAATGAAGGTATTGGTCTTAGATACTCCTGCCCTTATACACATAATCAAAATGGAAAAGTTGAAAGAAAACATAGACATCTTGTTGAAACAGTACTCACCCTCTTTGCTCAAGCTGAATTACCATTCAAATTTTGGTGGGAAGCATTTTGTAATGCTACTTTTCTCATAAACAAAATTAGCACACCCACCTTGAATGACAAAACTCCTTTTGAAGCCCTTTATTCAAAGAAACCAAATTACTCATTGATCAGGACATTTGGTTGTGAATGTTATCCTTTTCTAAGACCCTACAACAGTCACAAGTTTGACTATCACACATCAAAATGTGTGCATCTTGGTTTCAGTAATACGCATAAAGGATACCTATGTTTGAACTCAAATGGCAGAATCTATATTGCTGCTCATGTAAATTTTAATGAAAATGCATTTCCCTTCAAAACTAACCCATATTTCATGATCCAAAGATCAGTTCATTCATCAAAATCAGTAAACACTCTTAGTAAATTCATTACTGTGTCATTTCCTTCTGAAAGTCTAGATCATGAGGCAACAGAGGCTAATACAAGAGTATCTGAAGACACAAACAGAGTAAATAATCCCTCTGATGATCAAATTCTAAACAACACTGATTTGACAAATTCCCTGGATGACAATGCATCAATCATACACCATTCACCTACACCCTTACAAAATGATTATCCTGAACCTATTGACACAATTCCTGAGAACCAAAATCAGAATCCTGAAACTTCTCAACCTAAACCTCAGCCTAAACCTACTCATCCTATGATAACTAGAAGTAAAGTTGGAATTTTTAAACCAAAGATTTTCAACACTCAAAAAGCCTTATCCCTAGAGACACCTTCAAGTGGAGTTGAAGCACTAAATGACAAAAAATGGAAGCAAGCTATGCAGGAAGAGTTTGATGCTTTAGTAAAAAACAAAACCTAGAGTTTAATTCCTTAAGACCAACACATGAAACTTGTTGCAAATAAATGGGTTTATAAGGTGAAGCAGAACTCAGATGGATCTATCAATAAATATAAAGCAAGACTTGGGGCAAAAGGATTTCTGCAAACAAAGGGTATAGACTATCAAGAAACTTTCAGTCCTGTTGTGAAAGCAGCAACCATAAGAATTATTCTAAGTCTTGCAGTCATGAATAATTGGAGTTTGAGACAGGTTGATATTAACAATGCATTTTTGAATGGAGAGCTGACCGAAACTGTATACATGCCACAACCTGAAGGTTTTGAAGATTCTGCTCATTCAAGGTATGTCTGTAAACTTAAAAAGGCTCTTTATGGATTAAAGCAAGCTCCCAGAGCTTGGTTTGACAAGCTTAGATCAGTTCTGGAATCATGGGAATTTGTCAGAGCAAAGTTAGATACCTCACTATTTTATAAAAGAAGTGGCAGTGACTTAACTGTATTGCTGATATATGTTGATGATATTGTAGTTGCTGGAAGCAACAAAATTGAAATTGAAAAACTTATTCATAATCTGGGGAATACTTTTGCTCTTAAGGATCTAGGAGAACTAAATTTCTTTCTTGGCATTGAAGTCATTAGAAATAGTGACATTTTGGTATTATCTCAAACCAAATATATTAAAGATCTTCTTGCTAAGTTCAAGTTGAAGAATTGCAATGGAGCTGATACACCATTAGCAACTGCTGAAAAACTGAGCAAGAACACAGGAGAAATCTATGTTGATCCTACAGAATATAAAAGAGCAGTCGGTGGATTACAATATGTTGTGTTAACTAGACCTGAAATTGCATATGCAGTTAACAAATTAAGTCAGTTTATGGAAAATCCTTTGCAACCTCATTGGATAGCTTGTAAACGTGTGATGAGATATCTTAGAAAAATTGCTGATTATGGATTAATGTTCAAGAAATCAGACTCTCTAGATCTAATAATCTACTCAGATGCTGATTGAGGAAGCGATCCTGATGATAGAAGATCAACAAGTGGTTTTTGTGTGTATTTAGGTGATAACTTAATTAGCTGGAGTTCAAAGAAACAGAGTGTAGTCTCTAAGTCATCAGCAGAGTCTAAATACAGAGCTATGGCATTAGCATGTGCAGAGATAACTTAGGTATGTTCTGTTCTCACTGAGTTAAATGTTAAATTGCAGAATACACCTCTGTTGTTGAGTGACAGCACCAGTGCAACAGCTATAGCAACAAATCATGTTCTTCATTCTAAGACTAAACATATTGAAATTGATATTTATTTTGTAAGAGACAAAGTTGAAAAGAAAGAAGTTGAGATTGCGTTTGTATCAAGCAAAGATCAAATTGCTGATGTTTTGACTAAGCCACTCACTTATCCTAAGTTCAGCATCTTCAGAGACAAACTTAAAGCCCTTTCAAAGGACTTAAGTTTGAGAAGGGGTGTTGAAATCACTGAAGAAGCTGAACACGATTCATCTCATGTTGGAGTTCCAGCTCAAGCATTGTTGAATACAAGATCAGCTGATTATGGATGTGTCATGATCAGGAGCACACGTGATAGTGAAGAATATTCCAGCTGGCAAAATTGTTATGCAGAGTGTCCACAGTTGTTAAATGATGAGATAGTTAGTTATTAATCAATGGCTTAGATTCATTGTTTTTCCAGATTGTAAATAGCAGCCCTTAATGTTGTTATTGGTTTTGTAACTAAGTTTGTAATGCTAAGCTAGTAGCATCTGGAAGATTCTATTGATGCTATATAAAAGCTCAGTTTGAGATCATCTTTTGTGTGATGTAATCATTTTTCCAGCCGAGATAAATGAATTGATTCTTTCTTCTTCAAAATCTAACTGTGTCTAGTAACATCATTATATTGCGATAAGGGGGTTGCCATTAAATTATGTAATGGCAGAGTACTGTAGAGGTAAGAGTGAAACAATAATAATGGTGATGATAAACATGATTTTTTGTATCTGTAATTGACAAAATTAAGTTTGAGTGCTGCTAATTTTTCACATAAGGTGATGTGGTGTCAGAGATTTTTGAATGAGACTCCGTACATCCCATAAGCACTTTCTACATCTACTTTTTCTAATAACCTGAGGTGTATATAAATTTCCCATTTGTAAATGGATAAGAGTTACCTACCTTTCTTGGAATTCCATGCAGATAGATTGGAATCGGATGCTTCTGTCAATACAGCCTCCCTTCATTTCTGAGCCATTACAAACATCTCCTTAAAATGTTTTCGGTGCATAGCAAAAGCTTCCCCAGAACTAGAATAAAACATGTGGAGAAAGGAGTAATGCATTTTTCAGCATTTTTCTTTCTGCTAATTAATAATTTTTCTTTGAAATTATTGGAGCTTTCTCATTAGATTGTTTCTAAGATCAAAGAAACCACATAATTAATAATTTTTCTTTGAAATTATTGGAGCTTTCCCATTAGATTGTTTCTAAGATCAGAGAAAACACATAAAAAGGTCAGACAAGACAGCCCCAATAACTGAGAAGAGAAAAAAAACAAAGTTTTTGGCAATGAGTCATTTTGACATTTTCTCAAACACTTAGATGACAAGCTTTAGAAGAACCGTGAGTAAGTCAGCCAAAACTTAACCAATTAATTGTAACGAATTCCCACTTGGAAAACAATCGTCTTTTATGGAGCATCCTTCCGGGGTGCAGAATCTTTAGACTATAATTTAATCATAAAAGTGCAAATTTTAAAATAAAAAATAATAACCCAGAAATTCAATTATTTCGTCATCAATTTCGTTGCTTTGGTCTATTTGAGATGCCGCGCCGATCGCACGTGAGACGCACATGGTAAATATATATCATTAAAATCTAAAATAAATCATCTTTAATAATAAAGAACTTTAAAGTAACAATTATGTAAAATGAATCACATATAATGTATTTTTATTTTAATTATTTTTCAATTGCTTATAAATTAAAAACATAAAATCTCCATCTTGCACAGAACTTAATCCATCTACATCAACTCTTAATTTCTGCAGCATAATCGTCACTCTATTCCTAATTAACAGACCTGCTCTTCAAATCTAGCAATTATGAAATAATTTCTATAATTTGATCACAGTCACAGCAATGATAAAAGAACAGAGGTTATATTTGAATAATTTGTTGGAAAAAGGACATCTACACTCCCAAAGTTAAAAAAAAAGGGTCATCAACACCCCTAAGTTTTTAAAAAGAGACACAAAAACTCATTTTTTACTATGATATCCTTTATCTCTATTATCTCAAAAAAACTCACTCTAATATTTTATAATAAACAGAAATATAGCATTAAAATATATGTATATATATTTCAAAATAGTTTTAATATTTAAAAATATTTTAATATTTTACAATCTATTAGATTTTTTTATTATATTAAAGTAAATTTTATAATAAATAGGATCATAATATTAAAATAAATGTATTAAAATTTAAATTATTTTGAATATTATGTAAAATAATAATTTAACATATTAGTATGTGAGATTTTTTTTAAAATTGTAAAATGTATTTAATGTAAATATTTATTTAAATCTATAAAATAAATAAAAATATATTATTAAAATAAATATAAAAATTTACATATTTAAAATTATTAAGTTATTAAAATATTTTAATATTGTTAGTCTACTACATAAATTACATTATTTATATAATATTTATATTTATTGTAAATTTTCAAGTCAATTTTTTTTTAAAAAAAGTAATTAAGAGTTCATTTTAAAAACTTCAGATGTTAGTGACCATTTTTCTAAACCTTTAAATTTAGGCTGCAGACGTGCTTTCTTAATTTCTTAAATAATGGATTGTCGAATCTAACATAGGTTCAAACTACAGCATCCACACGACTCTCGACAGCATGGTAAGGCAGAGCTTGGTCTTTTAACCGAATGTGGGTTAAAAGATTTGATTTTCTAATCGCATTGTGACAGAGCTTTAATGTCTCAGTTCGTCCCGACTCTTGTTTTAAACAACTGGAAATCAGAACCAAAGACAAACAGCATAACAAAACAGAGGATTAACGTGGTTCAGCCCAAAGATAAATTTGCAGGAGCAATACATCAGAGATGGCTTTATTTCGACCTGGAAACCATAAAAGCTTACTCTTAAGATTACAAGGAATCTGAACCTACAAAGAACTCTCAAAATGGCCGAGTGAATCTGGATGAGAATCACAGATTTCCACCCTCTGGTCACCAGCTTATTACGAAGGAAAAACAGTATTTTGCTGAGCTGCCAAAATAACAGCTTGATTCATGCATGTTCACGCACTAAGGAACAGAAGAAAAGCCTTCAGTAGATTGCTTGCCCCAAGAGTCTTTCTCGCTTTTCTGCCCGTCAAATTACGTGAAGCTACTGAAGCTCATCCGTGCCACCAAACAGCTCTCGTAGTGCATAAAGACAACCCCAATGACAAAAGCTGCCAAGCCACCAGCAACTACCAGATAAGCTAGCAATAACTGAATGCCTTTGATAGCTATACAATGGAAGCTGTGCAATGACCAAGAAAGTGCTTTTTTTAGTGCATAGTTGTACAAAATAAGGAATAATTATTCTTTCCAAAGAGGAACATCAATCTCCCATTGGATTTATCTTCATTTTTTCGAAAAAAGGAAAAAAATAAAAATTAGTCGGGCACATTGAAAACCATAAAATGATTTATGTTTCAAAAACAGTTTTACTGATGAGTCATTTCATCGAGCATTTCGATGACAATCCTTAAAACGAGCGGTCCTACCTCGTAAGCTGAGACGCTAACATATCAAAGAAATTCAAAAGAAACAAACCTCATCTGTTCCATCTGGACGCTCCGAATAAATCATAATCACCCAAATCCACTTTTCGCACTGCAAAATTAAAGAAACATCATTTATAAGCGCAAGTAAAAGTTCTGGAAAATATGGGCTTGACATGACTTTGACTTCTGCCACTCACTCACAGTAACTTCACGAGTAGACCATAAAATTTGTTTGGAAATCTTTAAGAAAATGCTTTCGATTTAATGTATTTTCTAAATGCTTATTTTCCTCAGAACAAAAGGAAAAAGAATTCATGTGAAACAGTCCTCATATATGCCTCGGCTTCCTAAGCATTTTGGAAGTTTTTTATAGTTCGTGATTAAAATCAAAAAAGAAAGAGGAGGCATAATATCACTGACATAACAATTTACACAATTTTTTTTAAGAAAAATAGAAAAATCAGAAGCATACAACCCTGTCGTGATAGACTGATAGGCGGTCATGGGCTTCTCTCAACCCCAAAACCATACAGAAACGTCCAAATTTTCCCTCATAATTATAAACTCACCAACAGCCGATTCCACAACCAATGTGGGATAATCGAACATTACCACCAGCCACTTTCACTACTCATGTGGGAAAACCCAACGTAGACATTATGGTTTATAATAAAGTATCCATACTTGTACACAAAAGGGTAAACCAATCAAATGTAATATACATAACTAACCTGGAAGAAAATTAAGCAAGAAATGGTAAGGTAAAAAGAAAATGTAATACAAGTTGTAATTAATTGATACTCCTTAAATAATGATCAGGGACTCAATTGGAGCGTTGGACTTACAGAATAAAACAAGCAACTCAATTTTGGTCGTCTCCGCAAATTCTCTTGGGACTCGGCTCCAGTTCCTCTTCATCAGACGTTCGACTTGTGCTTGCCATATCATCCTAATTTGAAATTTGGGTAGCAAAATTGAGAGTAAAAGTGTTGGGTTTGGTCTCGCTGGGCTTTGCATATACTGGACACATTCCACAACATTTCACCACGTCGCTGGAAAATGAGTGGAACCTAAATGAGACGGTTGTATGGTCGTTGTCATCAGGACACCCAAATTGAATCCCGCAGACATTAAATCCAACCACGACATGATCTGTATAACTTTTGAATTTGTTATAACTATTCATAAACAAACAGCGACGAACATGTTTCCTTCCAGAGAGGGTATTCATTTTAAAGTCGCAACTACCGCCAACGTGAAAACCACCCCATATCGTTCCACGCGATGCAAGAAAACAGAAAGAGCAAACCCGACTAAGTTTTGACAACAATGATGAGGCAGTTGCAGGGTTATTTCACATCCTGAACATTGATTACTGAACCACTCCGGAATTTCGCTCCCAGGTATAATTATGGTAGAACCCCTGAGTTTACAGAGTTCCTGAAAAATGAAAAACCATGATTTCAGATGTAATAGATCGGACAGAGAGAGCAAAAGAGAGAGAATTCGTACCACTACTTTCAATTCATAAGGTAGTCTCAATGATGCAATGGCCATATGTCGAATCCTTAGTTGTGAATCTGCCAAATTGTTGTTGCTTGCTTTTTCATTCAGTTTCAAGCAATTATTGAACCAGAAATCAATGGGCGAATCACACGGTGAATATGTCCAATAGTCGTTTACATCACGGTAGTGCTTGGATAGCCTTTCGAGTACGGATGCATCTACTTCTTCCAGACATAATGGAATCTGTGGCAAAGTTTGGAGTCGCTCGCAATTACTTGCGTCAAACCATTTCAAACTTAGTGGGAGCTCTGGTATTGACTGCAGTTTATGGCAACAGCACAAGTAAAGATTTCTCAACTGCGAAAGCTGCTTGAAACTTGCAGGTAAACTCTCAAAGTCATTTCCACTTAGATCTAAGTATTCCAGTGAGGATAGACAGCCATTTGAAGCATAGTTCCTTAAATATAGGGATAAACTTTTAAGTTCATTTGAATCTGCAACAGAGGATGGTAGTTGATTTTCAATCCCTTCTCCTTTTCTTAAAATGTAGAAGGCACCTCTCTGATTTCTGTCCTTCCTAAAGTATTGTAATTTAAATGTTCCATTTTCTCCAATATTTCTGGGAAATTCTCAAGGTAAAAGCACTCAATAAGATAAAGCTGTTGAAGAGATTTCAATTTACAAATGCTAGTTGAGACCTTCTTCAGCCTTGTGCACTGACTCAAACTCAAAATTTTTAGATTAGTTAGGCACCTTACTGACGAGGGAACTTCTTTTATTGCAGTCTCCCACAAGATCAGCTCTGTTACGTTCCCAGAAATGTGCGGAAACTCTTCGAGATTAACACAACCGCCGCAATTAATAGTTACTGGACAAACAAAATGCAGGTTGCTTGGAAAGGACCTAAGACTTTTGCAGCCCCTGAAACACAATAGACTGAGACGATTGAGATTCTGGATGGATGAGGGAACCCTAATCAAGTTTGTGCAATTCAAAAGATCTACTCTCTCAGGGTTTGGAGCTTCTGATAGGTCTGGCATCCTAATGAGATATTGGGAATGACAGAGATCAATAAATTTTAACTTGGAAGCTTTCGGCAATGAGATATTGGGAATGACACAGATCAATAAATTTTAACTTGGAAGCTTTCTGTAACAAAAGATAAACAAAGACTACATACATTAAATTAGTACCATTAAATTTCATAATTTGTTATGTCTTATCTAAAGAAAGAAAAATTTAATGTTCTAGTATTAGTACACCGTACCCTTTTTCCTTCCCAAATTTGCTCAACTTTACTATAGGACAAACTGAGCTCAATAAGATTCTCTGGTTCAAAATCAAATGCTAGTGTTTTCAAAGCATATTCGTGCCAATGAAGATATCTCAACTCCTCAGGAAGATATTCCAGACCTTGGTCAAGATGCACTTTAGAACTCGTAATTGGAACACCATCATGCTCAGGCATATAGAATTTAAGCAATCTGAGATTGGACATTTTTGCAAAGGCTTGAGAACTTAGATGAAGGTTGTTTATCTTGGATAGATCGAGGAATATGCCTTCAATGTTATCGGTCCCCTTATAAACATAAACAAAGAATGAGTAAGAAGAAAATCTATAAAACTTTTGAAAAATTGATTAAGAGCCCTAATTGAAGACAAAATGTGAATTTGGTAATTTTTGTTTGGACCATACCTATATAGTGCTTATCTGGTGAGGGTTCTCGTAATTTGTGTGTGTGTGGTTAATATGAATCATTCTCTCCTACGAGCAACCTCATGCTAATTTAGATTTAAATCATGTGTGCTAATATAATCACTATTCAATTAATTATAAAGTCATATGTCTTAATAGCATGTCTGTATAAAAAAATTGAGGGCGCCCATAGGAGAGAAGGGCTCTCTCTCTCTCTCTCTTTACACACACACAATCCTTCTCTAGTGTAGACACCCTTATTTTTCTTCATGAGGACACATTTTTAAGCCATACAGTTTAAGAGAGTTAGTTTTTAATGCTATTAAACTGCACGACTTTATAGTTCATTAAAAAATAAGACTATTAAACCGCATGACTTAAGAGCGTATCTGCAGTGAAAAAAATGAGGGCGCCCACATTTAAGAATATATATATATATATATATATATATATATATATATCCCCCAAGTTTAATCTAAAAGCTGAGAATATAACTGGTAAACAAATTCACACACCACAGCACAACCCATGCTAATTAACAAGCTCTTAGATTCGATAATTAGTTAATCTAATTTACTGAAAGCTCCAATTTATAGAGGACAATTAACGGTGCATATCGCCTTACATTGTAAAAGTCAAATAAATAGTTTTTTTCCTTGTTTTTCTTTAGGACATGATAGACATCGATGTGATCCCACAACCTACTACGTTTGCCTGGTTCTTTGATAGATTCTTGGCATACAATAGTCTGACCCATTTCTTGCAACAAATCGTGCATTTGTAGTCGCTTGGCCCGGTTCCAACATGATATTTTAATGAGTGACTTACCAACAAGATTGTTTAGTCCATGACGCATAGAGATAGGATGGTCTTGTATCCTTGTCACCAAGTCTAAATCTTCTCCTTTGAAGAAACATGCGATGTCAAGAAATATTTCCTTTTCTTTTGAATTTAGCTCATCATAACTGATTTTCAACACCTTATAAATATTAGGTTCAGAAATCAATTTCGAGTTCTGCAATCTATCTTCCCATTGTTGTTTGCTCTTTTGATAAAGGGAAGAACCCAAAACATCAAGAGCCAACGGATTGTTATGGGCGTAATGCACTACCTCCAATGAGATCCCTAGAAAATCAGGAGGGCAATTGTTTTGTCTGAAGGCTTTTCTATAAAAGAGCTCAAGAGATTTACCATGTTCCAATCCCTCTACCTTATATATGTAATTCACTCCACATTTATCAAGTACTTGTTTATCTCTAGTAGTTATGATGATTCTACTTCCAGAGCAAAATATATCTTGCCCTCCAGCTAAACTTTCTAATTGTGTGAATGCCCCATGAACATCATCAAGAACAATTAACACTTTCAACTGTCGAAGCCTTTTCCTAATATTTTGGGGTATAACGAGAGTTCCTATTTTGAGATTTTTATCCCATAATACTTGAGAAATAACCTCGTCTCGAACATGTATTACCCCCATTTTGTTTGATTCTTCTCTGACATTTGCCATGAAGCACTTGCCTTGAAAGTGCCTAGAAATTTGGTGGAAAACAACACTAGCAATGGTTGTTTTACCGATACCGCCCATGCCCCAAATTCCTACAATTCGAACATCACGAGATTCGAGACATAGAAGTGATTTCACTTCCTCAATTCGTGAACTTAATCCAACGAAGCCATCTAAATCAGTTGAGTCTGACATATCTTCCAATTTCTTGGAAATATCTGCAGCAATCTCTTCCACAAGTTCCGCCTCCTTTCCAGTAAGTGTTATTAATATATAAAATAAAGCAATGTTCAGTCAAAACAGACTAAGCTAGGCCATAAAGCATTAATGTTATTTATTGATAAAAACAGAGGCCGCAATGATTATTGAAAAAAACAAAAGAAAAGAAAAAGTTTCTAATAATATTGGATACAAGGAAGAAATAGAGTTAAGAGTTACCCGGATTCCATGGCATCATATCCAGATAAATTTGATGCTTCGGTCAATGCATCCCTCCATTTTTTAACCTTATCTGGAAAGTTCCTTTCATGCTCAACAAAATGGCTTTCAAATCTCCCACTCTGTTTTCGCACATCAGATGGATCTACTTGGTAGAAAACCGGTATCACAATTTGGCCATTCATTTTCTTGCAATCAAGAATCTTGACAAGTTCATTGAGGGATGCATCAGCCTTCCATTTCTCTCCTCCACTAAATTAAAATTCAACGCTCCTAAAAAGCAGTATGGAAATCCTTTCCGAAAACTGATAATCAGATCTAAGTTACAAGGTAGCATATAAAAGATCTAAATTATAAGTGTCGCTCCAAATTTCCATGCCAAACAGATTAAATACACAAGCCAATGTACCCGCTAAACTTGATTCTAGAAGATTCCAGCTCTAGTAATCTCTAACACTTTCTCTACATTTCTACATGCTTAGGAATTCTCTAAAGAGTGGTAGAATGTGGGCTTTATTTTTAAAATATTTCAAATAAAGAAGAACGAGAAATAATTAATTAAATCTTCTTAATTTACTTTTTTTGTGACTTAGATTTTTTTATAATATTTAATTATAAAGATTGCATTGACATAAGTTTAAATTAACTATTTTAACCCCATAAGTTAAAACTATTAAAAATTTACTTTAACTTTGATATTTTCTGACTTTTTACCAAACTCATTTTTCTAATGCTACCTTTATTAGTATGATTATTAACTTTAATTAAACTAACATAGTGCCTTTATGGTACAATACTCATGTAAACTATTGGATGGGCTGTTAAATTTATGTTATTTACACGTAAGGGTAGTGAAAACTCGAACCTCCACGCTCTTGAGCACGAGATTTTGAGTTTCGCGTGTCTACCATTTCAAACAATAATTAGATTTCATTTTTAAAAAAATTAGATTATGAGTCACAAAATTAAGGGAAAAAATCACACACGCCCTAAAGGTTTGTTTAAATGATCACACGGAGGATAAATGATCACACAAATCCCTTTATTTATTATTTTTATCTTATTACTATATTTATGTTTATTTGGGCTGTTATAATCAAGGGTATAATAATAAAAAAGGAGGGGGGTGTGAGTGTGTGACCATTTATGAAAATATGGGGGTTCATGTGACCATTTAACCAAATTTGGGGATGTGGGTGGCTTTTTTCCCCAAAATTAAATATCTAAATGGGTGAGGATATTTCCACCCCATTATTTGTGTAAACCCACCTCATTTTGAAGGAATATTTATAGTAAATGCACATTATTTTTGATAAATACAAATCAACAAAAATATATGTATAATTAATCAATTAAATTATTCTTATATTTTTTTTTACTTAGTTCTTTTTTTTTTAAACTATGAAGATTGCTTTAATATGAGTCTTATTTAATTATGTAATATTTATGACATAAAATTACCTATTCACCTGAAGAATAACGTGTTCTTATATCTAATACATTAAGCACTTAATTTTGAGACTTATTATCTAACTTTTTAAATGAAGTCTAATAATTTTTCATATTTTACATGTAAATAATATAAATTTGACAGTCTAATAATTTACATGAGTTTTGACTCATAAAAACATTACGTTAGTTGAGTTAAAGGTTAAGAATCATACTAATAAGGTAGAATTAACAATTTAAAAACAATGAATTTTGTATAAAATAAAAAAATGTTGACGATAAAGTAATTTTTTGGACTTTTATACTTTAAGAATACAATAGTCAATTTAAATTTAGGCTAAAGCAATCTTAGTAGTCAAATATAACAAAAAAAATCTAAGTCACAAAAAATAAATTAAGAATTGAAGAAAGGTTTAATTGATTAATTCTTCAGAATTCTTCTTTATTTGAAATTTTAAAAAGTAATGTGAATTTTTTATAATTTTTTTTTGAAGTGGAGTGGATTTACAAAATTTGTGGAGTGAAAATATCACCACCCTACCTAAATTATTAGATACAATAACTCATGTTTATTAGGGCAATTTTGTTGTTTTATATCATAATAATAAAATAGTAAAAGAAAACCTATATTAAAGTTTATGATCAAAGAAACCTAAAAAAAATTAATAGAAGGATAAAATTGATAAACTATACAATACTTTTTTTTATTTGTACTTTTAAAATATTGTAAACTCATTGTAATTATTTTCTAGAGATGGGGTGGATCAATATGACATGATGAAAAGAGTTTAATTAACATGATGAAAAGAATAGAGAAGAGTTATTTATACCTTATTTGAAGCTAACATTATCTCACTGTTGTTCAAATAACTTAATGGCTAGAACCACAAAAGCTCTGTTACGCTTTGTTATAGCTTCTTTGTTATGCTTTGTTATAGTGCTAAGCCTGTAACTTTTGTAGAAATTTAGATCTATTGTAGATAGATGTAAGTAGTTAAAGCCCTACTAGTAATAACTTAACTAAGTTTTTAAAACACTGTTCATCGTTAATGTTCATAGGAACTGTTCACGAGTAATGTTCACGGATACTATTTACGGGTACTGTTCATCCACATAAAAAACATTAATTTTCTAAAACAAAATAAATTGCAGAAATTAAACGACATAAAGGTTTTTACAAGATTCGAATTAATCAATTCTACATCCACGAGGCCACGCACAGATGAAAAGTAATTCACTAAGTTGAGATGTTACAACTTATGGATTTACCAAACTTAAGACCTTCACTTATAGTTTATCACCGTACTGTTTACTCAACCTTAGACTGAATCTGCTTCTCTTGAATAACTACTACCCCTCTTGATCCACTATCCTCAAGGTACTTTGCAAAGTGATCAATAGCGATTCTTCAATTCTTCAATATCTAGTGATCCAAAATCCATCTAGACTCTCTACAGAGATTAAAAGAGATAATCTTATAAAAAGACATAGAATAAAAATAAATCAATACAACATTATGCGTCAAATCTGGATGCCTTAGGGAGGAGGATGAATTTTGCTTCTTTGCTTTATGCTCTATGTTGCGTGTTGTGTAAATTTTGTTGAATTCACCAGCGCACAAATCTATTGTAGAATAGATCAACGGTGACGAGTGTTGATCCCATGAGGAGGTGAATTTTAATTGCGTGAAGAATTAATTTTCTAAGTAGGTGGTTGGATTTATAATGAAAGTGACGTAGGCTATCTTATGATTTAAATTAGAGCGGCGGGAATAAACTATTAAAATGAAGTGCTTTGGTCTCTAGATTTGTACTGAACATGCACTATGGGCTTAATATTCCTTATTAGTGCCAATTAAATCGTAAAGGGGGATTTTCCACTCTTTATGAACTTCACTCTAATTAATATGGTGCTAAGTGCTTATCATGCTAAATAGTAATAACCTTATATTAGGGAGACGGTTATACCAGACAATATCTAGACAAGATTATTACTATCTATCAACAAAAAGTCAAAACATCAACATAAATTAGAGGGCAAGAAAAAGTAAATTTACTAAATTAAGCCCATTGAGCATGTTGAGACTTCAACTTCAACCCAAGCTTGAAAAAAAATTAGCTACTCATAATTGAATTAGGGGTAAAATGGAAATTTATTAAAATACGTAGAAAATACAAGATAGAGGAGCAATTACAGAAAGTAGAGCTCAAAAATGGATTCAGAGGTGTCAAATTAGGGGGGAGCCCCCTTTTTTACAGATACAATGAGTAAATTATGGCCATCGGATTAAAACAATTTGGACGCTCAGGATTACAACACGTGGCAAGTTATGATTGGATAGAACACATCATCATAACTTTCATTCCATTTATATGCATGTACCGTATGCATGTTTTCGGTCTACTAACATACTGCCACGTCGCCAGTCAACGCCACATAAGCATTTTACTCCAATAGGATCGTGACACATCATCAGTCAACACCACATCATCACTCAAGGCCACATAAGCAGTCAATGCCACATCATTCGTCCAATCGAATACTGCCATGTCATCGTGCAGTGCCATGTCATTATACAATATATGTGAATAGTATCGTGAACAGTACTGTATATGTGAACAATGCCATTTATCTTTTTAGGCTCCTCCTAAGGTTTTCGACTGTCCTGAATTCAAAATTGCTGTCCGTTTTGCTATCTGATCTCTCGTTCATTGTAAAATATGACCATAATACCCCCTAGAATACATAAAATACTTAGTTAAAATAAAACATACATAATTAAATCACAAGTGACTTAAAGACATAAAAGTAGGGATGTTAGTGAGACTTGGAGTATAAAATGATGATTTTCTCCTTTATAAATACACACTTTCTAGCACTCAACATTGCGCATCTTCAATTGTGAAATGCCTCTCTTTATTAGGCACTAGAGTTTCACAAAAATTACAAGTCTTAAAAGACTTAGATTCTTTCCAAATAAGAGTTTCTTTCCTCTTATAATTTATATGAATCTGAATAGGAATAAATCTGATCTTCTTGCCTTGCTTGTCTCCCAAGAAATATCTAGAGCATTTAATAACTTCCTATATGAACCAACTTCTTGACTTCCTAAATTAGACATCTAATTAAAATAGGAAACAAATATTCCTAATAATTTGGAATTTCACTGAATTAGGGAATTAATAAATTAATTCCTATTACAAGAAATGCAATAAATAAAATTCCAATTCAACTAGACTTGCCATAAAATGCCAACTCTATAAATAATTGACTCAACAACTTTTATCTCAATTAAAAAACATCATAAAGGAAACTAGAGTACGTAAATTGAAGGTTGGATGTATTTTGTTACCATCCCAGATTCTTGATCTATCATGAGCTTAGCTGCTCTATAAGAAGAATGGTCTTAGCTACTCTGTTTTGCAATTTTTATGTGTATTTGTTTTTTCCTCTTCCCCCAAGCAAGAGTGGAGCTACTTAAGCCCCTCTTTTTATTTCATCACCATAGTTAATGAAACGAAGAAAAAAAATTATATTAGTAATGATAAACAAATCAATTCTAATAAAACTCGACTTAAATGTTAAGCATGAAATGGTAAATGAAATTTTTTTTTGGAAAGAGTCTCGTTAAATGCTTTGACAAAGTTCCAATTGTGGCACCTTAAAGGGATTCCTGACTTGTATGACGAGATCACAAAGCTGGACACACTTCGCTGATCAATTCCCAATTACCAATGTCTTATTGGACTCATGACGAACAAAAGAAACACAAACTTGGAAAAAAAAAATAAAAAACAAGAATAAAAAAGAAATACAAATCAATTGGAGCATTGGACTTACAAAAAAAAAAACGAGAGTATGAGAAAGCAAGGTACTCTGTTTGCAGGGGCGTCTGCTTGGTCGCTGTAAATGCGCTTGGGACCCGGTTCCGATTCCTCTTCCACAGATCTGCCAACACTTTCAGAAGTTCCGCTTGTGCCAGCCTTATGAGTGCGTTCATCTTCACAGTTCGCAGCGAAATTTAAAGAAAGAGTGCTGGGTTTTGTCTCGTCAGGATTTGCATATACTGGACACACACCACAGCATTTCAACTTGTGATGTTTTGGGGTTTCTATGTATGGCGGGACAGCTGACCATCTTTTAAGCCAGAAATCAAATAAAACAGTAGTATAGTGGTCACCATCAGTTAGGTCAATCTTCAAATAGGGTCGGTTCGAAAAAAAGTATGACATGATCCGAGCCAATGGACTCATGAGAGAATGAATCGCAAAAACCACTAATACGTTTGGTCAGGGGGAGGGTCATTTTTATATCAAAATGATATGCACATCTGACAGAAATATCATGGACAGCATCAAAACTTTCTCAACTTCAATAACAGCACAAAAAGCAAATCCGGTGAAGTTACGGTTACAACAACGTCGTGGCATTTGAATAGTTATTGAAGATCCAGAAGTTTGATTGCTAAACCACTCAGGAATTTCACTTCCAGGTAACCAAAGCTCAAGTTAAATAGATGATCCTGTTATGAAATTCATGATTTAAGATGTAACAATGAGACCAGAGAGAGAGAGTGAGGAGAGATAATGACAGAGAATTGGGTACCTCTTGTCTCTGTGATCTCAGTGATGCAATTGCCAAATGCCGAATTCTCTGTTGGGAATCTGACAAAATGTTTTGTGCATTTGCATTCAGTGTCAGGCAATTGGCAAACGTGAAGTATGTTAATACTCCTGAACTTCGTTGGAAGCTTGTGATTGTGTTTCCAAAATGGATGTATCAAGTTCTTCATGACATGATGGAAGCTATGGCAAAGATTGAAGCCGCTTGCAATTCCTTGCACATAAATTATTTAGATACAATGGAAGCCCTGGTAATGACTGAAGTAAATTTCAATTGCTCAAGTCAAGAATTTCCAGCCGTGAAAGTTGCTTCATACTTGCAGGTAAAGTCTCAAAATCATTTCCACTTAGATGTAACCATTGCAATTAGGCTAGACAGCCAATATTTTGTGGAATTTCCGTCACAGCGCAGTCACTTAAATTTAGCCCTGCCAAAGTAGATAAACCCCATAATAATACAGGCAACGATACCAAATCTCTGCATCCGTGAAGATTGAGCATATGAAGAGAGTTCAATTTACAAATATTACCAGCTGGAAGCCCCTTCAGCCTTGTGCAATTACTCAAATGCAGTTCTTTAAGTTCAGTTAGGTACCCCAAGGGCGTGGTCGGCTTGGTTGACAGTGATTCTGTCGTCTTTTAGGATCCGGGTTCAATCCTTGGAGGTGGTAAAGGGGGTAAAAAATTGTATTTGGACTTGCCCACCCCACTTACCTTTTAAAGGAAAAAGAGAAAAAAAAGAGTTCAGTTAGGCACTCTATTGAAGAGGGAACTTCTTCTATCGCAGTGTCGCGCAAGTTGAGCTTTATTATATTTGGGATTTCTGATGGATGTGGAATCCTAGTGAGATGCTGGGAGCAATGAAGATCGATAGATTTTAGCTTGAGATCTTCCTGTAACGAAGTAACAAAGAATAAAAATAGATCTAATTTAAATTAGGATCAATGAATTTCACAATTGATAATATATATTTAAAGAAAGAAAAATAAGTGTCTTGGTACTAACGCAGTACATCTTTTCTCCTTCCCAAATTTGCTCAACTTTACTATAAGGCATGCTTAGTTCAATCATGTTCTTGAGATCAAAATTTGATGGAAGTGTTTTTAAAGGATATTTGTGCCAATGGATATATCTTAATTTCTCAGGAAGATATTCCAGACCCTCGTCAAGTTGCAGTTTAGAGCTCATAATTTGGACACCATCATAATCGGGCATATAAATTTTAAGCAACCTAAGAATTTGGCATTTTTTCACAAGCTTGAGAATCTAGATGTATGTCTTTCATGTCTCTTATTTTGGATAAATTCAGAATTCACCTTCAGTCTCATTGGTCCCCTTCAAAACAAAAGAAAAAAAATGAGTTGGCATTCATTAAAAAAAAACTAAAATTTATACAAAAAAAAGGTCCTTAATTTTAGACAAAATATGCATTCGTTCGTTTTGTAAATTAATTTAACATCTATATAAAAAACAAAACAAAAATTTAGATAGGTAAGAAACAAAAATTTAAATAGACAACAAGGCTGTTTACATCCTTTATATTCTTCAGACTAGCGCCCACAAAAACATATGGATAAGAAACAAAACAAATTTAAATAGGTAAATTCCTACCTTCTTTTTCTTCAATACATGATAGACATATTTGTGATACCCCAATCTGCTACGTTTTCCCAATTCTTTAATGGATTCTTGGCAAACAGTGTCTTGATCCATTTCTCGCAACAAATCATGCATTTGCAACTTCTTGTAATCTGATAATGCTGTGAGTGACTTATCAACGAGGGAATTCAATACATATTCAGGGATTTCTAATATTTTTATCACAAAGCTTTTATCCGCCCCACAAAGCAGCATGAAATGTCTAGAAATATATGTTTTTCTTCTCCCTTTAGTTTGTTATATAACTAATTTTCAACACGTCATATATATCGGAATCAGAAATCCGTTGTAAGTTCTCCAATGCATTTTCCCAATCAAGTTTGCTCTTCTGGTGAAGGAAAGAACCCAACACTCTAAGCACTAATGGATTGCCATTAGCATAATCAATTACTCGTGCTGAGAGCAACACAGTTCATAATGGTGATGGTTTTGTTTGACGGTGAAGCTGCAGAAGAGCTCAAGAGCTTCCTTATTTTCCAATCCATTAACCTTATATATCTTATTGTTACTTCAAAATTATCAAGAACCTGTTTATTTCTAGTGGTTATAATGATTCTACTTCCTAGACCAAATCAACCAAGCCCGCCAATTAAATATTCTAATTGCCTAATTCTATTCACATCATCAAGAACTATGAGCAACTTCATCTGTTGGAGCCTTTTTCTCACATGTTCAAGGAGATCGGGAGTTCTTATTTTGATATTTTCTTCTACTATTTCAGATAAAAAAACTTGCTCTCATAGATGAATCAATCCTCCTCCTTTTTCTAATTCTTCCTTGACATTTTCCATGAATCACTTGTTAATCTTATAATCTTGATTTTGATGATAACAAAACTTATATGTTCTTGATTAAAATGTTGGGGCTATTAAAATGAATTTCTTAAAGCCATAGACATGTTTAAAGAAACTTAATGACTGTTAACTTGAGTTGAAAAATTATTTTTCTACAAAAAGTTGTCAAAATATAGATTCTGAAAATTACCCTTGAACCATTTATTATAAAAGGCGAACCGATTATTTACAGAATAGATTTAGTCTTTAGACTTGCTTTAGAGCATTCTGGAAATTAACAGTGAACTGATAATTTATAGAAAGGAGAAAACTTTCTAATCTTGAACCGTTTAGCAACTTTCTAATCTTGAACCATTTAGCAAAAATGGAAATCTAAGTTTGTTTTGCAGGTTTTTGGAAATAAACGGCGATCCAATAACCGCAAATAGTAAACCGTTTATTTAAAATCTAAGCATAATGACTATTTGGATAAGTCAAAACGGTTAACCGATAGCAGCAAACGGCAATCCGATTATTCTTAGAAAGTTAACAACGGCTAGTTTTTAGCTCCAACTATAAAATGGCTCAATCAAATTCAAATCAAATGAGATCCAACAACTATCTTTGAGCTTGCTACTGAGTATACAATCTCTTTTGAGTTTTAAACTTGTTTTATTTCATTGATTCACACTTTGAGATTTCAATTGTAATCATATACATTGTGTGAGAGATTGATTGATTATAATATTTATTTTTGAGTGATTGTAAGTGTTAGGATACACTTGGGTTAAGAGATTGGGAATAATCTCTTGTTGTAAAAATTTATTGATACCTTTGAAGTCAATTGTAAGTGTGGTTGAAGCCTTAGAGGCTTGCATAGTGGAATCCTCAAGCCCGATGAGCTTGGAGGCGTGGACATAGGTACGGTTGGCCGAACCACGTAAAAATCGGGTGTTTGATCTCTCTTTCCTTATCTTTTTAATTTCGAGCATTATTAAAATTATTGCTTTTGATTTTATTAAGACATTAGTTTAAATTGTTGTGTAGTTTTATTTGCTTAAGTTTTAAGAACCTAATTCACCCCCCCTCTTAGGTAGCCTAGTTAGTATTTCAGCACTTGCCTTCAAACTTCCTAGAAATTTGGTCGAAGATTGCTCCGGCACTGGTTGTTTTAGCTATACCTCCTATACCCAAAGTCCTACAATTTGGAAAATCCGACAGTTCGATGCATAGCAATGATTTAATTTGTTCAATACGTGAATTTAATCCGACTAGGCCATTGATATCTGTTGAGATTGTTAGATTTTCTAATTTCTTCAAAATATCAATAACAATTATGTCTACAAGTTATGCCTCAGACCTAGCAGGTGTGAAGATGGAAAACAATTAGTCAAATTAGACCAAGTTAGAAAACACTGACATTCTTAACAGAGGACATAAATAGTTCCTTCATATATTCAGTTGCCTTTTAATCTTAGAAACTAAAAAGTGTTAAGAGTTACCTGATCGTCATGGAATCCCATCCAGGTAAATTGGGTGCTTCTATCGAAATAGCCCTCCAATTTTGAACCTTTTCTGGCATTTTCTTGCATTGTTTTCCTTGAAACTTCCAGTTTGCTTCCGCACATCGGATGGATCTACGTGGTAGACAACCGGTACAACCATTTGGCCATTCATTTTATGGCATTCAAGAATTTTGACAAGTTCGTCCAAGTACCATTTCGAAGAAGCGTAGTTCTTACAGAAATGATTACTGAGATGTTTGATCCTTCGATTGCGCTCAAAAGGGCAGGTGTAGTCTCATCTCCTCCGTTAAGTTCTTTATCAATGAAGGCTTTAACTTTCTTTCACCATAAACCAGCATGGAGATGGCTTGTAAAGTTGTCCCGAGAGACGTGGCATTGCTACAGCTACTATGTGTTTACTGGTTATTTTATTATCTCATTATGCGCGCACTAAATTGAAATACAACTTTGCAAGTGCAACATTGTTATAAGTGATACAATTTCATAAAGAGTAGATGTAAAACCGAATCAATTTAGACTTAGCATTTATCTTGCAAAAAAGTTTTCTTGTAATTTCTTCAGATGTTCTCATTAGAGTTTTCTTTTTACATTATTTACTTCTAAGAGGAACATCAATTATTTCTTTGCATCACTTCAACTATTTCATGCCGGAAGCATATATTGGAAAAATTACCTTCTCTTTCTTCTAGGTTGTATCATACAATTATAAAAACAATAGAAATAAATTTTGCAATGAACCAAAAGTTCTCTGATCCAAAGATTTTTAAACTTTGGCATGATCGATTTGGGCATCCTAGATCAATCATGATGCGTCGTATTATAAAAAATTCACATGGACATCAATTAAAGAACCAAAAGATTCTTTTACCAACTAAAAGTCCATGTGCTGCTTGTTCTCAAGGAAAATTAATAACTCGGCCATCTCCAATGAAAGTAAGTTTTGAATCTCCTAAATTTTTTGAAAGAATCCAAGGGGATATATGTGGCCCTATACATCCAAGTTGTGAACCATTTTGTTATTTCTTGATTTTAATAGATGCTTCAACTAAATGGTCACATGTCTCTTTACTTTCTGGTCACAGTGTTGCATTTGCTAGATTTCTTGCTCAAATCATTAAACTAAGAGCACAATTTCCTGATTTTCCTATTAAAAAAATTAGACTTGATAATGTTGGTGAATTTACATCTAAATCTTTTAATGATTATTGAATGTCTATTGGAATTGACGTTGAGCATTCTGTCGCACATACTCACACGCAAAATGGTTTAGTTGAATCTTTGATTAAGCGTTTACAGTTAATTGCAAGACCATTAATTCTTAGATCAAATTTACTTTTTTCATGTTGGGGACATGCAATACTACATGCCGCATTATTAATTCGCATTCGACCAAGTTCTTATCATGCATATTCACCTTCACAACTTATTTTTGGCCAACAGCCAGATATTTCTCACTTGAAAATTTTTAGATGTGCTGTTTATGTCCCAGTTGCTCCTCCAAAAAGAAATAAAATAGGTTTGCAATGAAGACTTGGAATTTATGTAAGTTTTGATTCTCCATCAATAATTAGGTATCTCGAACCTTTAACTGGAGATATTTTTACCGCACGATTTGCGGATTGTCATTTTGATGAATACGTTTTCTCGTCATTAGGGGGAGAAAAAATAAAAACAAATGAACAACGTGAAATTACATGGCATGCATCATCATTATCTTATCTTGATCCCCGTACAAATCAAAGTGAACTTGAAGTTCAAAGGATCATTTATTTGTAAAATATTACAAATCAAATTCTTGATGTATTTAATGATTCAAGAAGAATAGTAGAATCACATATTTCAGCTGAAAATGCCCCAACACGTGTTGAGATCCCTGAAGGATAACACGATAAAACTAATGAAAATAAAGTACGTCTAAAACGAGGAAGGCCAATTGGCTCAAAAGATAAAATTCCCCAAAAGAGGAAAACACAAGAAAAATTACAAAATGAAATTAGCACTCCCGAAGAGTCATTGACTACTAATCAAATAATAGAGATTAATCAATCAAATGGTATTCATCCCACTGACCCAGAAGAAGCAAATTTGCCAACAACTAAAGAAGTATCAATTTCTCCTAAAGAGAAACAAAATAATGAAATTATGATTGGTTTTGTTGGTACAAAAAAATCATGGGATCGAAATGAAATAATTATTAACGATATTTTTTCGTTTACCATTGCTCTTAATATCTCAAATGATGATGAGGATCCTGATCCAAAAACTGTGGAAAAATGTCGACATAGAAATGATTAGCCAAAGTGGAAATATGCTATTCAAGTAGAGCTAAATTCACTTACGAAACATAAAGTATTTGAACCAATAGTCTTGACACCTGAAGATGTCAAACCTGTTGGTTATAAGTGGGTATTTGTTAGAAAACGAAATGAGAAAAATGAGATTGTGAGATATAAAGCAAGATTAGTAGCACAAGGTTTTTCTCAAAGATCTGGCATTGATTATGAGGAGACATATTCTCTTGTTATGGATACAATTACATTTCGATTTTTAGTCAGTCTTGTAACCTCTAAAGAACTTGATATACGTCTTATGGATGTTGTGACTGCTTATCTGTATGGTTCTGTTGATACAGATATTTATATGAAAATCCCTGAAGGATTTAAAATGCTAGAAGAAAACAAATTTAAACCTCGTAGTCTATATTCTTTGAAACTACAACGATCCTTATATGGATTAAAACAGTCTGGGCGTATGTGGTATAATCACCTAAGTAACTATCTATTGAAAGAGAGATATGTAAATAATCCAATTTGTCCTTGAGTTTTTATTAAAAAATCTGAAATTGGATTTGCAATAATTGCAGTATATGTTGATGATTTAAATCTTATTGAAACTCCTGAAGAGCTTTCAAAAATAGTTTTTTGTTTGAAAAATGAGTTTGAAATGAAAGATCTAAGAAAAACAAAATTTTGTCTTAGCTTACAGATTGAGTATTTATCAAGTGGAATAATCTTACATCAATCAACATACACTAAAAAAGTTTTTAAGCATTTTTATATGGATAAAGCTCATCCATTAAGTACTCCATTGGTAGTACGATCACTTGATGTCAAAAAAGATCCATTTCGTCCTAAAGAAGATGACGAAGTAGTTCTTGGTCTTGAAATACCATATTTAAGTGCAATTGGTGCACTAATGTATCTTGCAAATTATACTCGACCTGATATTGCATTTTCAGTTAATTTGTTAGCAAGATATAGTTCTACACCAACTCGTAGGCATTGGAATGGTGTAAAGCATGTATTTCGCTATCTCCGTGGAACAATTGACATGAGTTTATATTATCCAAATGGATCAAAATCACCACTAATTGAATATGCAGATGCTGGATATCTTTCTAATCCATATAAAGCTCGATCTCAAACAGGTTATTTATTTACCTCTGATAATAGTGTTGTATCATGGCGATCAATGAAACAAACAATGGTTGCAACATCTTCAAATCATTCAGAAATACTTGCTATTCATGAAGCAAATAGTGAGTTCATTTGGTTAAGATCAATGATACAACATATTCAAGAAACATGTGGATTGTCATCAATTAAGAATAACCCCACAATATTATATGAGGATAATGCAGCATGCATTGCTCAAATTAAAGGTGGTTATATAAAAGGTGATAGAACTAAGCATATTTCACCAAAGTTCTTTTATACACATAAAATTCAAAAGAATAGTGATATAGATATTCAGCAAATACGCTCAAGTGACAATCTTGCAGATTTATTTACAAATCCCTACCAACTGCGACATTCAAAAAATTGGTACACAAAATTAGGATGCGTCAACTCAAAGATTTTTCTTCAAATTAGAATATATGTCAAGATGAGACGAAGTATACTTGTTGGGGAAAATAATTTATTTTACAGGGAATTTTATATGTTGTACTCTTTTTTCTCACTAGGTTTTTATCCCATAGGGTTTTTCCTAAGTGAGTTTTTAATGAGACAACTCTATATCTCCAAAATCATTTATGTACTCTTTTTCCTTTACTAATTTTTCCTATAAAGGTTTTTTTTTTAGTAAAGGTTTAATGAGACATATTCTTGTAATGAACATCCAAGGGGGAGTGTTATGAATTTATTCAAATAAATGTGGATGTTCATAACATATACCTATTTTTCTCCCCACTATCTCCCACTAGCAACCTTTAGCTTTCCTATAACTCCCATTATCTCACAAGGAATTATGATCCATAATGTCTCTATTAATTTTATGGAATGATTATGTAACTATAAAAGGAGAGCTCATCTCTTTATTTTGTACATACTTTTGAATGAATAAAATCACTTTATAATATTTTGCTCTCTTATTTTATTCTTCATCTTGTGCTGTTTCTTTTATTTTTATTGCTGGCTAATAACTTTTCTAACACAAAGGAATAAATAGGAACAATTCTATCAAATATAACATTTAATAGTAGCATGTAGAAAGTTGAGATGATGAATGGATAACCAGATAGTAGATATGAACTTTATATTTCAAGAAACTATTTTTTTTTTATGTAAACCAATGAATGTAATAATTTTTTTTGTAGAGAAGAAAGCAAAAAATTTTCATATACCGATTTTTAAGATTATACGGTTTTTAATAGAAATTAAAAAGAATACTGAAAATTAGAAACTCTAATGTTGAATAATTATTCTTTTTAAGGAAAATGAAAAGGTAAAGAACTCAATATTTTTTCTTCAAGACTAATAATGAATGAATTAGACAATATTATTAATTATGTCTCTTTAACACTAAAGTTATATATATATATATATATATATATATATATATATATATATATATATATATATATATATATATATATATATATAATTTGTTAATTGTAGGATAATTATTAATTAGAGAGATGTCTAATAGGCTTTCCTATAATAAGTATTTTTTTAAAAAAAAATTATCAGTTAAAGAATTATTAGGAAAATATTCAAAAAATAAAGCCTTATTAAAATTTGGAGCCTTAGTGACCACATCGTTCGCTTATAATTAAAGCCACCCTTACTTTTTACCCATTGATTTCCTATGACTTTTTGGTTTCATTTCTTGGGGTTTCCATAGAGTAACTTTCAATAAACCATAAAACAAACTAAGAAGTCATTTTGTTGAAAAGTTGTGCATTCAATAATGTTTTTAAATTTGGTTTCTATTTTCTAAATTCAATAAACACCAAATATGTGTTCGGTAGATCATTTTTAAAAATATTTTTAAAAATATAAAATTCATTCTATATTTTAACAGAGAAAAAAAAACAACTTTTTTCATATTTTTCTAATTTTTTAATACAATATTAAGTTCTAAAATGAATAACTTTGTTCCATCATTGCTGATGAGCATATAATATATACATATTTTACACTTAATTATATAATTGCTAGTTAATTTTATTTGTTATTTTTAATTAATTAAATTATTTCATTGAACAGGAAAGTAATTGGAGATTGGGAAACAAAAAGTTCATAAAATATCAATAAGCGGAAAGAATTGAAGAATTGAAGATTATGTTCCAAATAAGCTTCTGCATGAGCTTAAATTAATTAAAGAAAGATTTTATTTGGCAATTTGGAATGCATGTGCTAGGGATTAAAAGAGGACATAATATTAATTGGCCTTTTGCTTTTAAGTAAAATTAGTGGCTAGCTTTGTAATTCTAATAAGGAAATAATATAAAAGCGATTTGGTGAGTAGGCGTGGATATTTAGCTTATGAGCGGCGGTTTCCTAGCAATCTTAATTTGAGAAGAATTCGGCCAAGTTGCACATTATATAAAGGCAAGCCATGGCTGCGGAGAAGGGGGGATGGAAGAAGAGAGGCATACGGCAAATAAAGGAGCGGCAGCAATCCAATTTTCCGATGGCTGATTTTATTTCTTTTGTTGCTCTCAATTAAAGTATGTCTAGCTAATTTTCTTATAATGAGGTTAAGGATGAAACCTTATTCAATGAAATAATCATCTTTTTATTTGATTAATTTCCTATATATGTTCTTTAATGTTTATGGTTCCTATTTCACATGATTAGTTGGATGTTATTAAATCTTTTCACCAATTCTGTCATGCATTATCGATTGTTAAGATTAATAGTTGACTAATTCTATGCTTGGATCTATAAGATCTATAAAGTCTATGTATGATTATCTTTGATTATGTGTTTATCATTAAATTATTTACATAAAGTGCTTAAGAAAATTTTAACCCTTTGTTATTCAATATGTTTACATTGGATCCTTAGAAATCATACATTAAGCATAAAAAGAACCTATACAAGATATATTTTAATTGAGCTTAATTGAGATATATATCCATGAGATGACATAAATTGATTTCGAGTTGTCACTCTAAAATTAGGGATTAATTGATAATGAATTATTAGTTGAATAGTGGTGGATTTTGAAACTTTGATAACCTTTGTCCTATTGAATTTTCCTTTGCTTTAATTATTTTATTAGTTTAATTAGTTTAATTTCTTTTAAAACTCAATTTGGTCAATTAGGTTAGGATTAATATTAATTTTAGATTTAAATTAGACTTTTCAATTTTAAAGCAATCACTGTGGGTTCAACCTCGTTACCACTACTCTATTTTCAAATTCGTGCACTTGTGAGTATATTCAATTTTACACAACAATTGCTCAAAATAATAATAATATCAACAACAGCAATATTATTATGATGATGATGCCCGAAAAATTAATTTCCCCCGACAATAATCTTTTCTTTTTATATACATTATAATATTTATGTTTTTATACATTAACTAAATCAAATATGTAGATTTTATCATTTTTCTTTAAACAAAAAAAATCACCTAATTCATTCTTAAAATTAAAATAATAAAATTAATTAAATACTAAAAATGATTATACATTACTTAATATAAAGTTTATGAACATTATTTTAATAATAATTCTTTAAAATATTCTTACTGAACTTATTTTACTTTTTCTTATTTTCAAGGTTATTTTTGAAAATTGATACCAAATACATTTTTAAATTCTAAAAATAAATTTGAAAATAACATTTTCATTCTATTTTTGTTTTATGAAAACAGCAATTGGAAAATAATACCAAATACGCAGTAGGTAATAACGAATTCCGAAACAGCTATGTTTTTAAATGGGGCGGACCATCTGGAATAGTGTAATTTTCTTTAATTAATAAGTTGAAAAAACCATCAAGGGAAATTATAATATTTATGAGCTTGACACAAACTCTTAGGTAATTCCGAAAAAGTTGTTGTACTATAAGGTCTTACAATTTTAATATGAATAGAAAAATAAAATCAGTCGCAGCCGATGTGTTCGGTTCATTGCATTGCTTTCAAAGTAATCCGATTCATGGCTCCAAGCTAATTCATCCAACGGCTGCTGCCCAATGTCCTTGCGTATGATAGCTCTCGGTTGGCCCATTTACTTGCTTCATCTTAGACTTGCTACATCCTGAGTCATCCGAACGTGTCATCAACACTTGCTGAGTCAGGCGGCCACGTCACTTTTACAGCTAGTAAGACAGTTCTGAGGTGATGAAGTTAAGATCTTCCTTGGGACATTTTATCAAACACTTTTCTAAGTATATCTAGCACCCGCACGTACTAACAATCACTTAGCACTAACACAACTCTACTGTTAACAGAACTCTCGGCTTCAAAGGATGTGGTCGCGGCTTTTGTACGGATTGAACTGCTTGAAATAAGATTGGATGAATTGAACTAGATTATATATTTAGTAAGCATTTGGTATGCAGGATAAGATATGAGAGCAGATGAGATTAGGTTAGATAGAATTATATTTAGTGGTATCTTGTTCTTGTTTAGACTGTGGAGTAGCATAGGATTGGATAGGATTATAAATTAAATTTATTGATAATAAAAAATAACGATTAATTAAAATAAATTACTTAAGAATAAATTACTTAAATATTTCAACAATTTTTACAGCTAATACTATGCAGTTTTTACACTACAAAAGATCTTTTTACTAAAACACAATATCGAGATGAAGTTCTTATATTAATTTTTTATATTCAAATTTATATTATCAATAAAACTAATTAATTTTATTTATTAAAATATATTCTTTTAATTTTAATAAATGAATTTTTAATTTACAATTAAAACAATTAAATAAATATATTATTTAAAATTAATTACTTTATTGCAACTTATCCCATGGCCCCCCATAGTATAAGTTGAGGCATTATTTGGGCACCATATTGTGGGTCCAAGATGGGACCCACAACAATCAATCCCATGATTGAGTATGGCTACCAAACAGCTAGTGTTATTTTCTGGTAGGTTGAAGAAATTGAATATTTAATTTTAACTTAGCCATTCAACGATTCAGCAAGTAAATAAAATTACATGAAATGCTTGGATATTAATTTAAATTTTAACATGGGGTATATAAATTAATTATAATATACTTTATTGCATAATTGATTAAATTAATGATTAAACATGAAAATAGATACACACACACACACATTTCAGGTGCTTACAACATTTAATTTTCTCACCAAGTTTCGCTATGAATTTCCTGTGACTTTCCCCTAGCTGGCTCTTTTTTTGCGTTTTTGGAAATTTCTCGGAAATTTTGTATTTAGTATATTATACAATTTTTTTTTCGAGTGAGACTAATTTAACTTAAATTAGAAAATCTTATCCCTTTTTTAATATTATTTAAATAAAATTTTCTATCTTTCATTTTATCAATATACTTTCCACCCATTAATTTTCCTATTAACTTTTTGGTTTCTTTTTCCTTGAGGTTCCCATTAACTCGCAATAAACCATAAAATTACAGAGTCATTTTATCCAACAGTTTGATGACGATATTTCAAAATATCAGCGACAAGCTGTCCCTAGATAATATCATTTTGTTTAATTATTAGTTAAAGAATGGTGATCAAGTGTGGATACCCACGTAGAACTTGCATCGGGATAGAGTTTGAAGAAAAAGAACTCTAGTACATTAAAAGTAAAAAATATTCATATAATTTCAGTGAATAAAGAAATTTGACCACTTTTATTTCGTGTAAAAGAATAAACGCTGCAGTTTTTCTAATCCTAGCAATAACAGAATTTGTGTAGTCCGAAAATACTCTTTCTCTGTTCTTATCATAGTTTTTGGATTTTACTTTCAAACTGAAGAGTCAAAAAATTAAATTACCATTGATGAAAGAGAATTAAAAGCAGCTTCAAAAGGCTGCGTATTAGCTGCTGTTAGTTTTTAGTTTCATTACCTAAGTACGTGATTTTATTACGTAAAATCTTAAAACATTGGGGTCATCAAATGATTCACCAAGACATTAAAGTTTGAAGCACAAAGAGGAGCAATTTAGAACATGGCATTTCCCATCACATTGTCATGACCAGAAAAAAAAAAAAAGAAATCGTATCAGAAGATGAAGTTGTCTATTTGATTTTATTTCAGAACCATGTAGCATAAGAACACTTCCACAAATTACTGCAACTTAGTAGAGACTGAAGAGTTGACACAGCCCAATTGCTATTGTCTAATGTTAACAATGAAAACAACAACAGAGGATTAACCGATGCTTTGACTTACTAACAGATTGCAATGTTAGCTGATGCTTTGACTTATTAATTCTGCAACAAGTTAAATTAAAAAAAAAAAAGGTATTTCAAAAAGAGATAAGCAATGCATAGATAAAACATCAATCTTAAACAAATCATAATCTAGAATTAGAGCATTTTGGATATACCTGAGGAAAAAGGATACGTGAAAAGGAGTGACTCGCTTGTTAAGGAGTGTTGATACGGTCGTCTCTGCAAATTCTCATGGGACTCGGTTCGAATTCCTCTTCATCAAAAGTTCCTCTTGCGCTTGCCATATCATCCAATTTCCAAACTTCGTTAGCAAAATTGAGAGCAAAAGTGTTGGGATTGGTCCCGTTGGGATTTGCATATACTGGACACACCCCACAACGCGACACCTTGTTGAATATCGAGAAGAAGTCAAATGAGACAGTTGTATAGTGGTTGTCATCAGGAAACCCAACATTCCCGCAAGGATTAAATCCAAGTGCGACATGATTTATTTTAGTCATCGGATAAACAAACCATAATGTCTTAAAGCACCAGCGACGAACATGTTTCCTTCCAGAGAGAGTCGTCATTTCAAAGCTGTATCGAAAGTCGATGTTAAACCCACTCCATTCCCGATCACAAGATACAAGCACAACACAGAGAGCAAACCCGATTAAGTTTTGACAACAATGCTGCGGCAGTTGAAGAGTTATTTCCGATCCTGAGCTTTGATTGCTGAACCATTCTGGAATTTCGCTCCCAGGTGAAATCAGAACGGCACCCCTGAGTTTACAGCATTCCTGTAAAATGAAAATCATGATTTGAGATGCAACGAAACGAAGAGAGAGATAGAGAGAGAGAGGAGCAAAAGGGAGAGAATTGCGTATCACTTGCAACTCATAAAATAGTCGCAATGATGTAACTGCCATATGCTGAATCCTTAGTTGTGAATCTGCCAAATTCTTTTTGTTTTCTTCTTCATACATTTTGATGCAATCCATAAACAAGAACTTAATCGACGAACTGACATTTACACCTTCCACCTCATCATCATAGGAGTATTTGGATAGCTTTTGGAGTACGGATGCATCTAGTTCTTCTGGACGTGATGGAATCTCTGGCAAAGATTGGAGTCGCTTGCAATTACTTGCCTGTAACCATTTCAAACTTGGTGGGAGCTCTGGTATTGACTGAAGCATACTGCAATTGCTCAAGTCAAGCCTTTTCAGCCGTGAAAGTTGCTTGATACTTGCTGGTAAACTCTCAAAGTTATTTCCTCTTAGCTCTAACCATTCCAATGAGGGTAGACAGCCAATCTCTTGCGGAATAGCCGTTAAGGCACAGTTATTCAAATTTAACCAATTCAAGGAAGATAAACCGGATAATAACAATGCTGGAAATGACACCAGACGTGACAATAAGTGTGGTAATTGACTTATGGTTGATCCATGCGCACCAATGTACTGAAAAGATTTTAAGTTATCTAGTTCAGAACAACCCAGCATTCTAAGCCCTTCTAGATTTTCAAACGAAGATGGCAACTCTGTAACTGTAGCTCTGCCTAAATTGATTTTCTCCAAGCTTTCTGGGAAACTCTCGAGGTTTAAGCACTCATTAAGACAAAGCCAAATCAGAGATTTCAATTTACAAATGCTAGTTGAAACCCTCTTCAGCCTTTTGCACCTATTTATATACAAATATTCAAGATTAGTTAGGCACTGTACCGATGAAGGAACTTCTTCTATTGCAGTGTCGCACAAGTTTAGCTTTGTTATATTCCCAGAAATCTGTGGAAACTCTGTGAGATTAACACAAAAGGAGCAATCGATAGTTACAGGAGAAACAAAATGAAGGTTGCTTGGAAAGGACCTAAGACTTTTGCAGCCTTGAAAACACAACAAACTGAGGTGGTTGAAATTCTGGATTGATGAGGGAATCCAAGCTAAGTTTGTACAATTCCAAAGATTTATTCTTTCAAGATATGGTGTTTCTGATGGGTCAGGTGTCCTAATGAGATATTGAGAATGGCTGAGGTTAATAGATTTTAGCTTGAAAGCTTTCTGTAACAAAAGATATACAAAGATTGCATTACTTAAAAAAGCAACAGTGAATTTGACAATTAATTATATGTATATTTAAAAAAAATTAATATTTTGGTAATAGTACAACATACCTTTTTACCTTCCCAAATTTGCACAATATTACTGAAAGGTAAGTTCAGTTCAATAAGGTTCTTAGGGTTGAAATTTGATGGTAGTGTTCTCAATGGATATTTGTGCAAGTGAAGATATCTCAATTTCTTAGGAAGATAATCTAAGCCGTCTGGAAATTGCACTTTAGAATCTGAATGCTGCTCTTCAATGCTCATATCTAAACTCTCAGGCATATAAAATTTAAGCACTCTCAGATTAGGCATATTTGAGAAGGCTCTTGAGTCTAGATTGATGCCTTTTATTTTGGACAAATTTAGAACTATGCCTTCAATTGCATCGGTCCCCTTATAAACAAAAACAAATAATGAGTTAGCCTCAAACCCAAACCAACTGAAACATTCGTAAAGTTCATTATATTGGATGAAAAAAACTTTTGCAATCTTTGATTTTTTTTTCCCTCTTTCTTTTTTTATATTGAATATCTATATGAGAGAAAAGGAAAATTTCGGACTATTTGCAAAATTGAAAAAAAAAAAAAAAAAAGGAACTCTGAACACCGTTCAAAATTGATAAATTGATAATTTTGGACTTTTCTCTAAATTACCAACGTGTTGTCCTAACACCCTCAGATTTATATTAAATATTGAATATCTAAATAGAAGTTTAGAAGATTGGGCCTATTTGTTTGATATAAGGTTTGGATATGACTTTTGTTTTTTAATTTATAGGATCGTAAATGTGAGCTCAAAACCTTTAAAAAAACAAAAACCAATGTAAGTCAATTTTTTTTAGTCGGACTATTAGCAACCTCAAAAATCCTATTGAAATCTCTTTTTTAATTATATTTCATTTAATGTCAAAAATACCTTTTTTTTAATGAACACTCTTTTTTAATTTATGAATTTTTTAGTTTTTAATAATTTTCTCACTCTTTTAGTCTTAATATTTGTATTTTTCTTCAAACTTTCTTTATTATTTAATTTCTAAAGAAAAAAATCTAAAAGAAAATTAAGAAAAATATTATACTCACAAAATAATGAATTTATAGGTCTAACACAATTTTATCCTACCTATAAATTTTGAGTTCAACAGTTATTTTTAGAATTCTTAAAAAATTATTAGTAGTAGGATAAAGTTTTATTTAATTTATTTTTGCACTATGTTATATCTTAATTAAATTATTAGTTTATTGCAAGAATTTTATTTTGGCTAAGAGAAGTATTCCTTAAATTTAGATTATTTTAATGATAATAAAAAAAATTATATTGTGCAAGCAAAATAAAATTGAAGAGAGAAAGTAAATATTAATGGCTTAATTCTATTTATATTTGTCCTTAAAAGTAATTGTAATATAACAGGGGTTTTATGAGATTAATGAAGGGGTGCCAATAGTCTAACTCTTTTTTTTTCTTTTCTACCTAATAGTATTCAAAGTCAAATTCAGATACAATTTTTCGAAATATACCTCGATAGCTCAGTTTTGATAATTTTTTTATGACAAAAAAAAATGACCTACACACTCTCAACAACAATTCATAAAGATAAATAGAACAATTACTTTTAATACCTATTTAAGAGACATCCATTCATACATCTACAACCTAAAACGCTTTTTCTCAACATGAAATCTAATTTTATCATTTGAAAGTTTATTTCAACAAGTATTGCATCGCACAAATATTCTAATAGTACTGCCTTCTTCTATGATCCAAATTTCTTTGACTTGATTTCAAATTCAGTTAAACTAATATACTTATTCCAATTGAAGCGTTATAGGGCCTTACCTCATTGTGCTTCAGTACGTGGCGAACATCCTTGTGATACCATAACCTGCTACGTTTGCCTGGTTCTTTGATATCTTCTTGAAGAACAATCTCTTGTCCCATTTCTTGCAATAATTCATGCATGTGCAATCTGTTGTTGTATTCTGTAATGAGTGACTTATCGATGAGGATACTCAGTACATGAGTCACGTTGTGTTGACAATCATGTAGTAACATTAGCACGCGATCTTTACATTCTCCTTTGAAGAAACAAGCAATATCCAAAAATATACTTTTCTCCTCGAAACTAAGTTCCTCATAACTAATTCTCAGCACCTTATAAATGCGACTAACACCAGAAATTTGTTTTAAGTTATCCAATACATTTTCCCAGTCTTGTTTGCTTTTTTGATGAAGGGAGGAACCCAAGACTTCAAGTGTTAACGGATTGCCCTCGGCATATCGTACTGCCTTCTTCGATAGCACTGTAAGATGTTGAGGGCACTGATTTTGTCTAAAGGCATATTTATAAAAGAGCTCAAGCCCTTCATCCTCGTTAAGTTTCTCAACCTCATATACATGTTCGTCCTTCACTCCATGTTTACGAAGTACTTGTTTGTCTCTGGTGGTGACAACAATTCTACTTCCAGGATAAAAACCATCAAGCCATCCAACTAAATATTTTAGTTGTTCAAATTCACTGACGTCATCAAGAACGATGAGAACTTTAGTACGTCGTAGCCTCTCCAGAGTGTACGCAGGTATGTTAGGGCCTCCCATTTCAAGTCTCTCTCCTAATAATAGAGAAAGAACTTGTCTATGTAGATGCACTAATCCAACGCCATTTTCTATTTCTTCTCTGACATTTTCTATGAAGCACTTCCCTTCAAACTCATTAGAAATCCGGTTAAAAATAGCTTTAGCGAGGGTTGTTTTACCGATACCGCCCATTCCCCAAATTCCCACAATTCGAACATCCGGCACGCCTGTGCATAGCAGTGATTTCATGCGCTCAATTCGTGAATTGAGACCAACTAGACCCTTTGATGAGTTACTAGAAATTGATGTACATTCCAATTTCTGCAGAATATCTTTGACAATCACTTCTACAAGCTTCGCCTCGGGCCTAGCAAGTATCATGCATGAAATTGAAAAAGAATGAGTAAAAATAAACCAAAAAAAGAATTAAAAAAAATGAAGACGTAAGTGAAGAATGATGAGAGTTACTTTATTTTAGTAGATTCATGTCCAGATAGATAGGATGTTTGTTCCATTACATCCCTCCACTTCTGAACCATTTCTGTCTTCTCTTTGAATTGTTGTTCGAGCTTAACAAAACCGTGGCCAAAATTTCCAGTTTGCTTCCGCACATCGGACGGTCTTACATGATAGTAAATTGGAATAACAATTTGGCCGTTCAAGTTCTTGCATTTAAGAATCTTGACAAGTTCATTCAGGCACCATTTTGAAGAAGCATAGTCCTTTGAGAAAATGATTACCGAAATCTTTGAACCTTCGATTGCGTTCAAAAGGGCAGGCGAAATCTCATCTCCTCTATTTAGATGTTCATCAATGAAGGTTTTTATTTTCTTTCCGCACAAAGCAGCATAGAGATGACTAGTAAAATTCTCACGGGTATCCTCCCCTCTGAAACTGAGGAAGACATCATAATTGCAAGAAGAAGAAGATGAAGCCATGAACAAATATTTGGAAATTTAGTGACAGAAACGGAGGATCTTGAGAGTTTTTTTGAATACTGATCTTGAGAGTTGAGAGAGTAGATGTAAGAATGAAATGAAAAAACTTGTAAAATATATATATATATAGACTGCTTGCAGTTTTATTTTTTTTTTTTTTTTTTTTTTTTGGGGTCACCAAACTTTCCTGAGCAACACATTAAATTTCCTACGATGTCCTGTTACTGACTCTTTTCGGCTTTCCAGGAAATTCTAGGAGTTTTCCTATTTAATAAATGCTACTTCCATTTTCCAACGGTTATGGGGCCATATAAAATGGCCATAAATTTGGTGCAATATTCAAGAAAGAAATAAGAGCACTGCTATTTGGACAAAAAGAAATTAGACAAAAAATATTAAGTAGAATCATAGAGTTTTATTTATTTATTTATTTCCTAGAGATGTGGAATAGAGTTTCTAAAATAATTAATTTCCCATAATTCCGATATATTTAGTCACTTCGTTGAGTTGTTTGTTTTATATTTGAAGTTTTAATTTAGCTTATTTTGAGATATTTTGATATTTTAACTTGTTTATTTTTGTGTCTAGTCTTATTATAAGATGTTTTCATTTTAACAGAAAAAGTAAAATGTCCTTACTTTCATCTACATGATCATATGTCCGAAGGAAAAATTAATTTTTTTCCTCACAAATACTCTCATTAATGTACTTACCCCCAATCATGAAGAAACAAAAAATCCACCCTTCTATTTTTTTCTAACTAAAAAACTATTTTTATAATTAATTAACTAGGACGTAATTTATACGTTGTATTAGAAATTCTCCTGCTCTTGACTTTTACTTGGTCCAATGAAAGATTAAATAACTCACATATGTTCAATTTCAATTTTATGCAACTTCATTTATTATTAGATAAAATATGTACAAACATTATATTAAATTCTTGTTAAGATCAAGGCGATTTTTTTATCAAAATTAAGTTTTCATTATATCTATATTTCAAATGCTTACCTTATAAACATTTATAACATATAACATCGTAATTAAATACTATATTGAAGCAGATAAAGTTTTATTATATGAATATCGGCGAGAGAATAAGAATGTCAAGTAGGATATATTTATTTAAAATACATATAATGCTTATAATATTTATATTTTGTTTTAAGTAGCATATAAACTATACTTCCAAATATATATATTACTTATTTAAGATAATTTATAAAAATAAAGAACTTACCACTTATAGTCAGGGATTAGGATTCAATGGTGAGCCGACTTTTTTGCTAAATTTTTAGAAAGATACAATTGGTTGTTATTAGATAAGAATATGAAACTAATTAAAATCTTAACCTTTATTGCTATAAATATACTTGTGACAAAAGTTTATGAAGAGTTGAACAAATGTCAATTCAAGTCTGTTAGTCAAACATTAGAAAATGAAGAATAAACATATCATTTATATGGCAAAGCTTACGTTACATCAGCTGTAAGTTACAGCAATTAATTTTGAAATCCTCAAAAAATTTAATAATTATAAAAAATTCAATAAGTTTTAAAGTTTTATTCTAAACCCCAGGCTACAAACAGGCTACACTGTTAGAACTTCAATTTTTTTTTGAAGTTTTCCATTTATATTTATAGCAAATTTAGTACCAAGTTTCTGTTTTATTTAATTAAATCTCAAACTTGTTTAATTTTATATTTATTGAATTTTTATTTATTATATTAATGATTTCTTACTTTAATACATCATGATCTTCAATCTTGAAGTCTTTTATTAATTGTTTAACTTTATTAAATTCTTTATTGATTTGATCTCTTAAGTTTTTAATTTGTTTTATGTGTTTCTTCATTGAAATTATTAATTTCTAATATTTCGTTTGCATTTTCTATATCATTTATAAATAAATTTAGATTTCCTAATTTATCTAATAAATATAGTGAAACTTAATTTAATTGATTATTTTCCCGCATGTCTAAATCATTTATCAAATCAAACGATTGAAATCTTCCACCAAAAAAAAAAAATTCCTCTTTGCGTATAGCTAGAATGTGGTAACTTATTAGTTTCTATATTTTGTGAAATTATTGCAGGTTATGATGATTATTAATTGTACCATCTTTCTAGTAATTCATTAGATTTATACGATATTTATGACATATAATATCTGTTATAATTCAAGATGCTAAATTTAGATTACAAAATATATATGTTAGAAGAAAAAAATTTAGTTTGTGTCTTAAGGGAGACAAAAAATTATAAATACAAATGCAAATATATATTCAGAATTTGTAAATCTTTATAAATATGATAATCATTTAGATCTTTATAAAAATATAGTAAAAAATTTAAAATTTTTTAAAAATATATGTAGAAGAGATGGACAATGAGGGCTTATTTGAAAAAAATAAGTAAATATATGATTTAAAATAATTTTTTTTGTAAATAGCTATTACGCCCATACCTTGTTATATGCTAAAATTATTTTCATCAATTAGATTAACAAATATCAAAATCTAACGACCTATATATATTGGCTGTTTGTTACAGTTGATCTAACATGAGCTTTGTCCATTTTATATATATGCATTCCGACTTATTCAAACTTCAGTATCACTTAGATTCATTTAAATTAAATAAAAAAAAACGTTGCGTTAAATTTTTTATATATGAAGTAACAAATAAATTTCAAATATTGAAAAAAAATTAAATCCGTAATGAGCATGGTCCCGCCAGCGCAAGACTTGAAAGGAGTCAAGTCAACAAGTCAAATATATGAAGGAAAGCAACAAAGACTACATGAAATGACTTTGAGAACTAATTCCGTGCAAAGCCTGGCATAAGTCATATGATAAGCCCATACAGCACGTCTTCGGTTAGATGAAATTCTCTGTTTTCACTGCCATTAATGGAAAACCAACAAAGACTAAATGAAAATACTGACAACTGGAGCTCATTGATGGTTTCGTTTCCGGACTGCTGTTCAACTTCTGTAAACCCAACTTTTAAGACACAACGATAAACTTACAACCATAAAGTCAAGGACACACTAATGGTGAAATGACTTGTTTGTAATTGCAGTTATTGATAAGATGAGATATTTTTATTGTAAGGATGGAATAATTTATTAATTAAAAAATAATTTAATATTTGATAAATTATGTTATTGTAGTTATTGTTATTGTTGAATTTAAAAAATAAAATATATATATTTAATAAATTTTATTATGAAAGTGTTGTTTTATTATTAAATAATTAAAATATTTATCAATTTAAGTTATCTTTTATTTACATATTATGATTTATTAAAAAGTAAAAAATAATTATCATTTTATTAAAACATTAAACCTATGATAGAAATTTTAAAAAGATATGGCAACTGATTTAATAAATTACTTGTAAAAAATAATCGGCGTGTACTTAAAACTAATGTTAAAATAGAAAAACTTATTAAACAAGCAACCTTCTAAAAATTTACTAAACAACGGCCATCTGGAAGTTGGATACAGATACGTGCTTGGCACGACTTCGAGTGTTGGACTGCAGCAAGTTTGAAAAGACTTAAAAGTATTGAAGTAGCAGTTTTTTTGTTGGGTCATTTTCTGGAACATTTAGATTACAATCTTTTGTCAGCAAAGTGCTGTACATAACAAACCCATGCGGAAATATGTCACCAATCACTAGGATCAAATTATACAATCTTAGTGTTATTTAAGAAGGGAATTAGTATCATTTTGTGTTGGGTGGAAGAAATTGTATGATTAACTTAACCAGATAACTAATTAGAAATAAACAAAATTAAATAAAATGTTCGGATATTAATTTAAATATTAATGTAAAAGTATAAAATTTAATTATAATATAATTTATTACCTAAAATTGATTAAACTAAGAATGTAAATTAGGTGAATATTTTATTTGTTTTCAAAAAAGTTAATTATGCTTTCATATTTTTTAGTACAAAAATATAAATTGCTATTTTGGTGAGAAAAATAATGTTGTAATTTCTTAATTACAATTTCGACTACGATTTGTTATGATTTCGGACTAGCTGAATAACAAAATTAATAATTTAATGAAGGAAAAAGGACATGGATCCCTCTAAACTTTTTAGGAAAATAGTCACGTGGATCGCAAGTTTTCAATAAAGAACATCAAGAGCTCTTTTAATTATAATACCTTTTGCATATGGTAACTAAAAAAATTAATATCACTTATTAAAAACTTGGCATGATCATTTCCTCAAATTTTAGGGAGTAGGTATTCTTTTCCCTTCAATCAAACAGTAACAAGATAACTTCAAATAGAATCCAAGAGACACAAGAACAAAACAAAACAGAGGATTTATTTCGATGCGTACATTCCGAGGGGCAAAGGATAAGAGATGGATTTATTTCGATCTGTAAACCGTAAATGTTTACACTCCAGATTTCAAGGAATCTGAATCTGCAAAAATGATCAAGTAAATCCTGATCGCAATCACAGTTGTTCCCCCTGGTCAACAGCACTTGGCTGAGCCTGAGCTGATAAAACAACAGCTTGATTCATGCATTTTCCCACTGGGGAGTACATAAGAACAAACCTTCAATTGATTGCTTGCATCAAGAGTCTTGCTTGGTTTTCAGATTAGTGCACTTTCCAAATGCTTGTAGTCCAGGAAAAGCATATCAGAACCATGTAAAATCCCACAGCATTTTCCTCAGAATAAAAAGATGAGAAATCTAGCAGCAACATTAATTATAGGAAAGCTTCCTGGAAATAGTATGCAAAGTTTAGGCATTCTTTAGTAAAAATTTGCTAGAAACAACTATTTCTGCAGAAAGAGTGACTCTGACATAACAAATTTACTAACTTTCAAAACAATTTAGGAAGATTGCAGCGACTGAAGTTGAATTCAAAACTTTTCTTCATTCTTGGGACATGATAAACATCTTGAAGTGGCACCTGGTTATAATTATAACGGGGTGTAACTATTGTCTTACCGATGTGTGCTATTGGTAACTTTGAGTTGTCAGCTTTCGCCACCACATGACTTCCCTTGTATTCAGACAGGTTTTTACAACTTCTGTTTATCAATTGTCATATAACTTGAGCAACCCGAGTCTACAATCCGATATTTCTTGTAGTCAATTCGTTCTGATGTTGTTATCGTGAGAGCTAATTCTTTCTTCCTCCATCGTGAATGCCGTTTCGGCATCCTAACCATCTTCATTATTTTCCTTAGGATTGGAATTAGTAGCATTACGCTTAGTAGGCTTTTTCTTGGAATATTTCACCATGTGACCCATCTTCTCGCAGTTGTAACACTCGCCATCGAACTTTCTACTATTACCTTGATTCCTCAAATCTCCCCCTGGACGAGAACCTCACTTTCCTTGGTGACTTTTCAGCTTATCACCATCCTTTTTAGATCCATTACCAGTGTGCTACTTGAAACTGCCTTTCTTTTTATTGGTTTAGAGCGCTTCCTCTTCACCCTTCAGCGAGACTCCTCCCACTTTCTTGGCAATAGCTTCTTGATCTGCAAGCAAATTTTCAAACTCGACAAGCGATGGTTGTGTCGGCCATCCCTATATAGCGGCAACAAACCTTAGTATTCTGGTCTTAAACCATGGATAATTATTGTCTTTTTCCTTGGATCCCCAAGAGCAACTGTTGGATCTAACTCTAAAATTTCGCGGCATATCGACTTCACCTTATGAAAGTACTGAGCAATCGTCGTGTCACGTTGTGCTATCGATAGCAGCTTGTTCTCCAGAAGTTGCATCCTTGTATCATTCTTTTTTTAAAAAAAGTGTAACAGGAGTGTCCCATGCTTCCTTCGATGTTTTGGCATTCCGAACGTGCTCCAGCATTTCTTCTTCAATTGTGGTCTTTAAAGCAAACATTGCTTTGCCTGCTTTAATCTTCCACTTTCTCAAAACACTATTGGCATCTTCGGTTGTTGGTTGTGTAGCTTTTCTATCACCGACAACTTCCTAAAGGTCTTGACCTTTTAGGTAGGACTTTAATTATACATCTTGATGCCCCCAATTACTTGAAGATCACCCATCGTTTTGACATGACTTCAATTATGCCATAAAAGCTTGATTAACAACCTTGTAGAGTACCATACTTCTCACAACTCAAGGTAGCTCCATCAAGAACGATTCTTGACTGCCTGCTCTGATATCAAATGTGGAATAAATAGAGTACGAAACTCTAATTATCCAAAGAAGAAGCAACTAAAAACACACTTTAAAGAGAACACACAAAACACTCTTTAAAAAAAAACAAATTCCAAACCAAGACACAATGGCTAATTGTCTTATTTGCTTTATTTCTTCTCGGATGATTATATAAACATAGCACAACGGGTATTTATAGTTTGACAAATACATTGTAGGCCACACATTAAAAAACTATATAACTTATTGTTTGCACTCCATTATTTCCTTTCACATTAAAAATTATATAGCTTATTGCTTCACATGTTTGCACTTCATTGTTGTAATACATATTAGTTGTAGTTTATCACAACTTCATTTAGAAGCTTCTCATGCTTGGGCTTGGTTTTCAAATTATTTCTAACACATTTGGATTTTGATATATGGCTGGTGTTGTTTAATTTCGACGAGGCATGATCTGAGTAAATTAACAAGTTCGCAACACTATAGTCTAAGTACATGTAAGCAAGGAAACCCAAATCAAGAGTAACAGGAGGTATGAGAAATAAATGCTGCTTGGAAAGCGCCTAAGTCACAACCCTAAGGACATAAGATACTACGGTTGTTGAAATTCTGGATAGATAAGGAATTGAAAGGCAAGCGTGAGCAACTGGAATGTATATTCTCTCAAGATTAAGGGTTTGTGAGGATTGTGGGATCCTAATCTGGCAATAATAAAGATGAATCCATTTTATCTTCAAAGCTACCGTGTGGAAAAAATAATAATAATAATAATTCTTCAATGATTTACTACCATGAGTTTCATAATCCATATTCAATGAGAAAAAACAATAAATAAAATTTAATTATAAAAGCGCAATTTGAAAAGATAAATAAATAAGTAATTACCCAGAAATTCAATCATTTCATCAGAGACAGAAAAAGTGCTCCAATTATCAATTTATCTGTTTATTTTAGTCCACTCCATTGACTATTTGAGTTTGCTAAGCCGATCTCACGTGAGACGCACATGGTTAATTAAGTCAGCGTTAGTCAAAGCAAGTTAAAACAGTTGGTTATTTTTGGCGCGGTCGTTTGAGCTAACCAAGTTTGTTTCAAAAGCTGGTTTTCGAGCATCATTTGAGCATTTGATTTGCTCTGTTAACCATGATATTGAGAGCGGCGATCATTGTAATAAGACTGATCTATGCAATCTTGTACTTCCATCGTATTAATGCTCGAGTGTCATAGGGATCCTCTGTTCTTATGCCGTGTTTAAACCCCCTTTGCTGTTGGAATAATAAGTTTATTAATTCTCGAAGTGGCATTTGGAGCATTGTCTCACATTAGCAAATCACTAAGATATGCTGAGCCTCCCTCTATAATTTTCCTCCGTATATAAAATTAATTACAGTTACAATAGTTCTTAAACATGGATTGGCTTTCTGTTAATGGAAACCCAAAACGATTTTTGAGTCAGAGAATCATAAGCATTTGGAGGTTAATGTTTATGGTTTCTTCACTTAATATAAGCCAAATATTATCAAATGGCCCCATTGACGCTCTAACCTATAGATGAGAAATGCCACAGCCAAAATTAATAGAGAATGACTAGTGCGTTTAATTGAATTTTTTTTCTCTTTTACCAAGTTATAATCCATAAATAAACTTAAACAAGTAACAAATGCAAAGAGAAAATTTGGTGAATGCACAGCTTGATTATTTCATTCCTTAAACTTTCAACTTATACAACAGTTTGCCTAGCTTCGCAAGCTCACACAAGTACTACTTGCAGCTTTCACGTTGATCTGATGGCTATCAACAACTCAATCTAATATTCTAATGGCTCTCGTTCTTTGTACTTGAGCTAGTCACATGGCCATTCTCTACGTGGTGTTTTGGCTCTATCTTATCTGATCTAGAGAGTTCTCGAGAGCTAGCTGAATCAACCTTCCAAGTTATCACGTTTAGCTCGCATCACTGCCACTTCAGCAGAGCTTGCTTGCCGTGCTTGCTGCATTGTCTTCATTGAGGCATTCTGTCAAACACTTCTGCATTTGCATCAAGCACCAAATTCCAACATCCAGGAATCAATCCGAGGATTGAAACACAAGGAGGAGTCAAAATAAAAAAAACATTCACTCACAAAACTGCAACAAATTAGGAGACTGAACTCTAATAAAAGCACAACTCAAAATTGATTTCCATTTTAAATTCAATCAAAACAGAACAACTTAATTCATGTATAATCGAGAAATTCAGAAATAAAAAACGTAATATTTACTTATCTAATTGAAGTCCAAAGACTAAACAATATCAAATGTCATCGTGCTCACTATTTAAAAATTTTAAAAAAAAATTGTAAAGCCATTATAAAACACCTTACTGGCAAGAAGTGATACCTTTAGTCTCATATGCCTTCTCTAAATTTGTATTGATGCATGATTACAGAGACTGCATAAAGCAGGGGCAGAAAATCCTGCTTATGCGCAAACTGCATTCACTAAACAAGTAAACAGTAACAAAACTTTATTCCTATTAAATAAATAAGTAGTGTGCAAAAAGTGAAAAGTCAAAGTTCTTGCCTCGTTTGCTTAGAAAATAAATTGTGTGATAAAATAAATAGAAGGTAGATAGCACTTACGCAATAAACGCTTATAAGCCTCCTTCCTTTGTGATTATTTGGGAAAACAACGAACCTCGTTGTTGTTGAGGAGCGTTGATTTGCTCTCTGCAAATTGATTCCACTTCCAGCTCGCCAGATCTGTCAATACCATCAGATGTCCCACTTCTTCCAACATTACCGTGAAAATCATAATGCAATGTCCTGATTTGAGTGCATTCCTCTTCATTTGGTGGCAGCATATTTACAGTAAAAGTGATGGGTTTAGTCCCGTTGGGATGTGCATATACTGGACAGACCCCGCAACTTTGCACTTTTGGACCTTTTTCAGAGCAAGGATACTGAACGGAGAACTGCAATGAGATATTTCCGTCATTATCATGCAGCCCAATATTACAACAGGGAAAACATCCAAGTAAAACTTGATCTGAGTGAAAAGACTGCTCAAAAACTGAAGGGTGATCAGTTTTGGTTTCAGAGGGAGTATTTACTTCAAAATGGTAGTAAATCCTATCCCGAGCCTTATGATCTTTCTCCAGTTCAATGACAATACAGAAGGAAAATCCAACGAAGCTTCCATTACAATTTATGTTGTGGCAGTTTAATACTTAATGAAGATCCTAAACACTGATGGCTGAACCAGTGAGGAATTTCATTTCCAGGTAACACAAATTTTAGAGGTGGTTCACGATATTCCTTTAATACGAAATCATGATTTTAGATGTAACGAGGAGGAAGAGAGAGGGGAGAGAAGAGAGAGAGTGAAAGAGAATACCTTTACATACATTAATCTTCTTGTTTGCTTTGTCATTCAATTCAGGCAATTAATAAAGTGGAAATATATTCGGGAGTGTTTGGATAATGTTTCCAATATGGATGTGTCTATTTCTTCCGGTTCGCCCAGACATGAAGGAATCTCAGGCAAGGACTGGAGCTGCTTGCAATTGCATCTAAAAAACATAGACCAAATGGAAGCTCTGGCAATGACTTAAGCCTATTGCAATTTCTCAAGTAGAGCCATCTCAGTTGTGAAAGTTGCTTGATACTTGCAGGTAAACTCTTAAAGTATTTCCACTTATATCTAACTTTTCCAATGAAAGTAGACTGCCAATATCTTGTGGAATTTCTATTATATCGCAGTCTCTCAAATCCAGACATTGCAAAGAAGATAAACCTGATAATACTGAAGTCAATACCAAACCCCTGCATCCATAAAAGGAAAGTTCTTCAACTTGTTTGAGATCTGCGATCGAGGATGGCAGTTGACTAATGGCTGATCTGCCTGCATGGAGATGCTCCAGAGACCTTAAACTACCCAAGTTATCTGGCAAATTACCAAGTTTATAACAATACTCCAATCTCAACTCTTTAAGCCCTTCTAGGTGTTCAACTGAAGATGGCAGCTCTTTAATTGCTGTCAATCTTAAATCAATATATTCTAAACGTGACATATTCTCCAAGATTCCTGAAAAACACTCAAGCTTTGAGTTATAAAGACGAAGCCAACTAAGAGATTTCAATTTACAAATGCTAGATAAAAGCCTGTTCAACCTTTTGCAATGCGCCAGATCTAACACTTCAAGATTAGTTAGGCTCCGGATTGATGAGGGAACTTCTTCTATCCAGGTTCTGGATAATTTTAACACTTTGATATTCCCTGAAATCTTTGGAAACTCTGCGAGATTAATACAGCTGGGGAAATCAATGGTTACAGAACAAGTGAAATGAATGCCGGGGAAGGTCCTAAGATTTTTGCAGCCGTCCAAACGCAACATACTGAGATTGTTTAAATTTTCAATTGATGAGGAAATGAAAGGTAAGTTTGTGCAGTTCAAAAGATACATTCTCTCAAGATTTGGGGTTTCTGATAGGTCCGGCATCCTAGTGAGATTTTGAGAATTGCAAAGGTCCACAGATTTTAGTTTGAAAGCTTCCTGTAATAAAGATAAATAATTGCTAGTCAAAGACTTGCACAATTAATTTTCGTATAGTACCGTATATCTCTCAAGTAAGCATGTCCTTTCTTTTCTAAAGCGTATCTAAAGACATGTATGCACTATGTTATACTTTTTTTTCTTCCCAAAGTAGTTCAACGTTACTGCAAGGCAAGTTAAGTACGACAAGTTTATCCATACTTAAATTTGTTGGCAACGTTCTCAAGGGATATCCATGCCAATGGAGATATCTCAATTCCTCGTGAAGATAATCCAAACCTTGGTCAAGATGCACTTTAGAGCTCATAATTGGATCACCAAGACGATTAGGCAAATAAAATTTCAACAATCTAAGATTAGTCATATTTTCAAAGGCTCTAGAATCTAGATGCATGTCTCTTACTTTGGACAAATCCAAGAATATACCTGCAATCGCATCGGTCCCCTTATAAACAAAAATAAATAATAAGTTAGCATACAATACAAGAAGACTTCGGTAAAATTTGTAAAGAGCTCATTAATTGAAGACAAAATCTGTGTTCGTTGATGTGTGAGGTTATTTACGCCCTTCAAATTAATGTAATAGAACACCCAATTTCTGCCCGAATACTTCATTAAATTTGAAGAATAAAATTGTACTCTACACCATTCAATATCCCAAAATTGATAGATTAAAACTTGTTCTTGACAAGCACGATCATCCTCATCTCTACTTCTCTAAGACTTTGAGAAGACAACATTTTAGCAAATTCATAAACCATGATTTTTAACCATCATAAGGTTTTAAATTGCTTCATTAGTTAATCTAATATTCATTGACAATGGTGCTTCATAGGGCATATCTGGGAGCCAAAGTGTCCTGGTCTATGTTTTAAAGTTTGAACATTTGAACTCCCATTGCACTCATATAGACAATCATAAAAGCAATTTTTGTATCACAAAAAATTTTTATCCTGTTTGATAATATTTTTAATTTCAATTTTTTTTTGGTTATACAAATATATTTTTAAACTAACGCTGAGTACGTAATAATAAACTTACTGAAAAACATGGCTGTAGATTCTTACCTTAGTTTCTTTTAGAACATGATAGACATCCTTATGATACCACAATCTGCTACGTTTGCCCGGCTCTTTCACTGATTCTTGGCCAACAATCTCTCGACCCATTTCTTGCAATAAATCATGATATTTTCTTCTAATACATCGGAAAGAACTTGCTCCCTTAGATGAACCAATCCACCTACTTTCTCGGATTCTTCCCTAACATTTGCTATGAAGCACTTGCCTTCAAACTCACTAGAAATTAGGTTGAAAATACCTCCAGCAATGGTTGATTTACCCATACCGCCCATACCCCAAATCCCAATAATTCGAAAAACCGGCAATCCAATACACAGCAGGGATTTAATTTCAGAATTCGTGTATTTAAACCAATTAGACCATCAAAGTCCTTTGGTGCTGTTATTTTTTCCAATTTCTCAAAAATGTCTTTAACAATTACATCTACAAGCTGTGCTTTCGACCTGGCAGGTGTGCAGATGAAAATCAATGACTCAATTACTTTGGAGCATGACAAAATCAAAATAATAGGACATAAGATATTTTTTCTGTTATTAACGAAGGCCATAAACTGTTCCTTCATTTTTTTCCCCATTAATCTTAAATAATAAAAAGGTAATCGGGTTAAGAGTTACCTGATTGTCATGGAATCCCATCCAGATAAATTGGATGCTTCTGTCAATACAGCCCTCCAATTTTGCTTTTTTTCTGGCTTAACCTTGAACGGTTTTTCATGCTTAACAAAGGCATCCTTGAATCTTCCACTTTGTTTCCGCACGTCAGATGGATCTGCACGGTAAAACACTGGTACAACCATTTGGCTATTCCGTTTATGGCATTCAAGAATCTTGACAAGTTCATCCAAGCACCATTTTGAAGAAGCATAGTTTTTTGAGAAAATGATAACTGAAATCTTTGATCCTTCAATTGCTTTCAAAATGGCAGGCGAAATCTCATCTCCTCTATTAAGTTCTTCATCAATAAAGGTTTTAATTTTCTTTGGACACAAAGCAGCATGGAGATGGCTAGTAAAGTTGTCGCGGGTGTCGTCGCCTCTGAAACTGAGGAAAACATCATTTTTGTTTTGAGAAGTTAGGCCAGAAGAAGAAGACGCCATAACGGAAGTTTCAGACTGGCAGAAACAGAGATTCTAGGAAACATAAAATATATGCAAGTGTTGGAAGCTTTCTTCTCCAGGCTTCTTATTGATTATTTAATTTAATATCAATATTACTATTCTTTTCCAATTCTTTGATTTCTATATTTATGTTCTTGGAAAACCATGACAAACCAAGAGGTCATCAGTCATGTGTCAGGACATTTTTATGACAATATTTTAAACAAACCACCATTAGTTTGCCAGACTAATATTTAAAAGAAAATTGAAAAGGCAAGAATTAAACCTCTAGCGGCTCTGACTTTATATGACGACCCTCTAGAATAGCAATTAATTATATAATTAGTCTTTAGAAGTTGAAGATGCGCCAAGAATCACAAATGTGTGCTTGACATAGACTATGTAACTGCAATTCCACTAATTGAAAGTGTTTGCTATTTCAACCTAACTAATGTGTTCCAATTCTAAATCCAGCTATTTTCTATACCCTTAACAATTTGGAAAAGACCATAATATTCTTTATACACTAGATTTTCACAATAATGCAAGAAGATGAAGGCGAAGTTATGACTACTTTTTGACTTTGTGACCGTTATAAGGCAATGCTTATATTTAGAAAGCTACAATACAAAGTTTGTATGCTAACTGATCTGGCACTGGTACAGACTATCATGAGCTTTGTGGTTGCTTATTTTATCACCTCACTACAGTACACCACCAAATGGATTATATGATGGTCACATGTATGCAGCATCAGTTGAGATGCAAACTTCGTAAGCGTAACATTACTCCAAGTGACATTGTCTCTTAGGAAGTGACACTGTTTCTTAAGAGTAGATGCAAAGGCAAATCAAGTTGGACATAGCATTTAACCTGCAACGTTGTATTCAAGTAATTTGTAAGCTATTCCCGATAAATATTTTCTAACATTTTTCTTGTCCCAATGAGGACCGTCAATCTTTCACTGGATAGACCTTAAATTTTCCATTAGAAAAAATCAGTTAAGGACATTCAAATCCTGACAAGACAACCCCAGTAACTTGGAAAACCATAAACATGATTTTGTTTCAAAAAGACAGTTTTGCTGAAGAGTCATTTCGTCGAAGGCTTAGATGGCAATCGTTAAACGACGATTGATAGTGAGCTGAGCCGCGCTAACTAACATATCAAAGAAATTCAATAGAAACCAACCTCAGCTGTTCCATCACGACGCCCGGCATAAATCGTAATCATCCAAATGTACTTTTGGCGGTGCAAAATCAAAGAGACATCATTAAATTATAAAGCAAGAAAAAACAAAAAAAAAAAAGGGCGCGGAAAGAAACGTTATGCAACATATCGGCTTGGCAAGACTTTGACAACTACCACTTATTCATAATAAGTTCAAGAGAAAGAAGACCATAAAATTTGGATTTTCAACTAAACACACCTACAACACTCTCAAAATGCAAACAATATACAGCCGCAAATCATATTACATGCATATGTTAAAATGAGATGAGAAGAGACAAAAGTACCCATCAAATTTATCGTGAAAAATTGGGTTAAGCGCTAAATGCTTTACCTACGTCTGGTCGAGATCATATTCACTCCGGTGCAGTAATAATTAAACTTAAGGGGGAAAGAGACATAACTTTGAGATTTGTTGATTCATCACGTTATGGTTTTGTTGAGAAAGATCAAAGCTGCGGTATTTATTTAACTCAAGATTGAGTCTCTCTACCAAGTGTTCTACCTGTGGGTTTTTTGAAAGTTTACAAAGAAAACAAAATTTTCATTTAATTTCCATGAATACTGTGAGCCTCTGACTCTTCAGAGCAAAGATGTGAGATCTCATGAGCTTTTAAAGAAGGTGCTATGTGCCATTTAGTGTTAAAGTTGTGTATGGTTGTAATTTATTTACACATTATTTCTCTCTATTAATAACCCACCTTAAACAAGTTTCCCGCGAATCAAATACCCCAAGATCTTGATATTAGCCCCAACCAAAAAATTGAAACAGGACACAATCAAGAACCACAACACAAATGAATTAAGAGGTTCAGCACCAAAAGTGCTATATCCACTGACAAACAGGACCAATTGCTTTCACTAATTTGGGAACAAAAGTTACAGAGCCCATGGAATTACAGAGAAAAAAAAAGAATAGTATAAAACTTTCTCTCGGGTCACAAATCGCTCTATGAAGATAGCCAGTTACCTGGCCTTAGAAAAAGAGCTGTTTCCCGCCTTTTCTAACTAACCCAACAACCTTTTGACACATTTGACCGAGCACTATGCACGTGATTTACTCGTGCATACTTACGAGACTTCAAAATGTAGGCAAGACATGTCGGTTTGATCTTAATGAATTCAGATTTGTACGATTTTCTAAAGCATGGACGACAGCTTCTTGCTGGGTTGGTCGTCGGTCGTAGACTAAAATCTCAAGCCATATTCTCGGTCAATCAACAAGGAAACCGACTTCCTACAGGACACCCACGAGGGCTTTGTTGGTCAGTATGTCACAGTAGCATTATTCATAGGCGAAAAGGCAAAACAAATTTCTCTCTTGCATCTTCTTTAATTTCATCTCTATGTTAATTCGAGCCTGGTTAAAGTTCTGCTGATCAAAATCTAATGCATTCTTTTGAGAACCTTTATTGGTTAATTAAATGATACCTTCATAGAGAACGTTACTGACATAGTTTCAATTCCATTTCAAGTTCAACTATGTTCACAAAGTATGTGGACAACTAATAACCCAAAGGAACGCAACAGATTTTCCAGCTCATATCAGCAATTGTGTTTATTAAATCAACCCATAAATGGTCAAGGTGAAAACCTTAAAGATCTTTTAATGTAAAAGAAAACAACAAAACAATCAATCCAGAATTAAAGCAAAACCAGAACCAAAACAGTAAAGTACCGTGTACAGGATTTGTTATGATTCAGCCTGATGGGGCACATATATATCCAAACAGAGAATAGAGAATGATGATTTCACCATTTCCTGAAAATAAGTTACAGAGTTGTCTCCCTGATTGCAGTGAACAATCTGCATACAATTATCTATCTCATTATCACAGTATACCAAATGTATTAGACCTAACAAATGACCCCAGAAACCAGCTTTATTAACCAACCCTGAAACCAGCATTTTTGGTTCACCGACTTCAACAGTTTACATCTTCAACGATGATCAAATTGTTGCTCACATAAGACTTTTGATGAAGGCAACTCTATCTCAGTGTTCTACAGAGTATGAAATATGGAAAGAACATCTTATAATAACTTCACGAGAATACCATAAAATTGAATGTTTATGTAGTTAATACTGACCGAGCTGCGCACTAGCCAAGACAATGCTTTCAATTTTCTGAATGCTTTTTTTCGTCAGAATTAAAAAAAAAGATGAATTCAGTTTGAATCACCTTAAATCAACAGGGAGGTCCGTTAAAGCAAGGACTTGAAATGAATAAAACCTTAAATGTTCATACAATTTAATTCACTGGTTTCTATTGTGACAATTATAGAAACCAGTAGATGAAGAGAAGAAATACAAATTTGTATAAGACAATTTCGGCAAGTGTAGGATTTTCTCCTTTTATGTAAAAAAATAGAGAAAGGGAGAGATATTACATAAAAAAGGATCAAGCTATAGAAATTAATTGGACCACTGGACTTGCTGAAGAGGAAAATAAGAAAACGAGTGACTCAGTTGTTAAGTAGTGTGGATTTGGCCTCCGCAAATTCTCTTGAGAGTCGGTCCCAATTCCTCGTCATCAGAACTTGGTTCCAATTCGTCTTCGTCAGAACTCTGCTCAGATTCAATTGCAGGAGTACCAGTAGCTCTTGCCATATCATCCAATTTCCAAATTTCGGTAACAAATTTGAGAGTAAAACTGTCGGGCTTGGCCTTGTTGGTATTTACATATACTGGACACACCCCACAACGTACCACCAGCTGGGAATCTGAGAAGAACTTAAACGAGACAGTTGTAAGGTGGTTTTCATCAGAAAACCCAACATTCCCCAAGGGACTGAATCCAAGCATGACTTGATCTGATAACTTGTTAGCATAACAACCAAAATAGCGACTGCGACCAACATGTTTCCTTTCAGAGAGAGTATTCATTGCAAACCTGTATTCACAGCCAACGTGAAAGCCATCCCCTGTCCAAGCAGACGTTTCAAGAATAGCACAAAGAGAAAACCCGATTATGTTTCGACAACAATGCTGAGGCAGTTGAAGAGTTATTTCAGATCCTGAACTTTGATTGATGAACCACTCTGGAATTTCGCTCCTAGGTAAAATCATTGAGGGGCCCCCAAGTTTACAGCGACCCTGTAAAATGAAAAATCATGATTTTAGATGTAACAAGGAGGGAGATAGGGTCGGAGGGAGAGAGGGCACAAGAGAGAGAATTACATACCACTTCCAATTCATGAAATAGTCTCAATGATGCAATCGCCATATGCTGAATCCTTACTTGTGAATCTGCCAAATTCTTGTTGTTTGCCTTTCCATTCAGTTTCAAGCAATTACTAAACATGAACTCAATGGATGAACTGTCTTTGTCCCACCACGAATTCAACCAAAAGTAATTTTTATATTCATGGGAGTGTTTGGATAGTTTTTCAAGTACGGACGCATCTAGTTCTTCTAGACATGATGAAATCTGTGGCAAAGATTGGAGTCGCTTGCAATCAGTTGCGTCTAACCATTTCAACCTTAGTGGGAGCTCTGGTAATGACTGAAGCATATTGCAACGGCTCAAGTCAAGAACTATCAGCCGTGAAAATTGCTTGATACTTGCAGGTAAACTCTCGAACTTATTTCCTTTAAGAAACAAGTGTTTCAGTGAGGATAGACAGCCAATATCTTGCGGAATAGCCGTTAAAGCACAGTCACTTATATCTAGCGATGCCTAAGGAGGTAAAACTGTTAGTGGCGATGCAAAATATGACACCAAACATCTGCTTCCTCTTAACCAAAGCTGTTTAAGCTCGTTTGAATCAGCATCAGAAGAGCTCAACTTGCCAATGTTTACTGGCGAATTACCTAGTTCAGAGAAACCCTCGAAGCCTAGCGTTTGAAGCTCTTCAAGATTTTCAAATAAAAAAGGCGGCTCTGTGATTTCCGTCTCCAGGATTTCCGGACAGCTCTCAAGTTTTAAGCATCCTCGAAGATAAAGTTCAAGAAGAGATTTCAATTTACAAATACTAGTTGAAACCCTCTCCAGCCTTGTGCAATTAATCAAACTCAGCTCTTTAAGATTAGTCAGGCATTGTATTGATGAGGGAACTTCTTCTATTGCTGTCTCCCGCAGGTATAGATTTGCTATATTCCCAGTAATCTGTGGAAACCCTGTGAGATTAACACAATAGGAGAGATTAATAGTTATTGGACAAACAAAATGAAGGTTGCTCGGAAAGGACCTAAGACTTTGGCAGCCCTCCAAACACAACACACTAAGATGGTTGAATTTTTGGATCGATGAGGGAACACAAGCCAAGTTTGTACAATTCAAAAGAATTATTCTCCCCAGATTTGGGATTTCTTATAGGTCCGGCATCCTTGTAAGATATCGAGAATAACTGAGGTCAATAGATTTTAACTTGAAAGTTTTCTGTAACAAAAAGATAAATAGGATTACATTAAATAAACATTATTGAATTTCACAACTAATTATATGTATTTAAAGAAAGAAAAATTAATGTTTTGCTATAAATGTACGTGATACCTTTTTTCCTTCCCAAATTTGCTCAACTTTACTGTAAGGCAAATTGAGCTCAATAAGATTCTCTGGTTCAAAATCAAATGGCAGTGTTTTCAAAGGATATTGATGCCAGTGAAGATATCTCAATTCTTCTGGAAGATATTCCAAACCTTGGTCTAGATGCACTTTAGAACTCATAATTGGAACACCATTATACTCGGGCATATAAAATTTAAGTTTTCTGAGATTGGACATATTCGCAAAGGCTTGAGGATTTAGATGTATGTCATTCATCTTGGACAAATCAAGGAAAATTCCTTCAATTTTATCAGTCCCCTTATAAACAAAAGCAAAGAATGAGCAAGAATAAAATCTCACTTTTGAAAAATTGATTAAGAGCTTCCTGAAGATAAAATGTAATTCTTCAATTTTTCAATTAATTCAAGTGAGTGGTTATATGCTGAGAATATAAAAAGGCAAACAAATTCATACACCACTGCACAACCCATGCTAATTAACAAGCTTTTATATTCCACAATTGGCTGGCCCTATTTGGGAGGCTTAAAAGTGATGTTAAAAAATTAAAAATTAATTTTGATATTAGGTAAATATTTTTTCAAAATCAATTTTAGCAAAATCATGACATATAAAACTATCATACTTAATACAAATGCAGTTCTATATATGCGCTCACATATATTATAACAACATAAAACTATCCTTATTCAATTAGGGTATACAATTATTAAATTTAAAGAGATTAGTGTTATTGCCATCTATATTGAGATAGTAAAATGAAAGAAATAGAATTAATGAAGTATAATTTTTTTTTAACTTACCAATTATTATATATACTCAATTATTTGCTTGAGAGGTTGAATTCGTTGTAAATATTATATCTCATTAATTTAATTGGTAAACAAGCAACGAGAAGAATATTGCTATAACAGACGTCCATATTATTTTTCCCAATTTGAGAAAGGTAAAACTTAGCAGTTCTTTAAGATTAGAAGTATATTTTGATACGTAACTCATTTGAAGTTGGCAAACAAATTAAAAGGGGAGTTTATGATTCCTTTTAAAGTATCTGAACCGAGAATCAGTACTTGATGCCAAAGAGTCGATACTCTTTTATGTCTCATCAACAGTTTCTATTGAATCAATCTGCCTGTGTATAATGCTTATGAACAAGTAATTGGGCCGAACATTGTTGTTATGGAAATTCAGAAAAAATAAAAATATTTAACGAAAGAATTTATTTTGGTATTTTTTTTTTTGAAGGGTGTTTTGAGTAAAATTTTATTCTAAAATTTAAGATAAGGGTGGTCAAAGTAGATAAATGTTCATAGCCTCAACCTATCTTTAATTGCCTAAAAGCTATACAGGCTTTCTATTTGAAAGATATTTTTTCTATTACTAGGTAATTTGAGATGCTCTTAAATTGTTCCACAAAAGTTTTAAATGAAATTAGATTACAGTGAACGGGTATAAAGAATAATTTAGGGTCTTTTAAGTTGTTTGGTCCTTATAAGTAACATCCATTAACTTATCAAACCCAAAATCAATAAATAAATAAATAAAATAAAATAAAAACGACTACGGATACTTTCGGTAACAAAAATTTGCTAAAAACTAGAGGAGAAAATTGATGGTGCATATAGCCAAATAAAGAGCTGCTTACCTTATTTTTCTTTAGCACATGATGGATATCATTGTGATCCCACAACCTGCTATGTTTACTTGGTTCTTTGAGAGATTCTTGACGAACAATTGTCTGACCCATTTCTTGTAATAAATCATGCATTTGTAGTCGTTTCTGATCTGATATTTCAATGAGTGACTTATCAACAAGAATTTTCAGTCTATGGCACATAGACGTAGGATTGTCTTGTATCCTTGTAAATAAGTCTACATCCTCTCCTTTGAAGAAACAAGCAATGTCAAGAAATACTTCCTTCTCTTCTGAATTTAGCTCATCATAACTGATTTTCAAAACCTTATAAATACTAGGTTCAGAAATCAATTTCAAGTTGTGCAATTTATCTTCCCATTGTTGTGTGCTCTTTTGATAAAGGGAAGAACCCAAAACTTCAAGAGCTAAAGGATTGCCATCAGCGTAACCCACTACTTTTTGTGAGAGTTGATAAAGATCATGAGAGCGATTGTTTTCTCTAAAGGCTTTTCTACAAAAGAGCTCAAAAGCTTTGTCATGTTCCAATCCCTTGACCTCAAATATGTTATTCACTCCACATTTATCAAGTATTCGTTTATCTCTGGTAGTTATAATGATTCTACTTCCGGGACTAAATCTATCTATCCCTCCGGCTAAACTTTCTAATTGTGTGAATTCATCATGAGCATCATCAAGAACGATCAAAACTTTCATCCGTTGTAGTCTTTTCCTGATCTTTTGGGGTATAGTGAGAGTTCCTATTTTGAGGTTTTCTCCTAATACTTGAGAATGACCTCATCTCGAACACGTATTGCTCCGATTTTGTTTGATTCTTCTCTGACGTTTGTCATGAAGCACCTGCCTTGAAAGTTTCTAGAAATTTGGTGGAAAACAACACTGGCAATGGTTGTCTTACCGATGCCGCCCATGCCCCAGATTCCTACAATTCGAACATCATGCAATTCGAGACACAGCAGTGACTTAATTTCCTCAATTCGTGAATTTATTCCAATTAAGCCGTCTAAATCAGTTGAGTCTGACATATCTTCCAATTTCTTGGAAATATCTGCAACAATCTCTTCCACGAATTCTGCCTCATTCCTAGCAAAGTGTTGTTAAGATGTGAAACAATGATGAGTCAAAACGAACCAAGCTAGGCTATAAAGTATTAATGTTCCTTTTATTTTCTAACAGAGGCCGAAAATGATTAACTATAGAAAAAAGGTTGTAAAGGAAGAGTTAAGAGTTACCTGGATTCAGTGGAATCATAACCAGATAAATTTGATGCTTCAGTCAATGCAGCCCTCCATTTCTGAACCATATCTGGAAAGTTCTTTTCATGCTCGAGAAAAGCTTCTTCAAAACTCCCACTCTGTTTGCGCACATCAGATGGATCTACTTGGTAGAAAACCGGTATCACAATTTGGCCATTCATTCTCTTGCAATCAAGAGTCTTGACAAGTTCATTGAGGCACCATTTGGAAGAAGCATAGTCCTTTGAGAAGATAATTACCGAAATATCTGTTGTTTCGATTGTGTTAGAGAGGGCAGGCGAAATCTCATCTCCTTTCTTAAGTTCTTCGTCGTCAATGAAGAATTGTATTTGTTTCCGATGTAAAGCTGCAGCTAGATGGCTGGTAAAGCCATTACGAGTATCCTCCCCTCGGAAACTGAGGAAGACCTCATATTTGTTTTGAGCATCAAGGCTAGGTGTAGAAGAAGATGAAGCCATGGATGAAGGAAGCTTTGAGACTGAAACAGAGAGTATTGAGAGCATTAGAACAGTGCATCCTGGTGGGCTAGTAAATGAATTTTACTTGGCCGTAAGTTATGTTTTGTTTAATTTAGATCCAATAAATAAATGAGTTTTCTTCTGTAACGCCAATTTTTTTTTTTATGAATTTTAGATTATAGAATTTTATTTTTATTAGAATATATAAGTGATACTATTACCCCACTAATAAGAATTACTCATGGGGTAATTTTGTAAAACAATTATATTTTTCTAAAACTTAATAGGATTTCTTAGGATTCCCTATAAATTCATACTTTTCCCTCTTCTGTAACCCTTAGGTGGTGTTTGGCTTGAGGAGAGGAGAGGAGATGAGATGAGAGGAGAAGAGAGGAGTGGTGATGAGAGGATAGGAGTGCAAAAATTAATTGTTATTATTTGGTTTCACATTCAATTTGAAAGGAAAAGAAATTATAAATTTTTTATTTAGAAAAATATACCCATTATCTTTAATGTTAATATTGCTAATAAATAAAGAATAATTAAATTATGAATTTATTTAATCTAGAAAATAAATTAATAACAAAACATTTAATTTTATATTATATTTTTAATTAATTCATTACTATTTTATAATCAAAATAAGTAACATTGCATATCTAGTTATATGATCAATTCAATTTCTAAATATTTATAATTATTGAAAAGAATAACATGTTAGCTTATTGAAATTACCTAGTTAAATAAAGAATTTTATTTTTTAAAATAAAAAATTACAGATTGACCGCCGTTGACTGCTGTTGACCGACATTGACTGCCGTTGACCGTCGTTGACGATCATTTTTTTATCACATTAAGTTCATAATAATGATAAAAAATGAATGATTTGCTTATTGAAAGTGTTAATTTTGAAGAAAATACACTGTATAATAGAAAATATAAGAGTTAAAATTTTTCCAAACGTTTAAACAAGATTTGAGGTAAATAATAACTTATATTAGCATTTTTAACTCCAGAGAGTTGTAGATCGGCCCATGAGGATTCCATTGGTACCGATTTTGATGGTGAAGCGTGTCTCCGGCGAGACTCCGGCGAAACTCCAGTGACTTTCCGGCGAAACTCCAGTGACTTTCCGGCGAATCATTTTACAGCTTTTTCTTTTTTTAAATAAATTTATCATATTAATTTAAGAAAATAAATATAAATTATTTACATTTTAACTTATTTAAAATTAATTTTATTTAGGGGATAATTTTGGAATTTTTGCATTCTAATAAATGAGTAATTTAATCCTTACCCATTGATTAGGAATATAAATTCTTCAACTTGATGGAAATTGAATTTCAATGGAAATTCAATTCCATTAAATTTGATCCAACCAAACAATGGAAAATAGAAAAAAAAAATCAAATTCTTTTCCTCTCCCCACTCCTCTACCCCCAAGCAAACATGTCCCTAGTTCACAACGTTTTCTTCTATTCTCTGCTTTACTCTCTCATTCATACCCTAAGATTCAAACCCTTGATTAGAGGAGAACCTTAAGGATTGGTAAGTTCTACTCTCTCTATTCTCCACATGTTTTTCTATCATTCTATTAGGGTTTTTATTCGCTTAATTTTAGATTATTACAGACTGATATGCATGATTTAGGATGAGTTTAAATTGTGTTTAGGGCTTTGATTTATTGCTGAGTTTTGTTTATTAATCCTATACACAATGAACTTACTAGATAATTCTGGACAGCATGAATATCTCAAGATTAAACATATATCTTACGAATGATTCTTGAAAGGAACCCTGTCTTTCTGAAAACTAGACACGTAGGGCTTATGGAATAAATTTTATTTCGTAAAGTTTGAGTTCGTTTTTTATTTTATATGGATTTTCGAAACAAACACTGTGGCACTGGAAAACTGCGATTTTAACAGAACGACTATTTTCATAAAATTATTTGGGGGCATCAAATGAATTCATAAAATTCTGGAATTTTAAACCGAGGTTATTATGTGTGTCCCGTATTTCCAGGTTTAATTTCGAAATTTTATGATTAATTATGACTTTATAAAAATCTCGGAACCCATACTGTTAAGTTAAGGCTCTGCAAGATAGTTTTGAATTTATTAAGAAATAAATAGTTTTGAAAATGTTTTTGATATCGGATCTTCTTGAAAATTTTATGTGAGATACCCATAGATGTCCAGATTGGTTCTGTAAAATATTATGTCTTCTAATTTCTAGATTAAGAGTTAAAATTCAGAGAAACAAACCTGTACAGGTATGAATTAGAAAAATCAGGAGGTTGGAATAAGTTGTTAATAGGATTTTCTTGTAATTGTTAAGGTGTGTGAGGTTGTTTGTCACGGGCCGCTAAAATCACCCGCAATCGGAGGTTAAGTTTTTGCGCAAGGTCCAGCCCAAGTTGTAAAAATTGTAAATATCCTAGAATTCTCTAGAATTGAGCATTCTAGTCCTTATATATTTAGGCAAGTTGGTAAGTTGCTAGGTGGTTCTAAAGCCCTCCATCCAAGCCTATAAATAGGCCACCACCCTTGCCATTTTGTACAAAGCACACCACAATTCCAGCACACACAACTCACAACACACACATAAGCTCTCAAGCTCTCTTGTACGCTCTCTTGTAAATTACTCTTGTGAGTAATAAAGTTGTATAGTTTGGCCACATTGCTCTTGCTTCTCTCTAGCATTTGCATAAGCATTCTTCGCTTCACTAGTTAGAAAAGTGTTATAGGCTTACTTAGCGACTCGCGTGCTAGAAGTCGACTAAGTGCCGCACGGGTTTGTTGCGCAAAATACTCATCCCGTGACAAGTGGTATCAGAGCTAAGTTTTGCACCCACGCAATCTAGCTCACGGGCAATGCCCAACCCTCCTAGCATTACACAAGAGGGTGTTGTCGGTGTGGAGTCTCTTGAGCCAACTCGTGGCCGCGAGGAGGGACGCACACAAGTAAAGTCCCGCGGCAAGTCCAAGGCCATTTCCGTAGACGCCTTGAAGCCTCGCATCGCCACGCTCGAAACATCTATGTCCGCTGTCCAAGACACCCTCGATACTTTGGAGGTAAGGGTGAATGGTCTTGAGGGCGAGTATGGTGAGTTCACGGTAGCCACCAAGGCCCTCATGCAAGACCAAGCCGACTCTCTTCGAGGGGAGTTTCGAGCATTCCATGATGAGCTAGTGAATTTGCATAGCTTCGTACAAAGCGAGCTACGAGCGATCCATGCGGAGGTGGATGAAGTCCGCTCGGATTGGGCATGGCACAAGCGTACACTCACGCCTAGCCTAGCTTCGACAAGCACGAGTGATGCGCGTCGCATCGATGTGCCAAAGCCCGACACCTACAATGACACATGCAATGCCACTGTTGTGGACAATTTCCTCTTTGGGCTGGAGCAATACTTCGATGCCATGGGTGTTCGCGATGAGGCATCGAAGGTAGACACAGCGCCTACATTTCTTCGAGGCGCCGCACAACTATGGTGGCGGCGGAAGCATGGTGAGATGGGCAAAGGCATATGCGCCATCAACACTTGGGCCAAGTTCCAACGAGAACTCCGCAAGCACTTTGCCCCAAGCAATACGGAGAAGGAAGCACAAGCGCGCCTTCGTCGGCTGAAGCAAACGGGTAGCGTCCATGATTACATCAACGACTTCACTACCCTTATGCTTGAGATAACCAACATGTCTGATAAGGACTCTCTCTTCTACTTCCAAGATGGCCTCAAGGATTGGGCCAAAGCAGAACTTGATAGGTGTGGTGTACAAACTCTCGACGACGTCATCGCCATTGCGGAATCACTTGCCGACTAGCCTAGCCATGGCAAAGGTGGAGGAGAGGGCCGAAAGGACAAGGGCCAAAACCGGAAGGATTGGAGGCAAAAAAAGCCTTCAAGCGGCAAGAGTGGGCAAAGCAAACCGGATGCCAAACAGCCGCCCAAGCCTCGAAGCCTATGTTTCATATGCAATGGCCCTCATTGGGTACACGACTATCCGGAGAAGAAGTTGCTTAATGCCTTGCCGCGCAGCTCAAGGGCGAATCCACACCTTCGACGGAGGAGCCCCAACACAACATGGGTACTCTCCTACGCCTTGGCGCACTCAAGACTCACTCACCAGCAGCCATAAGGAGTGGGCTCATGTACGTGAGTGCGCATATCAACGGCCACACCGTTCATGCAATGCTTGACACTAGAGCCATGCACAACTTCATTTCCGAAGAAGAGGCCAAGCGCCTAGGTCTCAAGATCACCAAGGAATGAGGCACCATGACGGCGGTAAACTCACCCGCTAAGCCCATCGCAGGCACTACACAAGGAATGCATGTGACACTCGGGACGTGGAGCAGAAAGCTCGATTTCTCCGTCGTGCCCATGGACGACTTCAAGGTGGTCCTCGGCATGGAATTCTTTGACGAGGTACATGCCTTCCCCATACCAGCTACAAACTCCTTAAGCATCCTCGATGGAAGTAATGCATGCATGGTTCCTGCCGAGCGCTCCAAGGCCACAAACAAGACGCTCTCGGCCATGCAATTCAAGAAAGCATTTCGGAAGGATCCTAGCTTCTTGGTCTCTATCCGGGAGCTGAACGAAGGAGAATGTTGCTCAAGCTCATCAAGGCAAGTCTCAGCACCTATCAAAGAAGTCTTCGATGAATTCAAGGACGTTATGCCTCCGAAGCTTCCACAAAGGCTCCTACCTAGACGAGAGGTGGATCACAAGATCGAGCTAGAGCATGGTGCAAAGCCACCGGCCTTGGCATCCTACCGTATGGCGCCACCGGAGCTCAAGGAGTTGCGAAGACAACTCAAATACTTGCTGAATTCGGGCTACATCCGCCCATCAAAGGCTCCATTCGGTGCACCCGTGCTCTTCCAAAAGAAGAAAGACGGATCTCTCCGGATGTGCATCGACTATCGGGCACTCAACAAGATCACCATCAAGAATAAGTATCCGATCTCGTTGATCGCGGACTTATTTGACCAGCTTGGCAAAGCGCGGTACTTCACCAAGCTTGAGTTGCGGTCCGGGTACTACCAAGTGCGCATCGCAAAGGGAGATGAGCAAAAGATTGCATGTGTAACCAGGTACGGATCTTTCGAATTCCTTGTTATGCCATTTGGTCTCACCGGCTACATTTTACACCCTTATGAATAAAGTCCTCCAACCATTTCTCGACCGCTTCATCGTCGTGTACTTGGACGACATAGTGGTGTATAGCACCACTCTTGAGGAACATGCACAACACTTGCGGTAAGTTCTCCAAGTACTACGAGAGAATGAACTCTACCTCAAAATGAAGAAATGCTCGTTTGCTCAACAAAAGGTGGAGTTCCTCAGTCATAAGATAGCGGACAAGAAGTTGATGATGGAGAACTCGAAGGTAAAGGCCATCCTCGAGTGGGAACCTCCCACCAAGGTACCCGAACTCTGATCTTTTCTCGGATTGATGAACTACTACCGCTGCTTCATTAAGGGATACTCAGCGAGAGCGGCACCTTTGACCGACCTATTCAAGAAGAACCGAACATGGCATTGGTCCGAGGAATGCCAGCATGCATTCGAGGAGCTGAAGAAGACAATTTCTGAGGAACCTGTACTCGTTCTTTTGGACCACACAAAGCCATTCGAGGTGCAAACGGATGCCTCCGACTTCGCCATTGGCGGAGTACTTATGGAAGAAGGCCACCCTATAGCATTCGAGAGCCGAAAGCTAAATGACACGGAATGCCGTTACACCATGCAAGAAAAGGAAATGACCGCAATTATTCATTGCCTACACGTGTGGTGACACTACTTGCTTGGCTCACACTTCGTGATATTAACGGATAATGTAGCCACAAGCTACTTCCAAATGCAAAAGAAGTTTGGCCCAAAGCAAGCAAGGTGCTAGGACTTCCTTGTGGAATTCGACTACTAGCTTGAGTATAAGCCTGGTAAAGCCAATGTCGTTGCAGATGCTCTAACTCGCAAAGCAGAGTTGGCAACACTCAGTATGAGCCAACTGAAATCCGACCTTGTCGAATGCATCAAAGAAGGTCTCCAACAAGACCCTCTCGCAAAAGACTTGTTGGGGAAAGTTCTCGGAGGCAAGACAAGGCGATTTTGGCAAGAGGAAGGCATCCTCCTCACCAAAGGAGATCGATTCTTTGTGCCAAGGTGGGGAAATTTACGAAAAAAGTTCATTAAGGAGTGCCACGACTCGAAGTGGGCTGGCCACCCCGGAGTAGAGTGCACGACTGCACTTGTCCAAGCCTCGTACTTTTGGCCGCACATGAGAGAAGACATCAAGGCCTATGTGCAAACTTGTCTTATGTGCCAACAAGACAAGGCGAATCACCAACTACCGGCAGGATTGTTGGAGCCCCTGTCAATAGCATCAAAGCAATGGGAAAGTGTCACTATGGACTTCATCTCGGCCTTGCCGAAATCTAAAGGGTGCGGAAGCATCATGGTAGTGGTCGACCGCTAAGCAAGTATGCGACATTTATCGCCGCACCAACCAACTGCAAAGCGGATGAAGCTGCCCACCTATTCATCAAGCATATCGTGAAGCTATGGGGAGTCCCAAAGAGAATAGTGAGCAATCGAGACCCAAGATTCACCGGCCGCTTTTAGACGGAGCTCTTCAAGATGTTGGGAATCGACCTCAAATTCTCGACAAGCTTCCATCCGTAAACTGATGGCCAAACTGAGTGCATCAACAACCTTCTCGAGATGTATCTAAGGCATTATGTAAGCGCTCACCAGCGAGATTGGGCTAAGTTGCTGGAAGTTGACCAATTCTCATACAATCTTCAACGGAGCAAGGCTACGGGTAGGAGTCCTTTCGAGATCATCATGGGATTCTAGCCTATGACGCCCAATGCCATAACCTCGACTTATGGAGGGAAAAGCCCTGCGGCTCACAAGCTCACTAGCGAATGGCACGAAGAAGCGGACATCACGCGAGCATATCTAGACAAGGTCGCACGGAAAATGAAGAAATGGGCTGATTCAAGGAGAAGCCACGTTGAGTACAAGGAAGGCGATCAAGTCATGTTAAAGCTCCTACCCCAACAGTTCAAGACGTTGCGGAAAGTGCACAAGGGGTTAGTGAGGCGTTACGAAGGGCTTTTCCAAGTAATCCAAAGTGTTGGCAAAGTCTCGTACCAACTCCAACTTCCGCCAAGACTCAAGATCCATCCGGTCTTCCACGTGAGCTTGCTCAAGCAATATCATGAAGATACGAAAAACCCCAACCGAGGAAAGTCAAGACGGGCCCCAACTGCCGTTGTCACAGCATATGACAAGAAGGTGGATTACATCCTCACTGATCGAGTCATTCGAAGGAGGGGCATTCCGGCATACAACGAGTACTTGGTGAAGTGGATGAACCTCCCCGAAAGTGAAGCCACATGGGAACGCGAGGAAAACCTATGGCAATTCGCGGAGCATGTTCAAAACTACAAGCACGAAAACACGACGAGGACGCCGCTAACATAGGTGGGGAGGATTGTCACGGTCCGCTAAAATCACCTGCAATTGGAGGCTAAGTTTGCGCGCGCGGGCTCACTCAATAAGAATGCGGGGTACACTTAGCAAGGTGCAGCCCAAGTTCTAGAAATTGTAAATATCCTAGAATTCTCTAGAATTGAGCATTCTAGTCCTTAGATATTTAGGCAAGTTGGCAAGTTGGCAAGTTGCTAGGTGGTTCTAGAGCCCTCCATCCAAGCCTATAAATAGGCCACCACCCTTGCCATTTTGTACACAACACACCACAATTCCAACACACACAACTCACAACACACACACAAGCTCTCAAGCTCTCTTGTAAGCTCTCTTGTAAATTACTCTTGTGAATAATAAAGTTGCATAGTTTGGCCACATTGCTCTTTCTAGCATTTGCATAAGCATTCTTCGCTTCACTAGTTAGAGAAGTGTTCTAGGCTTACTTAGCGACTCGCGTGCTAGAAGTCGACTAAGTGCCGCGCGGGTTTGCTGCACAAAATACCCATCCCGTGACATGTTGGAGACCTAGAAGAGTTTAGATTATTGCTTTTGTCAAGGTAAGTAACTTCATTCCTAATGTACTAAATAAGTAAGATTATTTTGATATTACTTAAGTAAATGTGTTTTTATAGTTTTTTGAAAATCAATTATTTTCATAACAAAATTAATTTGTGTAAATGTTTTCAAATATGAAAGTTATGTTATTCTTATGGTTTCAACAAAATATTATAAATGCTTTTAAATATGTAATTTATTTTGTTACATGGTTACTTTTTATAATTTTGTTTATAAGATATTTTGCGAGCCTAAATTATTGTTATGAACATTTATGAATTTGATACAAATGTTTTGTGCCTATGTACAATTAAAATTATTTATGATTGTACGGGAGTCACCTCTTGAGACTATATGGGGGCCACCTCTTGAGGGCCAAAGCAACGCAAAGTGCCATATACAGTGCAAAGTGCCATGTACAAGTCATTATACATGAAACACTGATTTGAATGTTTTGGCTCATTGTCCGTAATTATTCTGATTCTGATTTTGATCATATAATACAATACATATATGTTCTTGACCAGTACTGGGTTTCTATTCTAAGTGTGCACACGATATTCTGATTCTGTTTCTAGTCGGGTCACCGAGAGTATAGGTGACACTATTTGACATGAACTAACTTTAGTTTTTCTGTGCATATGTACTATATGATATGTTTTCTTTTATAAATTATGAGCTTTTGATATTCTGAATTATTTAGCGAATTTTTACCTTTTTGTTATAATATATATATTTTGATAAAAAGGAGGCTTGCAATATTTTTGGTACGTAATAGCCTAGTGTGTTAAGAATGGTTTTACTTATCGAGTTGACGGGTCACCTCTTGTCATTACTTTTTACAGATTAAGTATTTTGTTGAGAGGTGTGCTATCATTGGAGTTAAAGATTTGTTTTCTGTTTCTAATTAGGAGAGAACGATAGACTTTTGTTCCTTTTAATTTTATTTGTTTATGAACTTATAATTGAGAAGTCTTTTTGAAATTTTTGTTATGCCTATGTCTTTGAGAGAGATATTTTTAGAGTTGGACACATGAATTTGTGAATTTATTGATTAAAGTGTTTGAGGTATTTCAGTTTGAGATTTTTGGTGCAAAGATTTTGATTAGTAGGTAACCTTCTTTCTCACGTGCTCTGCATGTGTTGGGTTTGAGGTGTTACATCTTCCCTCATGGCTGTTGCTTTATCTTTCTTGGAACTTTCCTTTGACAGAGAGGAACTGCCATTGTCATGATTAAATTTGAAATTTTCACTCCCTTCAATTTTTGTTCATATTGAGCAGGATCTACTTCGACCTTTATTTGTAAATTCATATTTTAAAAAGAAAAAAAATTAAGCTTTCAAATATTATATAAATGCTTATTTAAATCATTATTAGCTCTTGTATAATTTCTAGTTTTTGACAGATCTTACAAATTGAATCAACTGGTTTTGTTTACCCATTGCAGCATATTTTGCAGGAGATGCGTATTGATTCTAAATCGATAGACACATTAAATTTGTAATAATATGGTTGCTTTGCGGAGTAATTACAGGGTAAAACCACTTTATAAGACAGATCAATAACGATAGGATACAACTTGCAGATAAATAGTTCTTTACTAAGAATAACTTGAAAGCTTAGACTATCCAATATCACCTTCATCTGATACAATCTATTTCGTAGTAGTCATTTAAAACTTATTAGATTTAGATACAATCAATACGATCAAGATTTATCCACATACTTTTGTCACCCAAACACAAATAACGCGCTGTTGACCAATAAATGTGTTCCAAAGAGAAAATTTCAGCGTCTAATAGATATAAAGTCTACTCTAATCTCAAGATTAATCAACGTACTCTTGCATTTTAAAGTAAGGATTGGAATTTTTATAATTTTGTAAAATCTCAAATTTATATTTTAAAAAATGAGAGTATTTGCACTAGAGAATTACTCAATCTTCAAATATAACTATGTGATAATACAATAAGTTGGATCTACTGTCGGTATAGAAAAAAAAATCAATCTCTACAATAGATAATTGAAGACTCAATCTATCGACTTGGAAAAAATAGGATGATAATGTGTTGAGAAGAGACGAAGAACACGAAGAAACTGATGAAGCCACAACCAAATTCTTCAAGATACTTTTTCACATAAACAGAAATTAATGAGAGTAGTGCGTCATTTGCAAAGAGGATTCAATCACTTCAATCTCGTTCATCAGAACACTGTAGAATATAAACAAGCCATTTCATCGTTGGCATGACAATCGTTTTAAAAGAACAATCAGTACCAGCGCGTTGCTAAAATCCAAAACAGCGAACATCAAACATCAGCAGTTCTGACTTGTACGCCGGACCATCACGACCGGCGTTTGATTAAATTATACGCGTATAATGTGGAAAGGCATCACGAAATTATCCATCTGATTTGGACTTTTTTCAGGCCATTTTTTATTAGACCATAATGCCAATTTTCCTTCCAAATTTTCAACAAACCAAAAAAGTTGCTTTCATCTTCATCATGGTCTTAAAAAGTCTTTTTGGCCCAGGACTGGATAACCAAACCACGAAAATACTCTTTAAACACACTTATTTGTCAAAATTTAACATTACAAAGACACCCAAAAGAGAAATTACAAGCAATATAAATTTGTCCTTATCTTCAAAATTGAAATTAAGAAATCTGTGTGAAATTAACATGGTTAATATTCAATTTTTGAAACAGACCACTTCCTGCCCATGAATTGTTCTTTGAACTTTTTGGACTTCTTCCTATCAGGTGTTTCCTCCATTTTCTCCAGTGATAATACGTTAAAGGGTCCATTTAGAATTATTTTTGGAAGGTTTAAAAGTAGCTGTAAAAATTTAAAAGCTAATTTGAGTATTTGGTAAAAAAAAAATTAAAATAACTTTTATCAAAATCAGCCTTCAAGCAGTAATTTTTATATTTTAATTTTGAGAATCAATTTTATCATTTAATACAATTCCATAAATATCCTTAAAATTATTAACTAAACCCAAAATTATCTTTATTTATTTTCACAACTGATTATTTTTATAATACAGCTAACAGTAATTTTTTTAAAAATTATATCATTTCCAAACTGGCACAAAGTCTAACAAGACAACTAATTGAGGAAACCATATAATCCGATTAAAAAAAGAAAGGAAAAAAACTTGTTAGTTGACACCTGACTTGTACCGCCACTTCTGGTGACTTTGAGAAAATGAGTTGGTCCTCATGGGCTTTGGGCTTTTAGTGGGACTCAGTGGGTCCTTTTCAGATTTACTCAAGATTCTGGTCCAAAGCGATGGAGCCAGACTTGGGAGCAATAAGAAAAGCAAAGAAATGTAGCATACATAATCATCCTAATATTAAGCAAGTAATGGTAATTATAAGGTAAAAAAGAGTTGGAATTGATACACGTTAAATAATGGTCAGTGAGGTCCCTTAAATTAAAAATCAGGGGGCATGAATTAATGAAATAATGAAAATCCTAAATGATCAAACAATTTAATTCACTAAACAACATCAAAACTTCATTCTATTATGAAAACTTGAGTGAATTAGATAAAGGGTGAATCAAGACTAAAGAGAAGAAGAAATACAAATTCTGTTGGGAGTCGGTTCCAATTCCTCTTCACCAGGACTCGATTCACATTCAGTTGCTGCAGCTATATCATCCAATTTCCAAATTTCGGCTGCAAAATTGAGAGTAAAAGTGTTGGGTTTGGTCTCGTTGGGATTTGCATATACTGGACGGACGCCACAACATTTCACTTTTGCCCAATCCTGCAAGGAACTCAAAAGGAGACAGTTGTACGGTGATCATCAGGAGCAACATTCCCCATGGCTAAATCCAAGAATGACATGTTCTGTTGTCGTCCCTGATAACTAAAGAATGCCTTAAAGCAACAGTGACGAACATGTTCCCCTCCAGAGAGAGTCCTCATTTCAAAGCTGTATTAAAAGTCGACGTCAAACCCAGTCGATTCCGAATCAAACCGTACAAGGACAGCATAAAAAGCAAACCCGATGAAGTTCAGAAAACAATGCTGCAGCAGTTGAAGAGTTATTTCAGATCCTGAACTTTGATTGCTGAACCACTCTGCAATTTTGCTACCCCGTAAAATTATGGTGGGACACCTGAGTATACAGCGTTCCTGTAAAATGAAAATCATGATTTCAGATGTAAGGAAGAGGGGTTGAGGATCGCGGGGAGGGAGGGAGGGAGGGGGAGAGAGAGAGAGCAAATGCGTACAGTCAACAAAGAAAATAGTCTCAAGGATGCAATAGCCATATGCTGAATCCTTAGCTGTGAATCTGCCAAATTCTTGTTGGTTGCTTCTTCATCCAATTTGATAGAACTAGTAAAGCAGAAAATAATTGGCAAGAAGTCAGCTTCATCTTGATTTTCATCTTCAAAGGAGTGTTTGGATTGGGGATGCATCTAGTTCTTGTAGATACGATGGAATCTCTGGCAGAGATGAGAGTCGCTCGCAATCACTTGTGTCTAACAATTTCAAACTTAGTGGGAGCTCTGTTAATGACTGAAGCATATTGCAACCACCCAAGGCAAGATTTGTCAACCGTTGCTCGATACTTGCCGGTAGACTCTCAAACATATTTGCTCTTAGATGTGGCCATTCCAATCAGGATGTACAGCCAATCTCTTGCAGAACAGCCTTTAAAGCACAATGTCTTAAATCTAGCGAATACAAAAAAGATAAAACGGATAATAACGATGCAGGCTATGACACCAAACTTGATAATAAGGGTCGTAGTTGACCAATGGCTGATCCATGTGCACTGACATACCCATGAGATTTAAAGTTGCCAATATTATCTGGTTCAGAACAACCTCTAAGCCCTGCGGTTCAAGCCCTTCTACATTTTCAAATGAAGATGGTAGCTGCTCTGTGATTGTAGTCCTGCCTAAGCCGATTTGATTTAAATGTTCCATTTTCTCCAAGCTATCTGGGAAACTCTCGAGGTTTAAGCACCCATGAACAGAAAGCCAAATCAGAGACGAGCATGGATCCTAATTTAGCTTGAGGCCGTTAATTCGTAGTAATTAGCTGCCTTATTGCGTTATTATGTTCAAATTAGAATTTATATTTTGAAATGACGGGGTAAATTCTATCACAGAAAAAATTGTCCACAGTAAGCCCATGTCTATTCAAGCACGTGCATAACGCTAGCTAGGACAACACAAAAATGTGATTCAAAAGAACTTGAAATAAAAGGGCAAAAATGATTGGTGGTGGCCCATCGAAGACAGATAAAAGCCATTTCATTTCTCTTGTATGTCATCAATCTGACACCACTGTGACAACAACATATGAACAATTTTTATATTCAGGCCAGCAAGGCAAAAGTATTTTTTCAATTACTGTGACAGATCAAGAACAATATTGCCTCTCTAATGGATAATTTCTTTGAAAAAATGAGATTTATATACATACAAAAGAGTTTAAATGAAAACACGTCTTAAGATCAATTGAAACAATAAGTTTTATTCTTAGAGGTCATGTAGAGTGTAGGAACGTTTCAAATCTCTCTCTTAGTCTTGTACTGTCTTTTAACTATTTTGTCATAAAAGAGTTTTTAACATGAAATTTAAGGGTACTCTTGTAGTTCCAGTTTGCTTAATTTTTAAAATACATTACGTTTTAAATCCAGAATTCAAAAATGAATTGTATTAGTCAGTTGTAGCGCTTACCTCTGGCAATTTAGTAACGATTTTTGAAGAGCAGAAAATAAGCAAAAGCCTTCAGTGGCTTGCTCTTCTCTTAACTCTTCCTTGTTTTTCTGTTCTTCAAACTTATAAATTGGTGCCCACAGTTTGTCCATATCAACATAAGCTAGCTCCGATGGTGTAGAAATACACCACAAAGACTAATGCCATCAAGCACCCACCAACTACCAAATTCTTAGACTCAAAAGTGCATGGTCTATGTGCCTGAAGCTGGAAAATGACCAATAAAACGTGGTTCAAGGTAGTTGAATTTCTAGGTTTTAAATAAAACAATAGATTAAACCAAATGCTAAACAACACAGATCAAGGTTAGTGTAAAGTTCAACAGAATAATAAATTCAAAACATAATGGACTGGAGATTAAGCTTCGGACCTACATAAGGAAGAAAATAAGCCAGCTCTCTTACTACAAAACACAATAGAAAACAAGAGGAGATTTGATGTCAAGGAGAATTGGTTTTTTCTCTGCAAATTATCTTCAAATTTGGTTCCACTTCCACCCCTCCAGATCAGCAAATAATCCCAGTACTTCCACTTGCACCGGCCTTGTCATGGACCTACTGGTAGTAGTAGTATTCATATGGGATTTCCCAATTGCAGCGCATTCTTTTCACTGGTGGTTGAAAATTTCTCAGTAAAAATGATGGACTGGGTCTTGCTGGGATTAGCGTACGGTAACCCTCATTACAGAGAAGAAAAAATGACAAATGAAGCAGCTCCATGGCGGTCAATATCAGCTAACTGAACATCTAAACAGAGACCAAATCTAAGAAAGACAGATCTGAGTAAATTAACTAGTCCTCAATGCAATAGTTCAAGTAACACCATCATTTTGGGAATAGGGGATTGCCTTTAAATTAAGTGCAGACTGCAGAGGTAGGACTGAAACAATAATAAGAGTGATAATAGAGATGATTCTGAATCTGTATTGACAAAAATATGTTTTGAGTAATGCTAAGTTTTCACACAAAGGCTACTTTTTGAATGAGACTCAATACTCCCACAACAATTTTCTATGTCTACGTTTTCTAATAATCTAACATATGTTTAAATTTCTTGTTTGTAAATGGATAAGAGTCGCCTAATTTTCTTGGACTCCCATCCAGAAAGATTGGATGCTTCTGTCAATACAGCCCTCCATTTCTGAGCCTTTCCTGGCATCTCCTTGAAATATTTTTTCAGGCTAAGGAAAAGTATCCCCAAAACTTCCTCACTGTTTCCGCCCATGTGATGGATCAACCTATAAGAAAACCCTTTATAATCTTTAGTCCACTCAGTTTCTGGCATTCAAGAATCTTGAGAAGTTCATCCAAACACTATTTTGAAGAAGCATGGTCTTTTCAAAGGCCTTACCTTGAAAAGAAAAGGATAGGCTCCTTGTTGAAGTAATAAGCATCTTTGTTGCTGTTGAAAGCTCTCGACTTGAATTGCTTTGCTTAGAGCTTGGAACTGGGGTAGCAGCCCTGGACTATAACCAGTCACGGACCGCCTTCTATCAACAGATTGTGATCTTTTAGTCCCCAAAGCAGGAAATGTGCTTTGTAAATTAGATGAATTTGTTGAACGAGACAAAAGTGGAGAAGAAAATCTCTGGCTCTGATTCTGACTCATTGCTGGTGCTGGTGCCGTTGTTGAAGATGAAAATGAAGATGAAGAAGGAGAAGGTGACAAATATCTTGAAGAGACAAGTCTACCTCTAGGTTTCCTTGTACCATTAACAATAGGACCACTATGCGCATTGTCTTTTTCAGAAGGCAAAAGGGGAGACCTTGAGCTTGTCGTTGGGTTCCATTCAGAAATAGCAGCCACCATTATCAGAGAAATTGTAGAAATAAAATAAAAATAAGAATTCTTTCTTTCCCTTCACGTTGCCGTATTGTGAAGTCCAAGAATGTTACTTTATCAGTCCTTTTTTTTTTTTTAATTTTTTGCACTTTAACCAAAAAGCATTTGATTTTGTTCGGGGCAAGAAACTACTGAAAAAAATAAAACAGTGCTGAAGAAGATTAGGAGGTATGAGAAACAGAAAAGGGTGGGTTAGTTTAATCATATTTTCAGTTAATGAAATCTTAATTATAGTTTACCAAAGTGTATTGATGTCTTTGTTGTTATTTCAACCCAATAATTTGTCTTAAAAAATTCAATAATTATTAAATCCTTTAAATGATTGTCTTATTAAAGAAAAAGGAATTATTAAATAATAAAAATATTAATACACTATATAGTATATATAGCAAATCCACATCTTAAAATATACTAATACACTTGTATACAGTGAAATCCGTATTTTAAAAAATACAAATATCCATACATAAAAATAATTATATTACTATATATATATAAAATTTGTAGAAACCTCCTACATCACTTGTGGAATAACATAACCTAAATATAAAAATTCATAATAAATTGGAGGTGTTTATGATCAAGCTAGTGAGTGATTCCTAAAAAATGACATAATTTACTTTAATGATAAAACAATACGCAAAATTATTAATTGCAAATTTTTCTTAAGGTTTGCAAGAAATATACGGTGTAGAGTTGTCTTTTATTGGCAACATGCAAGTTGGGTCATGAAGGAAAAATTTTTATCCTATATAATAAAACTAGTAACTTGTTGAGGAAATAAGGGAGAAGTTCAACATATGACTAGACCGAAATGATCCCAGCCGCATCTTGAGAGACATCGACATCCAACCAGCCAGTTTCACTCCTCACGATATTGACATTAACGAATGAGTGGCTGACACCGACAGCAACTTTTGGCTTGTTCATGGTAATCTCGATGCATTTGTAGCTGAATTTTCACTATCTACTATGTGATTTGATGTTCTATGCTCTACGACTATCTGTTTGGGTTAGATTTTTCTAATAATATCGAGAAATATAGTCAACCTTAACCCCCTTGGATTCAACTGCTGTTAATCCAACCTCACAAGTACAACCAAGAGTCTATATTGATGACCTGGTTTATAAGTACAACCTAGAGCCTATGTAAACAACCTGGTTTATAAGTACAACCTAGAGCCTATGTAAACAACCTGGTTTATAAGTACAACCTAGAGCCTATGTGGATGACCTGGTTTATAAATACAACCCAGAGTCTCTAAGGACGACCTGGTTTATAAATACAACCTTAAGTATATACAAGCGACATAAAAATCCACCAATCCGATCTGAAAATAAAGTTGTTCGACCTGGAAACTATTTGTCTGACCTGAGAATGTGCTAGCTTAACATGAAAAATTATTTGTTAGGGCAATATGGCCTATATTTTAGGGAATTTATATGCCACAATTTCTTAAACTACCTTCAACTGACAACTAGCAGCAACTGCTCAAGAGAGTGGACTGAGGTAACAACCCACAACAAAGAGTCTATTTAGACAGAAAAGAGCATCAAAGGTAGGGGTTAAAAAAATCAACCAAAAATTCTACAGGTTACCAATCTTGAAGCCTTCTATAAGATTCTCAATACCACCACCGGAGAATTCCTAGGTTTTAACTTATTCTCAATTCCTCCTTTTCATTTTTCTTTTCTTATACACAAAATTCCTGACTTAAGCATTGGAGGATCTACGTTGGAACCCCCATCGATATGTCCTAATTGTGTTTTGTGGCTGGTAGGTGTAGAAAGTTGCGGTTAAATTGATATTTAAGCTTGGATTTGTGCTATTATTCCCTAAAGAAAACAAATTTAGTTGTTGAGGTCATTTTTCGGCATTAACTGTAACATATGAACCCAAAAAAAAGAAAATTTCAGTTTCTATAAAAGGAAAGAGTAGAGAGAGAAGCATTTTTTTTCTTTCCTAAAATAGAGAGAGAGAGAGACCCGTTGACTCGGATCTGCGACCCGACCCGACCCGACCCGATCCGTGGCATTGACCCGGCCGGATCTCGCAATTCCGACCACCCCACTGACGATCTTGGTACCGATCCGAAGCTTGAGAGCTGGGCAACTCATTTCCACCGTCCTCATCACCGGAAACCTACCAAAACACCGGCAAACTAGCCCGAAAAGTCGCGACCAAACTTTTTTTGCTTGCCGTTGATTTCACTGGTTTTAGGCCGATCCACCACATGGATCTTGTTCCTCAGCTTCCCCTCATTGTTTTCCCACCAACGACGTCACCTGAGACGGCCGGATTGCTGTCGATCGACTGCCGGAAAGCTCACGGTTTTGGGGAGCTCGATCCGCCGTCGCCGCCACGCGTGGGAGGTCACCGCCGGCACCATTGGACTCACCAAGGTCAAATCTAGTAGACCTGAGCTTTCCGTCGCCGTTGACTAAGTTCCGGTCACCGTTGACCGTTAGGGGCAATTTAGTAATTTCATAAACTTTAGGGGTAATTCTATAATTTTAAAATTAGTTGACATTTTGGTAATTTTAGATCAGGGCGGTTGAGTAATTTGAGATTTCAGGGGTAATTCAGTAATTTACGTCGTTAGGGACATTTTGGTAATTTTATATTTTTCTAGGGGTAATTTTATAAATTCAAAACTTGTGAATACCTTTGTAATCGGAATTGAGGATAGTTTGATAATATGTAATTATGAGGATAATTTGATGAATTTTGATGTTGAGGGCATTTTGGTAATTTTACGAATTCAAAAATATTTTATTACGGATAAATATCGTTTCAAGCATATTAGTTATAATTCACAATTATAGTTAATAATTATGTTATTTCCTCAAATTAAGAGGATCCGCCAACAAGAATCAACCCGCGGACGTTGTCGATACCGAGTTCGAACAACATCACTGTGAGTGGAATATACGAAACCTATTTTCATTGTAGTTTATTATAATTTTAAAATAAGGTAAAGCTGGTTTACAAGATTGGTTTTAAAGGCTTCGATTTAATGATTTTATAGAAATAGATTTTATCTGTATTTTGGTATCTATTATAAGAAATGTGTTTGATTAATGATTTTGGTTATCGAATTTGAATATGCATGATAATATTTTTACAGAAAAGGAAAGCAGATTTAAGATATGTTAATGAAAAAGGAAATGAGATTTCGAATGAGATTTCAAATAAGATTTCCAGATAAGATTATATGTTTATATATGTGTATAAAGGTTGTTTGTAAAATCATTAGATAGTACCCTTCCCCTTCTGATACACTGATACAGATGATATGGCATATGCATGCAGTATGATGAATATCGAGATACTTATATTAAGATACGGATGATACAGATGAGACGATATTTTCCGATCTATCCGTGTAGCTTCGGGGCGTGATTGTACCCAGATAGTACATCATTGCCCATCCGTCAAGATCCAGATATGATGAGATTATTTCCCCTGGGTATTTGTTTGGTGATAGTTTTCGGTATTTCAGTATTGATGTTATAAGTATTATTAATTTCCATCGATTTATACCGTATATTTGCAATATAGTTATTTGAGTACATGATTTGGATTTAATAAATTATTTAAATTGTTGTGATATTTTAACGCGATGTTGTTTTGATCTGGTTAATTATTTTAGAATAAAGTTATGTTGAAAAACTACTATCCACTCACTAAGCTCACTGAGTTTCATACTCATCTCGTTTTATTATATTCCCCCCCCCCCAACAGGAGATTCGCATTTACAATAGTCGACCTAGCAACAATAGTTATTTTCGGAATTATGGCCACGTTATGATGTTAGAAGTTATCGATTGATTTATTGAGATAATTTGGGATTGTATAATTTGTTACTTTTTGGAGATTGCAAATAACATATGTATTTTATTGATATTAGATATTAAATAATTTGGTATTTTGTTAAGAAGATTGGTTGTTCGGAGATAATTATATTTGAAATTCTTTTGGGAGTGCTTGATTTATAATTTTGCAGATTTAGTTTTATAATAAATATATGAAAGACTTTGCTAAATTTTTCGGCAAAATCCTAATTAATCAGATTTCGTCAGAAAGGTTATATAAAATTAGACCGATTCGCCTTGGGAGTTCGGGGCAAGTTATGTCATTAACTTCTTGGCGTTGTCTATGGGGAATGACACGAAAAGCCATACATTTAAAGATTCAACAGGAGAAGGCTATAGGATTAAAAAATGGCAATGGACAATGATGACAATGATAGGCAAACCTTGCACTAATTGGCAGAAGAAATGAATGCCCTAGTAGATAAGAGATGGAGAAACGAGATCGAGAGGCAAATACCAAGATTTGAAGAGATGATCATGGGGATGGTTGATGCCCAAGTAAGAGGGGCTCTAGTTCAAACTAGTGATCCAAAGAGTAGTAGAGCACAAAGAGAGAGGAGCTTGGTGGTGAATATTAGAGCAGAATTGGGCTACCTTAAATTGGCGTATGACAGGATGACGAAAGTGCTAGAGAACAAGTGAATGAGTTAAGGGGGGAGAATCAATGACTTGAATCGTAGAAGGGAGATGGAAGACCTAAAAAAACCCCTAACGAGCAAATGAGCTTAAGTAGTGAATAATGCAATTTTAAAAACTCTAGAGGCATTAAAGGTGAAAACAGAGGACAAGAAAGTGGTAAAAAGATTGTTACTTGACGACGAATCCCCTCTACTACCTGAGGTGATGGCAGTAGCTTTGCACCTAAGTATATGCTTCTAGCCTTGGTATATGAAGGAAAAATTGACCTAAATCATCATTTGGAGAGGTTTAATGAGATAACCGGGATTCAAGGTTTGAATGATTTTCAAAGGTGCCATTTTTTTCCTTTAACTCTAAAAGGACTGGCGCAAGAATGGTGCTAGAGATTAAAAAAAGGAAGCATAAGAAATTTCAAGGAGTTATGTGAGCTTTTCGCTATGCATTTTAGAGGTTCATGCATACTAGAGCAGGATACAAGCAAGTTGAAAAAATTCATCCGAGGAGAATTTAAAAGTTTAAGAAGCTTTGTGACTAGGTATCAGAGAGAAGTTACTGATCTAAGGGATTTTAACCACTCAAATGCTCGAGAAGGATTAAAGAAGGGGTTCATAATCAATTGATTATGGAATAGTTTATATAGTATAGGAATAGCAACATACGCTAAGGCGTACGATCTAGCAAAATTAGGATATGAAAACTAAAAATGCAAAGGAAGAAAAGAGAAGAATAAAAGAACAAAGAGGGGGTTCAATGAGAAGAGAACTAAGAAAGAGGGGAGATAACCTTGGGTATAGCTTGAAAAGAACTCAGATGATAGGTGTTATTACGACGATTGTTTAATTACAGACGACCAGAGAGGCCAGCTCGAGATTAGGAAAGAAATCATAAAAAAAAAAAAGAAGTGTTATTAATAAGTAGGAGCCGAGATAGAGGAAATAACTATGGGTGGAATCAATGGGAGAACCAAGTAAGAGAGTATAACAAGTTGCCATTGCCTGTAGACCAAAGAGGATCGAGATTAGATCATGGGGTAAACTTAGTAGAGGAGGGCAGGAGATACATAACCCTAAACACAAGCAAAGCAAAAATATATACTGTGATAAAAGATAAGGGACTACTAAGCTCACCAAAGCAGATCGTAAGGGGTATAAGCGAAAATGCTCACAAGTATTGCGAGTTTCACAAGGTGTCTGGACATAGAACTAACGATTGTATGGATTTGAAAGAGCATATATAAGTGACTAGTGCAAAATCAATATCTAAAGGAGTATATAGATGACCAAAAAAAAGGTATGAGAAAAAGGGACAACAGAGATAATATGCTGAGAAGAACCAAAGGCAGCAATTCTGCATTTTAGTAGGACTATCCCAATCTCAGTGAGGCTTAAATCGCAGAACTTTGGAGTTGATTTTCAAAAGTCAAATCCCTAGGGTAATTATTCAATGGATTCTTTCAGACCATTATTGTGCACTACATTGAAAATCTGATTCCCCCCTCTACCCCCGGGTGAATAAATCAGTTGAGAGTTGAGGGAAACTTGTTTGTCTCAGCTTCTATATTAGTGATTAAATTGATGGTAATAATTGTAATTTTTGTTGCTTAGTTTTTTCTAATGATGCTAGCCTGTATGTGATCTTCACACTCTAGTTTTATTTGGGGATAACTGAATCATTTTCGTGTATCATTTAAGCTTTGATGACTAAGCAAGCTGTGTGAATATTGTGTGGACATGTGTAGTAATTTTTCCGAAGGACATGATCTATGACCCAAGCACAAGCCTACGATGGCGTCCACAAAAATATGCAAAGCCATTCTTCTGACTTGTGCATGTGCCTCAGCTTCAACTCGGAGTGAAATCTTTGTTAAAAGAAAATCAATTTTTGCTAACAGTACTGCTCAAATGTTCGACTTCATTATTTCTCTACTCATTTGTCACTTCGATATTCGATTTCATTATTTGTCTACTCATTTGTCACTTCGGTAGGTAATCTACTGGCTTGCACGCTTCCTCTACTTCACGGAATACTCCTTGATACACTGCCGTATCGATGCACAGACTCCTGCTCCTATCCAGTGAAATTGATTCACGTATATAAATATTTTTACCTGGCATAATTTGATTCGAGTGATACACACACATCCCAGTAAAATTGATTCACGGATGTAATTACTTCGTGGCATAATTTGATTGGAGAGATATGCACACGGCTATTCTTATGAAAGATTCTGTAACTTCTCAGTGACCTTGAGGAAGAATGGTAATTAACAATGAGTTTAACATCTCTTACCGCAGAATAGGTAAATCAACAAGTTGCTGCCTTCTTACTTTTACTTCTCAAATTAGTTTGTCATCCAAAAATTGTGATTCAGATTTAAAATTTCATCGTTCTCATGCTCTCTGATCAGAAGAGCTACCTGTGGTATTTACAAAGAATTGGGAGGATAAAAATGAAAATAAAAAGCCCCAGTAAATTTATCGTGGGATATTGCCTTTTATTGGTAAAGCTGTATGCTGTTGTTTTTCATCCACTGGATGAATTGGCAACGCCGCACGCCATTTTCGTATCTCCGTCAGATAGAGTTTCACCCATTTCAGTTTTCTGTTCAAGAGCACCTTGAGGGCTTCCAAAAAGTGTAGAAAACATCTTGGCATTCGTCACAGAAAAAGAAACAAGAAAAGTGGCCTTCGTATGGGAGTTTATGCACAACAGCAGCTGGTAAAACTCAGCTAAATGCAGTCAGTTATTGATGGTGGAACTACTTGATCATCCATCCCCTGTTAAGCAAGAATAATGAAGAATATTAGTATAAAATTAAAAAATGGTTGTGTTTGTGTACATTAAACACTTCAGATAAGTACAACCATAAAGTTATCATAATACTCTTTTCTAGGTAACCACTCTTCTCGGGTTCTTCTCATTTCTTCCTTGGTCATGCTTGGCTCATATGGATTAATAATTGGAGCAATCATGGCAGCACCTGCAGATTCATCCAAGACACAAAACAAACACATTCACGGTGAATATGTTAGTGAGAAATCTTTTGTCCTAATTATCAAATCAAGAGTCTAGGATATCGACTTTGAATTTTAAGAATCAATAATTCTAGTGACACAATTTAAAAGTACAAGAAAAGAAGCAGTATTCTGAGAGGTCACAAGATAACCAGATAACATAACGTGGATCATATTCAGTATGCAAAAAGTACTTAAAAGGGTAATTATAGCTTAATAAGAAGGAGAACGAGATATACCTGCGACTCTGTCAGGAACGTATCTTAGAGCAGCCCATGTATGCATGCTTCCACTTGAGTATCCCAGCACCCAAAACTTGTCACTAACACCAACAGCATATCCAATGCTGAAGAGTTAAGATTCCTGCTAGGATGAGGATCACTCTCTCCAAGGCCTGGAAGATTAAATGTCACCAAACGAATTCCAAAGTCTTCAAAAAGTGATTTCCTAACACCCGGAATACCTTCGATAAAAAAATTACTAAAAAATAAGCAACACTTCTGCACCAACTTTCGAAAAGACCATGCATCAAAAGCTCAAGTATACCACTTCCTCAAAGAACTAAAGAATGACATATTCTACCTGCCGGCTGGAAGCAGTATGCGGCTCATGATAAGCCAAGTGTCTGCCATCTGGAAGCAGTATGCGGCTTGCAGATGGAGGATTGATGCACACTTTCTTTACCGGAGGGACCAGGTTATCTCCTTGGTATTAAAACTCAGTACTGCACATTGTTCGTCATAGAACTTTATCTAGCTCATACCACATAGGAAACAGATGAAAAACAATAAACATCCAAGATATTTTTCATGTTCCTTTCTTATTGAAAACTAATACGGAAAAACACAAGAATTTTACACCGATTTCAGATCCCTATCTTACTCATCAAAATCAGTCAACATCTCTATCACTGAATTTCAACTGGCAGGACCAATGCTACAGAAATTTAAACAGCAGATTCAATGTATAAACACTATGGGCTATGAGCAGTATATTTTAATATGCGTTTTTTTTTTTTTTGGAAAAGGAATATTTTACTATGTTGCTACTTCTACACTGAGAACGCAAATTCAAATGCAGTTCTTATGGCAGATTATTTACACATAATCTATAAGTAGTTAAGTGTCAACATCAACCAACACCAAATGTAACTTTTGCAGCAAACTTAAATTGACAGAACTAAAAGTATCAAACTTGCGCGTAAAGCATGTTCAATAAACAAAACAAGCAAAGCACAGATCTAAATAATCATTTAATTTACCACCGGAGAGCGCGAGGATAAAAACGAAGAAAACTACAGGCCAGGCGTGAATTGGATCACGATCCTCAGGGAAAAAATGGCTCAAAAATCCCAACCGGCCCAAGACTTTGGCCACCGCTCCGCCGAGCTTTTAAACAACAAACAAGTCCTCGGTGATCACAGTTTGCTGCAGTATGTCCTTGCAACCTTTACCTAATTCTAGAAGCATCTCGCCCCAAGATTTCAAAAACCCCGTCACTTGATCCTTCAAACTCTCCTTCTCAAATTCAGGCTCATCCTTTACCGATTTTCTCGGCCGAGCCGAAATCACCAGTTCTCCGGCGTAACGTATCCCCGTGTCCTCAACTAAACTCGCAAGCTTCACCGTCCACGTGTTCGGTCCTTGTACCTCCTCCATTCTCTCACTTCACTCATTGTAGAAACTTTACTACAGCTCTGATTGATATATTTTATTAATTATTATGTTAGATTAAGATCTTAGCTTTGCTTTAGTCTGAAGATTCCACTAATAACGTCAAAGCAGATTAAAACAAAAACAAAACGAAACTGAACTTTAAAATTCTCACCGACCATTGTTCAATCGAATCAAATCTTTTAAAAAATTTTAAAAATTTGAAAAGACAAATGCGTCTCTATCTGTTCTTGATCAGTTCACTTTACGACACAGAAACCGTTGGCTCTGATTATAATCTGATTCATTTTCTACTCAAATTATTTAGCATTTTATGAAATTGACTTGTTAACTAGTTGTTGATGCAGCATTGTAACATATTTTTTATTTTTAATTTAATTAATATATTTTCTTTAAATTTTAGAGGACAAAAGCAGGATAAATGATATAAGTCCGTTCTATCTTGTCAAATTCATTTGCAGTGTATTTACTTTTTAAATTGAAGAATCAAAATTAGGGAATTAGAATAGAGGAATGAGAATTATTTTAATTTTTTTAAAAAAAAAAGGTAGGATAAGATTAAGGTGGTATTTATTTTTTTAATTATTTTAAATTTTAAATAAAATAAAATTTAAATTTTATTGATATGTTTATTTTTTTTATCATAATCTCTTATAATAATTATTAAATTATTTATTTTTTAACCTAAAAAATAAAAACTAATACTTTTACATTTATCCTCTTCTAAATTTTAAATATGAAATAAATAAATCGTGCATAATTTTTAAATTTTTCTAAATTCTAATTTTCTTCACTGCAGATTTTATATTAAATTTTTGCGATTAGACATCATATTTTGAAGGTCATAATTATCATCATGCTTATTTGCTATATTTATGTGATCATATCTTCTCATATGTGTAGACTAGAGATGGCCAATAGGCCAAACGACATGAGGCACGGCTTGGACATAATAAGTTTTTGTATAGCATGGCACGACAGGAGCATGTGGCATAGTATGATAGGCACGTGGGCCGGGCCGGACTTAGAATTTTAGGCACGTGAGCCTTAAAAGCATGACATGTTTCGGTGGAGCACGCAGCACAACATGACATGCAAGTGAGCCGGGCTGGACGTAGAATTTTAGGTAGGCGGGCCTTAAAAGCATGACACAATTGGAGATGAGTCAAAAACACTAAGACGCGAAAAAGACGTTGATAAAGATGTTTAACTTTTAATGAAAGTAAATTTAAAATTTTATGATTTTATAAATAACTTGAAATTGAATCTTTTAATATATTTTATTAGCTTAAGTTTTTTTAATTTATTTAATCCTTAGTTTCAAAAAAATTATAATTGATTTATGTTTATAATTTATTAAATAAATAATTGATCTCATGATTTTAATAAATAAAATTTTAAATATCATGATTTTATAAATATGTGTTAATATTATTTATGAACTATGATATATGACTTTACGTAATTTCAAGTTAACAATTAAATTAACTCTTAATAAAAATTTATTATCATTGTTGTTGTTAAGTATTATAAAAAAATTATAATACCATAGGGTCAAACTTAGTAATTAAAATTACATTCTTTTGTTATTATTAATTTATTATTATTGAATATGGACTTGAGTTTTAAATTTTTGATTGTATTAAATTTGAATAAAGGCACATGGATCCAAAAAGGTACATAAATTTGAAAACAATACGTGCAACAATTTGGTATGTGCTCTTAAAAAAATTAAAAAAATAATTAGTTGATTTTTTTTCTTAAGCACGGCACGACATGTGGGCCCACTCATGGCCTAAAAAAATTAAAAGACGGCGACTAACAAAGACAAAATGTATAGTGGAAAAAAGACAAGATGTCTGGCGTAAAGACGCATTTAACTTTTCTTTACCTAAGACGAAAGATAAGCATGACACAACTCGTTGGGCACCTCTAATGTAGACATTTTTTTTTGTTTTTTTCAAATCGAACCGAAGTTTAGAGGAGAAAATCGAACGGATTAGGAAATTGACAACCCTTCAGTTCGTTATCAGTTCGGCTCAAAAAACGAACCGAACCAGAAAACTGATGGGTTTCTCTCATTTAAAAATTAAAAATATTTTAAAATTAAAAAAATAAATAACTAAATAAGCTTAAAAAAAAAACAGAGAGAAAAACCTCAAACCCCAAGTCCTAACCTTTCTGAAACGTCCCTCCTCTCTTACGGTCTCACCCTCACTCTCTCACACACACCATCGCAGTCACTCACACACCTTTCCACCGCCGGAAATCGTCAGACTTAGCCACGCCATTTCCGTCGATCGTCTTGCGACAGTGATCGTCTTCTCAGCCGGCCCGTCGCCTCAGTCATCGTCGCCAGCCGTTGCCGTTGCATCCTTGCTCAGTCGTTGTCGCGCCAGTGATGGTGATTTGTGTTGAATTTGTTTTCAGATTTATTGTTCCTTTATTATTGTGATTATTATTATTATTATTATTATTATTTTGAGTTGGTTACTAGATAAATGTTTAAGCTTTATGTTGCTATTTTTAGTGTATTTGGCTTCATATTTTTTATTCAAAAAAGTTATGGTGCTGTGCTGCTGTTATTAGCATAGGCTTAGGCAACGGGATTGATTTTATTTTTCAATGATTTTAAAATTATGTGATCAGTGAGATTGAAGATGGTGAGGAGTGTGAATAAGGGGTGGGGTTATAATTGTCATTTCCTTAGTTTGTTCTAATCCGAATCCGAAATATCATCCAAATCCGAAGTGCGAACTCATCCGAACCAATCCGAATCAGAACTTATCGAAATATTCATCCGAACTGATTTATTTCAGATCGGATTTGATTTGAGGTTCGGATTGGAATCGGATGGATTTTTTCCCTTTGCGAACAATCCAAAATCTGATCAGATTCATCCGAATCTGAAGTTGCCCAGCCCTAATTTTTAAATCCTCTTATTAGGTTAGCTAATTACATATTGATTACAACTATGCCTTATGTGCAAAGTAGGGATAGCTAGGGATTTCTGGCTTCTTAGGGGGAAAAAGAAGAAAAAAAGTAGAAAATAAAAAAGAATTTACATGTAAACTTTGAGTGTAGTTTGATATGAATTTAGTTGAGGAAAACTTTAATTTCTTATTCGTTTTAGTGTCAATCACCTGTATATTACTTATTGGGGCCTTATAATGTAAAAGTTGAATCAGGTTGCACCATTGATAGCAGGAATGGCAGTTGCTGCTGCTGCTTACGCTGGCAAGTATGGCATCACGGCCTGGCAGGCATTCAAGGCAAGACCGCCAATGGCTAGAATGCGGAAATTTTACGAAGGAGGTTTTCAGCCTGTCATGACAAGGAGGGAAGCAGCTATGGTACTTGGAGTCAGGTACAATTGATATCCGCTTGTCAAATAATATATGTATGTTTAATAGCATTAGTTGAAAATTTTAGCTGATTTGATGTTGTGATGTTAATGTAATGGAGGAGCTCACTCTTATTTGGGTGATCTTTCTCGTGTGGGAAGATAAGTGTTAACGGATAACGTTTCATTTTATTTTCAGTTGGCTTTAAGCTAGTTTGAGGTACTTGGCTAGTTATGAAATGGACCTCATTTCAAATTAAAGCCTTGTTTGATTACCTAATAATCCTGAAATTCTCTGAGCCCTTTTATCTTTTGACTTTAAGCTGTTGATGATTGTTTGGTTCTGTTAGTTTAGAACCAGAGGAAGTTGTAGGCTGATGTGTGAGTGTGAAAATGAACCCTTGCTTCTCATTCAAATTTCAATATCTTACTGTAGCTACATCAGCAATGAGTTCTCCATTTTGGATTTAGGACACTGAATAATTTTGTGAAGGTGTAAGTTAAACTCCCATTTGCTCATCGTACTTCAAATTGTAAAGCGCTGTTATTTACACTTCTGTTACTATTGTCGACACAATGATACAAAACCAATGCTTTTTTCCTGTTCATAGAATTTTTTACCTTTGTTCTGCTTGTGTTCAATATAATTATGCAAATTCTGCCATTAAAAGTGTTTCTTTTTAATCTGAACCTTAATTTTTCTCTTTTAACTTCTTTGATTCATCAGAGAAAGTACTCCAACAGAAAAGGTGAAAGAAGCTCATAGAAGAGTGATGGTAGCAAACCATCCAGATGCGGGCGGCAGCCATTACCTTGCATCTAAAATTAATGAAGCGAAAGATATCATGCTGAGAAGAACCAAAGGGAGCAATTCTGCATTTTAGTAGGACTATCCCAATCTCAGTGAGGCTTAAATCGCAGAACTTTGGAGTTGATTTTCAAAAGTCAAATCCCTAGGGTAATTATTCAATGGATTCTTTCAGGCCATTATTGTGCACTACATTGAAAATCTGAATCCCCCCCGGGGGGGTGGTAAATCAGTTGAGAGTTGACCCAAGTGCAAATTTATCTGATTGTATGGACATGTGTAGTAATTTATCCGAAGAACATGATCTATGACCCAAGTGCAAACATACCATGGCGTCAACTTCTAACTTATAATGTTGCTATTGGTACAAGAATCTTTGTTCAGTTAAGAATAGTGTTTATTTTTAGATACTTTTTCTTTTTCTCAAATTTATTAAAAAATTATTGTTGTTTAAATTCTATATAACTGAGGAGCTAGTGAGTTTATAGTTTATTTTTAGTACTGGTGCCTGTATTTTTTTATTTAATTAAAAAGCAATATGTTATACGTGCGGATTAATTTTGAGCTGCAATGTAGCAAAAAAAAAAAAATTGAGCTGCAATGAAAAGCTTTTTTATGGTCTTTTAAAATATTAATTTGGTTATTTTTTCACCAAAGTTGATTATAAACGATTATCTTTCAAATGGCTTACCTACATTATTTTTGAAAATTCGATCAGCTTTCAAAAAAATCTTATTTTTTTAAAGACAAATCCAACTAATACATGGATAAAAAATAAATAACTAATCTGAAAGTGAATACATATGATGTCTATAATTTTTTTGTTGTACTTGCATAATTTTTACACATTTGACTGGTTATTATTGCTTTCTTTATTCCTTTTAGGTGAGAAGCAATTGTTGTATTCTGTGTTATGTTAAGAGAAATAAAATTTAAAAAAATCAGCTTAATATATTACCTCAAAAAAATTTTCTCTAATGAGTTACTATGTAATTGTGATTTAACTATGTAATCAACGATCAAGTGACTGACTCACTTACTTAAGATCAAATCAAAATCACATTATAGAGCCTGATTAAATTACTAAATTATTTAATTATACTATTATAGTTCATAAAAATTGATATTATGAACATCATATTATCTTTATAAATTAATAAATTACTAATTTATCTAGGTTTTACTGTATAACCTAATAAGCGGCTCATCGTCTACTCCAACAACTTTAATTGTGCCAAAAAAAAAATCAAGAAGTAAAAACATTGAACTTTGAATAAACAAGAAATAAAAAAATTAAATATTCGTTACAAGTTGGTACAATGAATCAAGAATTTCAACAAGACAAGTGTGTGCTCTCTTATGAAAATACAATGATGCTAAACTCAATTTAGACATAATCGGTTAACATCATGAAAGTCAAGAACGCAAACAAATAGATAATAGCAAATGATTAAATATAATCAATGAACAGATAAATAAGGATAAATGAGAGGCAAGCTAATAGAATGATTGAACCCCATGAGACTGATTTCACCCCAAAACAATAAATAAAAACTTTTACAGCTGAAGAAGATTCTGAATAATATCATGCTCTATTTTCCTTTTCCGTGGGCATGGAGGACTCCGTAGTCACTGCTTTAATTGCTTCCGTTGGTCACACTGATTTCGGTAATGCTGCTTTCCAGTTCTGGAGGACCAGAATGCCGCTTTCGGTCACACTGATTTCTCAGGAGTACCATTTTTATCTGCCCCCAATGGGCTCTCTGCAACCTGGACTCGGTGGTACCGTATGACGCAGAGCTAATGGAGAGCCTGGTAGACTCTCATCATCTCTCACTGATGAGCCTGCAATGCTGTGCCTTCGACATGACTGCATACTCACCATGCTTCTGGAATCATCATCCATGCCTGAGACACTTGCCCTTGGACTAGTGGCTTTGTCATTTTTGCAACTGCTGAAGATGCAGGCTTGGTAGGAGTTGCTGGAGACTGATGTTTTGGGGTTTTGCTAACTTTTGATTGGTTGTTGAGGAAAGCTTATCAGAATTGAGTTGATAGTGAGCAAAAGATTTGCTGATTTCTCCTCGAAAAACGCTGTAGTTTGCACCTTTTACAGGCGACTGATCATTGTTAGGTTCTTTCTCAGTCGTGTCTTCAATGGGCAGGCTGCAATCCAACGTTCCAACCCGCTCCAAAGCCAGGTGGGATTCCTTCGATCCATGAACATTCGGTTTGAAGACTTTGAAGAATTCTTCCATTTTTTCCGTACAGCAGCATCAAAGAATGGTTAAAATGAGACTTAATCAAATTATCAGGCAATGCACATGCCAGATCTCAATCATAGACATGGTAAGTATATAACAAATAGGTACAAGGTTTCAATGACTTTAACCTAGTATATAACAAATAGGTACGAGGTTGCAATGACTTTAACCTAGTTACATATCAATGACTCATGCAACCACATCAGGATTATTATTATTAAAACAAATGAAATTTATTAACAAAAATGGGAGTTATGTCTTTTTAAAACGTTAAAGAATTTAATGTTTCTTTTCCTAAACGTTAGGGTTCATTCTCATTTTCCCTTTTTTAAATGTGAATTTTGAGTTACAAATAGTCATCCTTGTTTGGTTTATGAAGGGGTTAGTAATTGAGGAATGATAAGGTGATCAGGAAGAAAGGAAAGTGGTTTGCTAGTGTAAAGAATGCATTCAGCCCAGAATCTAAGGAGAAGAAATACAAGGCTTGAGGAATTTCCGATTTTTCATTTTTGTGGAATAACTGTTACTGTTGATAGTTTTATAGTTTTAGTGATTTTGGTGGCTGTGGTTTTAGGAATCGAAGAAGAAATGGTTTGAGAAGTAAAAGAAGATGGTTCCAATCATGCTGCTTTAGAAACTATCAATAAAGCCTTATTTGATTACCTAATAATCCTGAAATTCTCGGAGCCCTTTTATAATTTGACTTTAAGCTGTCGATGATTGTTTGGTTCCGTTAGTTTAGAACCAGAGGAAGTGGTAGGCTGATGTGTGAGCGTGAATATGAACCCTTGCTTCTCATTCAAATTTCAATATCTTACTGTAGCTACATTGGCAATGAGTTCCTCATTTTGGATTTAGGACACTGAATAATTTTGTGGTGAAGGTGCAAGTTAAACTCCCATTTTCTCGATATACTTCAAATTGTAAAGCCGCTGTTGTTTACGCTTCTGTTACCATTGTCGACACAATGATGTAAAACCAATGCTTCTTTCCCTGTTCATAGAATTTTGTACCTTTGTGCCGCTTGTGTTCAATATAATTATGCAAATTCTGCTGTTAAAAGTTTTTTTTTTCTAATCTGAGCCTTAATTTCTCTCTTTTAACTTCTTTTATTCATCAGAGAAAGTACTCCAACAGAAAAGGTCAAAGAAGAACCAAAGGCAGCCATTACCTTAGCATCTAAAATTAATGAAGCGAAAGATATCATGCTGAGAAGAACCAAAGGCAGCAATTCTGCATGTAGTTGGACTATCCAAATCTCTGTGAGGCTAATTCGCAAAAGCTGTGGGAGTGGAGTTTCAAAAGTCAAATCCCCAGGGTAATTATTGAGTGGATTCTTTCAGACCATTATTGTGCACTACATGGAAAATCTGATTTTTCCCCCACTTGAATCAATCAGTTAAGAGTTGAGGGGTACTTGTTTGTATCAGCTTCTATATTAGTGATTAAATTGATGGTAATGATTGTAATTTTTGGTGCTTTTTATTTTTTTTTAATTCTAATGATGCTAGCCTGCAACCTTCAGTCTTTCACACCCTAGGTCTTTTGGGATAATTGAATCACTTTCGTGTATCATTAAGCTTCGAGGACTAAGCAAGTTATGTGAATATCGTATGGACAAGTGTAGTAATTTATCCGAAGGATATGATCTATGACCCAGGTACAAATTTATGATGGCGTCCACAAAAACATGGAAAGCCATGTTCATTTTGTAGCTAAAGGTTAAGAGCAACTCCCCTAAATATATCTTCTGACTTATGCATGTGCCTCAGCTTCAACTCGGAGTGAAATCTTTGTTGAAAGAAAATCAATTTTTGCAAACAGAACTGTCAAATGTTCCGACTTCATTATTTCTCTACTCATTTGTCACTTGGGTATGTAATCTACTGGCTTGCACACTTCCTCAACTCTACGGAATAGTCCATGATACATTGCACAGAGTCCTACTCCTATCAAGTAAAACTGATTCACGTGTATAAATATTTGTACGTGGCATAATTTGATTCGAGTGATATACACACATCCCAGTATAATTGTTTCACTTATATAACTACTTGTGGCATAACTTGATTGAAGAGATGTACACACATCTGCTCTTATGAAAGATTTTGCAACTTCTCAGAGTGACATTGAGGAAGAATAGTAATTGACAATGAGATTAACAACTCTTACCACGGAACAGGTAATTCAACAAGTTGCTGCCTTCTTGCTTCAACTTCTAAAATTGGTTTGTCGTCCGAAAATTGTGATAGAGAATTAATATTTCATCTTTCATGCTCTCAGTGCAGAAGAGCTGCCTGTGGTATTTAAAAAGAATTGGGAGGATAAAAATGAAAATAAACAATCCTAGTAAACTTGTCGTGGGATATTGGTTTTCATTGGTAAAGCTGTATGCTATTGTTTTTCATTCACTGGATGAATTGGTAACGCTGCACGCCTTTTTTGTAACTCCTTCAGATGGAGTTTCACCCATTTCAGTTTTCTGTTCAAGAGCACCTTGAGGGCTTCCAAAAAGTGCAGAAAATATCTGCAAGTGGCATTCGTCGCAGAAAAAGAAACAAGAAAAGTGGCCTTCGTATGGGAGTTTATGCACAACAGCGGCTGGTAAAACTCGGCTAATGTAGTCAGTCATTAATGGTGGAACTACTTGATCATCCATCCCCAGTTAAGCATGAATAATAAAGAATGTTGGTATAAAATTAAAAAAATGGTTGTGTTTATGTACACAAAACACTTCAGATATGTATGACCATAAAGTTATCAATACTCTTGCACTTCGGATCCAAGTTCTTGTTTTATAACCAAAGTAAAGAGAATAGAAACAGTGATGAACGATGAATACTCGAAGAAAGATTAATAAAGATTTGATCTTCATCTTTCGGAAGTTAAATAAGAATGTGTAGGCCACTTGCTGGCAACATAATATGTTTTATTATTGCTTCCAGATTCAAGATGGTTGTCATCATAACCAATAGAACATTCTGTCATATTTCCAAACGGGTCCTTGAATACTCAAGATTAGAGAAAGCATGCACCTAGCATTTTGTATAAATAAAGTTAAATAGTTGATTTTGTACATAAAAGAAATCCTTTTATATACATTCATGTTTGAAAGGGCTGGACCTTGAGAGAAGCATATGCACACTTTTATATTAGTTTGTCACTTTGTCCCATGCAATAGGGAGACGAGTATTGAACAAAATTTTCATTTATTAATTGTTATGTTTTGGGATAACATAGATAAGAAGGTGGGACAGTGGACGCAATTCTTCCCAGTAACATGAAATTAACTAAACATTCCCTTAGGGAAAGAATACAGTGAACCTTTTGACTCTCTAGATTTGAGCTCTCATAAGCTTTTAGTATTAGCAGTTTATGGTTGTAATTTATTCAAAATTCTATTTTTATCTATTAATCAGCCATCGCTCACATTAATTTTGTTAAGGAGAAACTCGGCTCATGAGTTGTATTTTAACCCCAAGTTTCCCGAGAATGAAAAATCCCCTGCGACCCATTTCACTGAGCTCTTTGCACGTGGCGCATCCTTAAGTTGGATTGAAAGCGCAGGCAAGACATGTCGTTTCGATGTCAACGAATTGAGTCTTGCACGAACGGGTCACGAGCATCACTTAAGAAGAAACGACAGCTTCTTGATGTCGGCTACCAATGTCATCTTCACGAAAGAAATGTCGTCTATCTTTGGGTTTGTTGTCTGCCGTAAACCAAAATCTCAAGCGACAATGTCGGTCGCTAAATGTATGATGCATGAATTAATTATACATAATAGATGGCAAAACAAACTTCTCTCTTGCATCTTCTTTTATCTGTAAGTCTGTTCTAGCTTGGTAAAAGTTTAATGATGCACATTTCCTAAAAAATATTTTAGGCAATCAATATATATATATATATATTTTAAATTTGAACCCAACAATCTTGCACAATACATGCAAATGTAAAACAAATATTAAGGAAAATTCTATGATGCCGTAATTTCAATATCGTGATTATTGTAAAAGAGAAAGCCACACCCACCACTGCATATACTTCCGTTCGAGTGCACCGGCAATACCTCTGCAGATTGTAGCCATCTTTGAGCTAATTTTCTGCCTTCCAACTACTGCATCTCTGTAGTCGCTGTCTGCTGCGTCTCTGTTTGTTCATCATCACCTGTGCTAGGTAAGTTTAATCCTTGACTTCCAAATTTAGAGAGTCGAAGGTTTCATGTTATGCTAAGCAATTTAGTTTTCTTTGCTTGAATTTGCAAAGCAATATAGTTCCAAATCTCTCATTCAATTTTATATTATCTGCTATAGTATTCCTTTTGTGCACAATTTTGTATCCTCACTTTGTTTTGGTCCTCTGGCATGATAAGAGAGAGAGAGAGAGAGAGGAGCATAGAACTGTAGAATGAATTTTCTATTTTTTCATCATCTCTCTGTCGTTTCTTTCATCTCTCAATGCCAGCAGAATTAAGCCAAATCATGTCCTCTTACCCTTATTCTCTTCACCATCATCATTGCTCCCACTTCATTCCCACACAACTGAAAATGTCATCATTAAGAAAGAGATTATTAGAAAAGGAAACTAGCCCTCGTAATTTCTTTCATGCACATGAAATGCTATCTTAGTCAATCTAGCTCTTGGTTTTGAGTGAAGGGTTGTGTTTTTCTTTCAAGTTTCAACACTTGAAGACATTGACTTTTGGGGAATCAAGCATCTTGGTCCAATCATTTAATTTACTGCATCAAGCAAATTTAAGTTGCTTCATCTTCTGAATCAGTTTAATTTCTTTTCATTTTTTTTCAAAATTTATTAGGATTAATTTCTCATATTTATGAATTAATCATATTGTCATATTGTAATTAAAAGCTGCACCTCCAAAATCTTCGACCCATCCATTGTGACCATTCACAGAAGAGAATCGACATAAGTCGCGACACGCTGAAACGCCCACCACCAAGTAAGCCTATTTTTGGTATATTTGTTTGTTTGCTACTAATAATTTCAACATATAATCTAATTATAGTAGGGATTAAATCAGTGGTCCACAATAATTATAATCTAACAAAAGAATTAATTAAATTATATTTTACCAGTTCCAAGCTGGTTAAATATTGTTTTAAAAGTTAAATTTTACCAGTTTAAAATTTAAGAAAAATGGATTTGCCTTTTAAAAGAAAAAATATATAAAATGCCAAAATGCCTACTGAATGTGTAAATTTATTTAATTATTATAGCATAGATGAGCAGTAGACCGAGTATACCTTGAAAATTTACAGCTAATATAAATAAAATTTATATTACACAAATTAATATTACAAGTTAGAATGAGTTCCAGGGTGATAATGAAGGGAAAATTAAGTCTACAGTTAACCTAGAGAAGCATGTTTGTAACGTAGGGATTCAATTGTGTTTGTTACTCTGAATACATGCTTTTCAAAAATATGGCACCCTCACCCAATTAACCTTAAAAGATTAGTTAAGAGCTATTACAGTGGTGATTTTTTTTTTATATATTGCATGAAAATTTACTAATTTTACAATGAGAAACATAAAGTGAACAGTTTAGAATATTATTAATTTCTTCAGAGCAGTAAGGGGTTTCTGTCATTACCCCCTATTGACAGCTTGAAGTTTTTAGTTGCAGTTTTCAAGTTATTAGTTACAAATTCTAATAAGTTTTCTTTTATTAATGTACTTGTCTAACATTTTTCAAACTTAAATTTTACAATGAGATGCAACTTTTACTAATTACAGTGGGGACAAGTTTATCTGGTCCCAACAATCACCCTGGAAATATATTTGGTTAAAAAACTTTGAGTTATATATTTGATTTTTTTTTTTTTTGGCTAGAAGGTAATTTACTTCTAGTATATGATCACAAAATTATAGTTGCCTTGGGTCCAGAAAATGGGAAAATTACTGTAAGTTTGCACATGGTTTGCTGTCAAAAGGGCAGATAAACAATTGTATGGTAGATCATGGATGGATGTATGGATAGGGCACTACAGGAAGAATGACTTTTAATAACATGCAATGCTTGTTGCTAAATGGATTTCACAACACATGTCTGGATGTTGATGTTGTCTAAACAGTAATTTTAATGTCTAGGAAATGACCTGATATTATTAAGAATTTTATACTTTACAAGAATTGAATGACAACATTCAATAGTACTTATCATTGATGATGAAGGAGATTAATATACAGCAGCAACTCCTCCAAGTCCTTTAAAACATTAGCAATAGCTAATCCCAGTCTCTCAGATAGAGTTTTATATGGCTGCCCTTCACAAAGTATTTAGTTAGCTTAGTTCGGGAAGAAAAATGATAGTATGTATATATGAACTATCAAGGCTTTACTTCAATTCAACCTAATTTAGGACTATTAAGCATTAATTATATTTACAAAATATTAGCTTGATAGGCAACTATGACACAGTAACTTTAATTCAGTATAGAAAATTATTTATGGAATTGCTCATAAGAAAATATAAAATACCTAGTGAATAATTTGAAGAAAAGGATTTTCAAATATTGAATTATCAATAATCAGCTATTACTTAATAAAACTTTTGAAAAACTTTTCTATTGTAATTTTAGTACTATAGTACATCCTATGTGATTGAGATAGTGCAACAACTAAAGAAAGCTTAATTGCTCTCTCCTGTTGACTTTCTACAAGCTCTGATTAAATAAATGATAAAGAATACTTAAAAGACTATAATGAAAAAATGAAATGACTATATTACTTGAACCACAAAAACAAAGACTATAATGACAAATGAAATTACTTAAAAGTAGCTTAAAAAAGAAGTCCATAAAGAATACTTTTATGGTCTTTAACATAATCATTGCCTATAAATATAAATTGTATAAAATCCATAGATTATAAGATATTCCTCACTAAAAATACCAGTTGTTTACTCACAAGTTTCATAATTTATAAATCTAGTAAACCCAAGAATTGTTTATGTAATCTCATAAACTATAATTTATTAGCATCATATTTCGTAGTTCTATGGAATTCAAAAATTCCAAAACAATTCATGTGGAGAAAGTTTTATAACTTGGAAAGGTGTAATGATACACAAGATCATTAGCATCATTATCCAGCCAATAGCAAAAGCATTAAAATGGATGCCTGAATGATTAATCACTTAATTACTTAAATTTCCAACAGCTTTAGCTGCTCGCTTACATCTTCAGCACAGACATTTACCATAAATCTTCTTAATTGTTTATCCAACTATTTTATCACAATATTTTGGTTGTCAAAATCACTTGATTTCACAAGGTTTGCAGTCAAAAGCATAAACTCAAACCAACTCAAAGTAATTATGTAAGCATGGACAAAACCAAGTGAATTGGAAAATTACTCACTCAGTCAAAGCTTTTCCATCATTAAACCATTACAAAGTAAAACCAATAGCTTGGGGGCATAAGCTACATAGCTGCAATGAAGCGATGTGACAGCTAATACATAGTACTTTAAGATGATAAAATTAAAAGCTTGAATGGCATTCTTGTTATTAATTCAAGATCCATTACTTTTTGTTTTCATGTTGTAAAATCTAAACTTTTTAACACTTTTTCACAGCACGTGTATTAAACGCATTGCCAACAAGTGGATTTCACAACAACCATTGGGTGAACGTGGCTATATTCCTGTTGTTATATCTTATTTTTCTTATAGTGGGGATGATGAACAAATGAAAATATAACTCAGACAGAAGCAAATAAATTAAGTATGAGGGACCACAATTCTAAAACTAGAAGTGGATTGTTGTCTCAAATTTAGTTGTAGTGACAGAGAATTAGGTGAAATTACAGAAAAAAGGATAAATTAATGTTACAGTTGTAAATTGGATAAAGAAATTGTAAATAAAACAAAAACTCAGAAAAATGATGTAAAACTTGTAAATTTACATTAAATGTGAAATAAAAAAAAATTTAAAAATCATACATAAGACTAGTAAATTGATTGAACAAATGGTAAATTAATGCTAGAGTTGTAAATTGGATGAAGAAATTGTAAATAGGATGAAGAAATTGTAAATAAAATAAAAACTAAGAAAAATAACACAAAACTTGTAAATTGACATTAAATGTGAAATAAAACAAAAAATTTGTAAACCAAACATAAGTTTAGTAAATTGATTGAGAAAAGGGTAAATTAATGTTAAAGTTGTAAATTAGATGAAAAAATTGTAAATAAAACAAAAACTTAGAAAAATGACATAAAACTTGTAAATTGACGTTAAATATGAAATAAAACAAAAAAATTGTAAATCGCATATAAAACTAGTTAATTAATTGAAAAAAGGATAAATTAATGTTAGAGTTATAAATTGGATGAAGAAATTGTAAATAAAACAAAAATAGAAAAATAACATAAAACTTGTAAATTGACATTAAATGTAAAATAAAGCAAAAAATTTGTAAATCACACTTAAGTCTAGTAAATTGATTCAAAAAAGAGTAAATTAATGTTCAAGTTATAAATTGGATAAAGAAATTGTAAATAAAACAAAAGCTTAGAAAAATAATATAAAACTTGTAAATTGACAATAAATGTGAAATAAAACAAAAAATTTAGAAAACAGACATAAGTCTAGTAAATTGATTAAAGAATGGTAAATTAATGTTAGAGTTGTAAATTAGATGAAAAAATTGTAAATAAAACAAAAACTAAGAACAATAACATAAAACTTGTAAATTGACATTAAATATTAAATAAAACAAAAAATTTGTAAACGACACATAAGTTTAGTAAATTGATTGAAAAAAAGGTAAATTAATGTTACAATTGTAAATTGGATAAAGAAATAGTAAATAAAACAAAAACTTAGAAAAATGATACAAAAGTTGTAAATTTACATTAAATGTGAAATAAAACAAAACATTTACAAATAACACATAAGTCTAGTAAACTGATTCAAAAAAGGGTAAATTAATGTTAGAGTTGTAAATTAGATTAAGAAATTGTAAATAAAACAAAAACTAAGACAAATGACATAAAACTTGTAAAGTGACATTAAATGTGAAATTAAACAAAAACTTTGCAAACCTCACATAAGCTTAGTAAATTTATTGAAAAACTGGTAAATTAATGTTACAGTTGTAAATTGGATGAAGAAATTATAAATAAAACAAAAGCTAAGAAAAATGACATAAAACTTGTTAATTAACATTAAATGTGAAATAAAACAAAAAATTTGCAAACCATACATAAGTTTAGCAAATTGATTGAAAAAGGGGTAAATTAATGTTACAGTTGTAAATTGGATGAAGAAATTGTAAATAAAACAAAAACTTAGAAAAATGACATAAAACTTGTAAATTGACATTAAATGTGAAATAAAACAAAAAATTTACAAAGCACACATAAGACTAGTAAGTTGATTGAAAAAATAGTAAATTAATGTTAGAGTTGTAAATTAGATTAAGAAATTGTAAATATAACAAAAGCTTAGAAAAATAATATAAAACTTGTAAATTGACATTAAATGTGAAAACAAACAAAAAAATTGCAAATCACACATAAGTCTATTGAATTGATTAAAGAAATAGTAAATTAATGTTAGAGTTGCAAATTCGATAAAGAAATTGTAAATAAAATAAAAACTAAGAAAAATGACACAAAACTTGTAAATTGACATTAAATGTGAAATAAAACAAAAAATTTACAAACTACACATAAGACTAATAAATTGATGGAAAAAATGGTAAATTAATTTGAAGTTGTAAATTGGAATAAGAAATTGTAAATAGAACAAAAACTGAAAAAATAAATATAAAACTTGTAAATTGAGATTAACTGTAAAATAAAATAAAAATTTCATAAATCACATATAAGACTAGTAAGTTGAAGAAAAAATGAATAAATTAATGTTGGAGTTGTAAATTAATCTTTAGAATTACAAACAAAACAAAAAGTTGTAAATGTTGTGTAAAACTTGTAAATTAACATTAAGTGTCAAATAATACATTAATTTTATAAATCACACATAAAACTAGTAATTGTAACCTGCAACTTGAACAAAAAAAGATAATAACATGTTACTTAAGTAACAGGTTACCTATTTATTTAGAATTAATAGTGGAGATTTTTTGTTTGAATCTAACGGTTCACGTCCATTACTGCATTGATGCCGTAAATTTAATTATGACATTATAGACATTATAGAATGACCCACAAATTAAACGTTTTAGTGTCAACCCATCAAATAAATTCTCGGACATAATCATTAAATTAACTCCTTACTAATTATTCATCCATAATTATAGGAAGTCATCTCAAATAAATACATCAATGATCAAAACTTCATATCCAGACGAATGCTTGTTCATTTACTTAAGTCCCAGGAATTAGTAATTTTGCTACATTGTCTCGAAACTGCCCTTCTTTGCTCTTCTATTTCGTCATATCCTGGATCCATCTGACAAAATTAACATCAAATAAGCCTCTGGCAAAAGGAAAAAAATAAAATAAAAAACCTAACAGTTATTCAAAAAGACAATGAAAATTTAAATGAATAAATCAGTGCCAATGCTTTGATTAAAAAGGCATTATCAATTTATCATCACACATTTCAGATTGCAATGTATTAAATGATGCTTTGACTTATTAATTCTGCAACTAAGGTAATGAAAAGGGTATCTTCAAAAGTGATAAGGAATGCATAGATCTTAAAAACATCATCATCTAGAATTGCATTTACAAATTAGTTTGATTAACACCCAAGAAGAAAGAGAAGACATAGGCCGTGTTTGGTATTGATCAAACAGAGCCATAAAATCAATTAATTCCAACTATAGCATAGGGTACATACAGAGATAGCAACTCCAAAGCATTAGACACAATGAAAAAGTGACTGGTCATAAATAATTTAAATCAAATATATGCAAAAGGACAATCAGTTATAATGACTGCCGGGACCTTGAAGATTATATTGTAAAGGAACACCATTAATACATATGCTTGTGCCGAAACCTTAACAAAAATCCAAATTAATTTATGATCACTTATCACATTTAGTTTTAGCAAAACAATACATCTTCCTTAATGTAAATAAATAATCCAAAAAAAAAAAAAAACTGAAAGCAAATTGATATTTAATAACCATACTTGTGCATGAAAAAGTAAACCAATCAAATGTAATATACATAATCATCCTAATATTAAGCAAGAAATGGTGAGGTAAAAAGAAAATGTAATACAAGTTGGAATCAGGTCAGGCGGTCCCTTCAATTAAAGCTGGGGCGTGAAATGATGAAAATCTTAAATGTTCAAACAATTTAATTCTCTCAGGTCTCAACAACTTCAAAACTTCATTTCTATTATTAAAATTTGTGTGAATTAAAAAGGTGTGAACGAATGGAAGAAATACAAACTTGAATAGCATAATTCTCAGCAAGTGTAAGATTTTCTCTCCCTCTCTCTCTTTTTTTTTTTTTTTTGTGCTTCAGGGAGAGAGAGATTATTAAGAATAATAATAATAAGAAGGATAAAGAAACATGCTTCAGGGAGAGAGAGATTATTAAGAATAATAATAAGAAGAAGGATAAAAGAAACAGAAATCAATTGGAGCACATACCACCCAAGGAAAAAGAATACGTGAAAACGAGTGACTGATTTGCTAAGGAGTGTTGATTTGGCTGTCTCTGCAAATTCTTTTGACTCAGGTTCCAATTCCTCTTCTTTAGAACCCGCTTCCAAATCCTCTTCGTCATAACTCTGCTCAGATTCACTTGCGGCTTGTCATATCAACCAGTTTCAAACTTTCAGTAGCAAAATTGAGAGTAAAAGTATTAGGTTTGGTCTCGTTGGGATTTGCAAATACTGGACACACCCTTCAACTGTCCACATCCGAGAAGAACTCAAAGGAGACACACTACAAAAAAAAGGGCCTTTTGCGGGGAGTGTCTACGGCTGAAAAATATCTCCTGGTACATGAGTAAAATCTTGCTGCCATTTTGCCGGGAACTAAATCAGCTGCAAGGTTAAAATGGGTATTTACTACCCTTTAATACTTTGCCAGTAAAAAAATAACAAATTCGTCGCAAATGTCTTTGATTTTACAACTATTATGAGCTGAAAATAGGATTTTAAAAAATTAAAAACAAAAAACGCACTTCACTCTTTCTTTCTCTCACTTAGAATCATCCATTCACTCTTTCTTTCCCTTACTAGCTCAACCATTGCTCAGACACTATTCGCTCCCTTGCCTCGATCTCTCTGTGATATCAATTTTGAAGTAAGCTCTCTTGTCAATTCACTATTCTAGGGTTTATATGTTATTAATTTTTCATTAATAGAAAATATCAATTTCAATTTTGCTGGGAGTAAACGATTAAATTGATTTTTGTGTTTTCTGTTGCTCATGAGTCATTTTAGTTATTTCAAAATCAAATGATACTTTGTTTTTTTCCACTGAGTAGTAGCAATTTATCTTATGATTGAATGATACTCTCTTTGATTTTATCTCAATTATTTATAACTAAGATAACTAGATGGTGATAATCCTTTGAATTATTGAAGTAATTACTTGCATCCTGATTGTTTTGTAATGTGTAACAATAAATCAAACTAAAAGTTAATTTGATTATTGCAAATTACTCTAATGCCGTTGGGTTTCTAATTAAGAAATTACTGTAATGTTGTTGGGCTTGCTTTGTGCCATTAAGTAATATGCATGACTAATTAAACTGAAATTCTTGGTGGTGATAATTTGAGAACACAGAGTTCCTTGTTTACTGCAAATTACTGTTAAATGGAGTGGCTATTAGTGCATATAATTCATTCTCTAGTGTGTGCTTATTAAGAAAGTGATTATGTTTGTCCTAGGTTTGATTGTTTTTAATTATATAATTTATTGACAGGAAGATATGTCTGATAGATACATATTTATTATTATTATTATTATTATTATGACTTCATTTATTTAACTAAATAAGTCTTATTAGATGTGCGCGCCATTCAAATAATATTCCTATTGAAAAATAAGATGGTGTGGGTATGTATACGTGATGTCAATTGATATGATTAAGTGTGTGTGCATATGGGTGTGTAAACTTCAAAGTGTTGACTGTTCAATTTGAGATGGGGAACCGATCAAATTCAAAACTATTATGTTGGTGAAGCATGCATGTGTGTTTTGGTAAAATTCTGTAAATGACAGATCATGGGGTTTAATATCCTCAATAATGAGTGATCCTCAATAATATCATTATTTCTTAGAATATCAGACTTTACAGATCCACAATAGATTCATTTCATAGGCAGCTATGACTATAATGCCTCAGATAAATTTGAATTTTTTATATTTAGTAGTGGTGTACAGATTAAAAATGATGATTTTTGTTTCTATTTAACAGCTAGTGGTATGAAGAATATAATAAAATGTAAACCTAATTGATGGATTATAGTATTTTCTTGTGCTGTTATAATGAGCAAATTACACCATATAATGAACGATTTGCCAGTGAATTTGGTCTATTTTAGTTTGACCCTTTATATGTATTATTATGTAACTATCTAATGTAGATTGCAGAGGATATTGGTTAGGTAACTTTGGATTTGGTCACTTGGTAATTAGAAGTTTAAATTACTTTAATTGTACAGAGTCTTATATCAGTCTTGATTTCTTCTCATTTAATTATTTTGTTGATTCAAGCATTTTAGCTGAAGATGTTGAATCTAAGCATGATAGATAATATCAAATAATAGAACTATTAAAATTAATGATAATTCTGTCACTCATGTATTTGATAGTTTCTTTTAATACATGATTCAACTAAATATGTCCAAAGATAATCTCAGTGATTTGACTAATTAAGTCAAAAAACCCAAAGACAGTGCTGAATAATAGAAACAAGAAAGGCTGTGCTTCTGGTATGGCCTCCGTGAGATCAATTATATAAAGTTTAAGCATTTTTAATACCAATTATAAAGTTAGCATCCCTATCTTTAACTTATTATATATCAAGACACGAACTAAAAAGGATGGAACTATATGAGATGAAGAGAGTGCAAAGATTATTGTAAGTATATTATATTAGTTAATATATACCTGTCATTAAATTTTTATGATAAAACAGACTTGTTATTACTATGCTTTGTAATTATCTTTCTATGGACTGTATTAATTATGTAGAGTCAATTCAATGAACTTCTTTCTAAGATACCTGAGGATCAACAAACTAGTTCTGTTAGAGAGGATATATTTAATGATGTGTTAGGGCTTGATGCGCATGGACGGGAGCGCATGCAAACAAGTTCTTCAAGGAGTAATAACATTAATGAGAGTAGAATTCGTGATGAGATACGTATGGAGGTACAAAAAGAGTATGGGGTTGTGATAAATGAATTGAGGTCGAACTATGATGAACTCTATTCAGAGCTTCGATTGATTCGGACTCACTTCCAAACTTGTAAATGTGGATGTCAAATCAATTTGGTTAGAAGTGAACAGGTATTACATCTTTTGATAATTTAGTTAAGTTTATTTGAATCTATTATTTATAATAGTTTGTATTTATTAATGTAATAGGTTGCGGATGCTTCTAGTGCACATCATGATCATCATGCAACTTTTGGGATAGATGTTCAGGTTGATTCCCAATATTGGAGGGTTGTTGATGATGTACTTAGATTTGTAAGTCAGTTAACTTATATAGCTAACCTTGTTACTCTTGAAATCAACTATTTTTTGATTTTTTATTCTATAGTACTGCAGCTGTTACTTTCTCTTTAAGATCATCAGTTGATAATGTGCTATGGCATTTTAATAATGGAATTTAGTTTGAAAATTGATTTGGAAGTGTTGGAAAATTAAAATTGAAGAATTAGATACTTTATATTATTTTTCCTTGTATTATTGGATTTTGTATATGGATTTGTTTGTTGTTGTTAGTTGTAACAATGTGATTCAATATGTTATAATCAATTGGTTGTTTAATTTGTAATCTCTTCTTTTATTTTTCTGTTTTTCAGGATAAATGAATGACATTCCAGTGGATTGCTGTGTTGCTATATAGTGGTGGTGCTTTACCTAATACTGGTTTGAGTTGAATTGTAAAAGTCCATTATTTTTTTTAGATATGATGTGGAGAAACAATTGGATTGTGTTTCATGTCTTTTTGGAGATGATACTTATAATAAGATTGGTTGATGGACTTGGTGCAATATACTAGTCTTTGGTGGATTTTTAAGGATGATACTATGTAGAAAACAATATGTTTGATACAAAAATAGTTAATTGATAAATTTTCAATAATTGTGTTTACTATAATTACTAAATAAAATAAAAATAATTGAATTAGGGAAATGAAAAGTAAGCTTATAAAATTTGTAGGGGAATCAATCTGGGAATTAAAAATGCTTGTGAGGTTATTTGCGGGGAAAATATTAGCTACAAAAAGTGGCAGCAAAATCTAAGAGTGTTCTTGAATTTATTTGTGGGGAAATTTTATGGCTGCAAAGTTCCCCGCAAATTCTTTTTGCAGGGGTTCAAAATGGTTGCAAAAAGGTTAGGACTTTTTGCGAGGCGATTTATTGCAACCACCGATATTTGGCTGCAAATACATAATTTTCAGCTGCAAAAGGGTTATTTGCTGCCAAAACTGTCCATTCGTGGGGATTATTTTCGGCTGCAAAAACCCTTCTTTGATGTAGTGACAGTTGTCTGGTGGTTATCATCAGGAAACACAACATTCCCTGAGGGACTAAATCCAAGCACGACATGATCGTTTTTAGTCACCTGATGACCATCCTCTATTACCTTCAACCAACGGCGGAGAACTTGCTCCCATTCAGAGAGTCTTTATTTCAAAGCAGTATCGAAAGTCGACAGTATGCAAAGAGCAAACCCGATTAAGTTTTCACAGCAATACTGCGGCAGTTGAAGGGTTATTTCATCCCCTGAACTTTGATTGCTGAAATACTCTGGAATTGTGCTTTTTATCATTAATTTCACAATTTTGGAGGTTTCTTATGGGGTTCATCAGCATGACTAAAATCAAAGAAGAAAGAGAAGACATAATGCCTTTGACACAAAGGCAAATTAGTAACTATACTTGTACATGAAATAGCAAACCAATCAAATGTAATGTACATAACCATCCTAATATTATGCAAGAAATAGTAAGGTAAAAAGAAAATTTAATACGATAATTGTTGGAATTGATACACCTTAAATAATGATCAGGAGTTCCCTCGAATTAAAGCAGGGGCATGAAATGATGAAAATCTTAAATATTCAAACAATTTAATTCACTAGCAACATCGAAGCTTCATTTGTGTTATGAAAGTTTGTGAGAATCTAATAAAGTGTGAATCAATAGAGAAATACGAATTTGAATAGCATAATTTCAGCAGGTGTAAGATTTTTTCTGTTCTTTTTCTTGGGAGAGAGATTATTAAGAGCAATAACAAAGGATAAAGAAACATAAATCAATTGGAGCATTGGAATGCGCGATCATGGGGAGAGGATTAACTGCTTTTGGTTCCTTTTTGCGACCCCAATCACTACTGTTTACTGAGTTGATGGCTAGGTTTGAAGGGTTAGATCTTGCTGCTCAGCTTGGGTTTACTGTTTTGGAGGTGGAATCTGACTTGGCCACTGTGTGGTTTCTTATGGTTCAATGCGGTGGGAATTTGCTTATCTGTTTGGCCTAATTCGTGATTTATCCTTTGGTCCTTTTATTGCTATCAAGCATGTCTTTCAGGAGGCTACTCCTTCCGCTGACTTCATGGCCAATTAGGCATGTACTCACCAGACTCATTAGTGATTCTTCAGCTTTGGGGATCTTCCATCTAGTCTGTTTAGCATTCTTCATTGGGGTGCTCTCGAGTTCCCACATGTTCGACGTTGACATCACTTTGAATTATATTATAGGTATGGGTCCAGCCTTAGCCCCCACCCCCCACCTTCACGGTGGTTTAAAAATAAAATTGGAGCATTGGACTTATTGAAGCAAAAGGAATATAAGAAAACAAGTGACTCGGTTGTTAAGGAGTGTTGATTTGGTCATCCCTACAAATTCTCTTGGGACTCCGTTCCAATTTAATCAGAACTCCAATCCAATTCCTCTTCATCATAATTCCAATCCAATTGACTTGCAGAAGTTCCACTCGTGCTTGCCATATCATTCAATTTCCAAATTTCGGTGGCAAAATTGAGATTAAAAATGTTGGGTTTGGTCTTCTTGGGAATTGCATATACTGGACACACCCCACAACGTCTCACCTTGTACAATGACGAGAGGAACTCAAAGAAGACAATTACTCGGTGGTTATCATAAGGAAACCCAACATTCCCGCAGGCACTAAATCCAAGCGCGACGTGATTTGTTTTAGTCATGTGATGACCTCCAAGCCATCCTTGCTTAATGTGACAGTGACGAAAATGTTTCCTTCCAGAGAGAGTCCATATTGCAAAGCTGTATCCAAACGAGACAAGAGCAGCACAAAAAGTGAACCCAATTAAGTTTTGACAACAATGCTGAGGGAGTTGAAGAGTTATTTTAGATCCTAAACTTTGATTGCTGAACCACTCCGGAATTTTGCTCCCAGGTAAGATTATGGTGGGACCCCTGAGTATACAACATTCCTGTAAAATTTAAATCATGATTTCAGATGTAACGAAAGAGGGAGAGAGGATCGGAGAAAAGAGAGAGCAACAGATATAGAATTGCGTACCTCGTCTTCCGATTCATAAAATAGTCTAAATGATGCAATTGCCATATGCTGAATCCTTAGTTGTGAATCTGCCAAATTCTTGTCGTTTGCTTCTTGATCCAGTTTCGGGCAATTACAAAACCAGAACCCAACGGACAAAATGTCGTCATCATCTTTAAAGGAATGTTTGGACAGCTTTTCCAGTAGCGATGCATCTAGTTCATCTAGGCACGATGAAATCTCTGGCAAAGATTGTAGCCGCACGCATCTATTTGCATCCAATATTTGCAAACGTAGTGGGAGCTCTGGTATTGACTGAAGCATATTGCAATCGGTCAAATAAAGACCTGTCAGCCGTGAAAGTTGTTTGATACTCGCAGGTAAACTCTCAAAGCTATTTCCACTTAGAAGTAACCATTGCAATAAAGAGAGACCGCCAATCTCTTGCGGGATAGCCGTTAAACCGCAGTCAGTTAGATCTAGCTTATACGAAGGAGATAAACCGAATAATAATGGTGCAGACAATGACACCAAACCTCGGCATCCACCGAGTATGACAGATGAAAGTTCGTTTGAATCTGCAACAGAAGATGGTAGTTGACTAATGGCTGATCCATGTGCTTCAATGTGATTTAAATGTTCCATTTTCTCGGAGCTTTCTGGGAAATCCTTCAGATTCAAGCAATCAACAACAGTAAGCCAAGTCAGAGATTTCAATTTACAAATGCTAGTTGAAACCCTCTTTAGCCTTGTGCACCTCATCATATAGAACCGTTCAAGACTAGTTAGGCGCTCTATTGATGAGGGGACTTCTTCTATTGCAGTCTCACTTAAGTCTAGCTCTGTTATGATCCCAGAAATTTGTGGAAACTCTGTGATATTCACACAATAGGAGAAATCAATAGTTATTGGAGAAACAAAATGAAGGTTGCTAGGAAAGGACCTAAGATTTTTGCATCCCTGGAAACGCAACATAGTGAGATGTTTGAAATTCTGGATGGATGAGGTAACGCAAGACAAGTTTGTACAATTTAAAAGATTGGTTCTCTTAAGATTTGGCATTTCTGACAGGTCCGGCATCCTCATGAGATATCGGGAATAACTGAGGTTAATATATTTTATCTTGAAAGCTTCCTGTAAAAAAAAAGTGATAAACAAATAATAAATTAATTAAATTAGAAACGCTGAACTCAACAATTAATTTAATGTATATTTAAGGAACAAAAAATTAATTAGCATTTTGGTATCAGAAAACAACAAACCTTTTTGGCTTCCCAAATTTGCTGAACTTTACTATAAGGCAAATTGAGCTCAATAAGATTTTCTGGTTCAAAATCAAATGGTAGTGTTTCCAAAGGATATTCGTGCCAATGAAGAAATCTTAATTCCTCAGGAAGATATTCTAGACCTTCATTAAGATGCACTTTAGAGCTCGTAATTGGAACACCATCACATTCAGGCATATAGAATGCTAGCAATCTGAGATTGGACATTTTTGCAAAGGCTTGAGAACTTAGATGAATGCCATTTATCTTGGATAGATCAAGGAATATCCCTTCAATTTTGTCGGTCCCCTTATAAACAAACATAAGCAAAGAATGAGTAAGCGTAAAATCTACGAAAACTTTTGAATAATTGATTAAGAGCTTCCTAATTGATGATAAAATGTGAATTTGTTTACTTATTTATTTATTTATTCAGCATATGCATAATTGTGGGGTTATTTGAATTCACAAGTAATCATCCTCTTCTCTTGTCCTTTTTATCCTTTTTTTTTTAATTTTTCCTTCCTGTAAAAGTTTAATCTGAAAGATGAGAATATAAAAGGTTAACAAATTCATGCACCACAATACAACCCACGCTAATTAACAAGCTTTTACTTTCAGTAACCTCATAATGCTTAATTGCCTAAACAAAACCCCAGGCTTTTAATTTTGAAAGATTTATTTTCTACTATTACTAAGTAATTTGAGATGCTCTTAAGTTGTTCCATAAAAGTTTTAAATGAAAAATATCCTCGTGAATGGATATGAGAAACAATTTTAAGTTGTTTGGTCCTTGTAAGTAACATCGACTAAGGAAATTTTTGGCAAATGAAGACACGGGTTTGGAGAGGAAAATTAATGGTGCACACAGCCTCACATATTAAAAGTCAAATAAATAGATTCTCACCCTATTTTTATTTAGCACATGGTAGATGTCGTTGTGATCCCACAATCTGCTACGTTTGCCTGGTTCTTTGACAGATTCTTGACCAACAATTGTCTGACCCATTTCTTGTAATAAATCATGCATGTGTAGCTGGTACCCATTTAGTATTGTAATGAGTGATTTATCAACAAGAACGTTCAATCTATAACGTATAGACATAGGATCGTCTTGTATCCTTGTCACGAAGTCTATATCTTCTCCTTTGAAGAAACATGCGATGTCAAGAAATATTTCTTTCTCTTCTGAATTTAGCTCATCATAACTGACTTTCAATACCTTATAAATACTAGGCTCAGAAATCAATTTCAAGTTGTGCAATTTATCTATCCATTGTTGTTTGCTCTTCTGATAAAGTGAAGAACCCAAAACTTCAAGAGCTAACGGATTGCCATTGGCAAAATGCAGTACCTCATTCGAGAGCTCTACAAGATCATGAGAGCAATTGTTTTGTCTACAGGCTTTTCTACGAAAGAGCTCAAGAGCTTGTCTGTGTTTTAATCCCTTGACCTCATATAAATTTTTCACTCCATATTTACCAAGCACTTGTTTATCTCTTGTGGTTATTATGATTCTACTTCCAGGACTTAATCTATCTACCCTTCCAGCTAAACTTTCTAATTGTGTGAATGCATCATGAACATCATCAAGAACAATCAATACTTTCATCCGCTGGAGTCTTTTCCTGATATTTGGGGGTATAGTGAGAGTTCTTATTTTGAGATTTTCTCCTAATAATTGAGAAATAACCTCATCTCGAACATGAATTACTCCCATTTTGTTTGATTCTTCTCTGACATTTGCCATGAAGCACTTTCCTTGAAAGTCTCTAGAAATTTGGTGGAAAACAACACTAGCAATGGTTGTTTTACCGATGCCGCCCATGCCCCAGATTCCTACAATTCGAACATCATGCGATTCAAGACATAGGAGTGATTTCATTTCCTCAATTCGTGAATTTAGTCCAACGAAGCCATCAAAATCAGTTGAGCCAGACATATCTTCCAATTTCTTGGAAATATCTTCAACAATCTCTTCCACAAATTCCGCCTCATTACTAGTTGGTGTTGTTAAGATGTAAAACAACGATGTGTCAAAACGGACCAAGCTGGGTTGTAAAGCATTAATGTTCATTTTATTTTATTTTCTAACTGAGGTCACAAATGATTATTGATAAAAATTAGGTTTTTTAATTGTGTTCCCAATAAATATTAATATAAAATACAAGTAGAGTTAAGACATTTACCTGCTTTCTTTGCAATGATGTCCTGAGAAATTTGATGCTTCAGTCAATGCAGCACTCCATTTCTGAACCTTTTCTAGAAAATTCTTTTCATGCTCCACAAAAGCTTCTCCAAAACTCCCCCTCTGTGTCCGCACATCGGACGGATCTACTTGGTAGAAAACCGGTATAACAATTTGGCCATTCATTTGCTTGCAATCAAGAATCTTGACAAGTTCATTGAGGCACCATTTCGAAGAAGCATAGCCTATTGAGAAGATAATTACGGAAATATCAGACGTTTCGATTGCATTCGAGAGGGCCGGCGAAATCTCATCACCTTTCTTAAGTTCTTCATCGTCAATGAAGAATTGTATTTGTTTCCGGTGTAAAGCTGCAGCTAGATGGCTAGTAAAGCCATTACGAGTGTCCTCCCCTCGGAAACTGAGGAAGACCTCATATTTGCTTTGGGAAGAAGATGAAGCCATGAAGCAAATTTTGTGACAAACAGAGAATATTGAGAGTTTAAGAGTAAATGCAAGAAAAATGTAGAGAAGGGAAGTAAAATTAATGACTTTCCTAGGAATTTCTTGGAGCTCTTCTGAAGGACATTTTGCAAATCTTACAAATAAAATAAAAGCTGTAATGTACATGATGGGTGCATGTTTTGTTCTTTTAGAAAATACGACCGAAAATGTAGTGCAATCAATAAAGAAAATGGAAAGGAAGAAAAAGAAGAAAAAAGATATTGCTTACGGAGAAGATCCACAAATGAGTATTAAAATTGAATAACTGTTTATACTTTGAAAGAGATAAGTGTTCAATAGTTTGTGGACAAACTACGGTACCCTGTTGCACCATTACCATCTGTTTTTTTATGACGGCACTATTGTTAAATTTAATTTATCCTCTTACTTTTTGTGAATTCATAATTTATTTATAAATGTTAAAGTAATTTTTGTTTAGGCTCTGGATTTCTTTGTATTTAAAATTTATTTGTAAGTATAAAGATAAGTCTTTAAATCGCATGACCATGGTGGATGTGATGAACCTGCTCTTCCAACAATAATTGTAGGAGAAGAAACCTGCAAAAATATATTATTTTCACGCCCTTATTTCTTCCGGTGCCATAAAACGTAAAATAATTAGCACCAGAATCTTAATTAATTAATATTAATTACTAAATTTGGAAAATAATTTTAGATTCTTAAGTCTACTGTGAGTAACATTATCAATTCCACAACGTTGAATTCATTTAACTGTTTAAATAGAAATTGTTAAACACAATCACGTAGCTTGTTTAGATAGAAAGTGCACTAACAAACAATCAATAATTTCACAGATAATGCGCAATACAGAAATTCGAAGGATCCAGAAATAAAAAGACCCAAGTCTTGAATCCAAAAGACGTGCTAGCACCACCACAAATATAACAAATAGGTTCCAAGTTCATAATATAAAAGAGAACAAATAAAAAGAAAATATAAACTATGGCTTTTTTCCCTCCTAAATTAAGGATTTTTCTTTTGGTCTTTTCCATAAACATTAGCATAAAAACAAAAGTTGTTGATGCCGAAAAATGGCCTCAATAGCTAAATTTATTTCAGGTGGAAAAGTAGTACAAACCAAACTTGAATGTTGTTCTGAACTTCAAATCTGCAACTTGAAAACCACAGAAACTAATCAGGACTCGTCGATGGGGGTTCCAGTGAGAACACTCCAATGGTTAAGTTAGAATTTGAGTACAGTAAATTGTTGACTAGAAGGGGGAATAACTCAAGCAAAATAATATGAAATAACATAAATTTTCTCTCCTCTACAATGGAAGATCAATTTTCTTTTTTTATTCCTTTTTTTGTCCCCCCTCCTGGTGTCCATCGTTTTCTTAAATACCCCTTAGGAGGCAAATACTGTTATTCCCCTTAAAAGTTGCTTACCTCCTCAACGTGGGTAGTTGGCTCACATGAAATAACTGTACCTAACAAAAGTAGGGATGGTAAAATCTACTATGGGTTTGGTACCCATGGGACCCCACACCAGATAAGGTGGATTTGGAATAATATTTAGGGAATGTAGCAGGGAATGGAGAAAAAATAATCCCCAAATTTTTAATGGGGTGAGATTATTTTTGTACTCCCCACCTCACCAACACCCCAATCCTCATATATATAAATATTTTTTTAATTTTTGTTCATTAACTTTTGTTTTATCAATTACAATGTTGGTTAATAAATTTTTTTTTTTATTTTATACATGATATAAATAGGTTGTAACTAAAAGAAAACCTTATATTATAATTCTTATTCAACCGCAAAACATTGTTATGTTTTTTTTCTCCCTCTTAAAGTGTTGCTCTCTTCAAACATTATTTTAGTTTTAATATCACTTTAAAATATTATTTCAACCTTTTGGAGTTTTTTTTTAAATAATTTAAATACTTTATAATATGGTAATAATTTTTGTGAAGTCTCTTATTTTTAATTTACTGAAATTATTTATTTATACATAATATAAAATAAGTAAATGGAAAACGGGGTGGGGATGGAGAAATCATTCTCCATATAGGGATTCCCTATCCCCACCCCACTAAATTTATTAGGGCATGAGGTGGGGAATGGAGGCAAAATTTTTAATAGGGTGGGGAATAGGGTAGGCCTCTCCACCCTCACCTCACTCCATTGCCATCCCTAGATGAAAGAAGAGGCAAATTTATATATTCATCATTCAAAAATAATTGATCATCCAAATAAATGAAGAAACTAATGGAGTGGGGTAATGACTTTTCAAAATATTAGGGCTGGAGTAATGAATGTCTTCGCAGTGCAATTAAATTTACCCTCTATATTAGGGTAAATTAATATATTTTTCTTACATATTTAAATTATTTACTCGAAATTAAAAATATATCATTTTACAAAAAAAAATGCTGACCCATTTCAATTTTTTATGTGTTTTAAAAATTTTTAATCAGGTTGCCCTTACATTGTCACTTATTTAATAGTCAAACTAAGTCATGGACTTAAATGTAAAATATTAAAAATAATTGAAAAGTACGTGACAAAATTTTGAAACCCTTGGCTTTTGTAATATTGCACCAAACCAGATTACAGTGCTAAACGAATCTCTTGCCATTACACAACTTTGAAATGCACCAGGGGATTGTATCTGGACCTATATTTGTGTTAACAAGTTGCTTTATTGGGAAATTATAATAAAGTTAAAATTCATATTGTAAAATAATGGAGTAATTTCTCACATATAAAAAATTGTCCATAATGAGCCAAAGTCTACTCAAGCCGGCATAAAGCTGGGATAAGATAACACAAAAATGTGACGGATTCTAAAAAGTTGTAAAGCATAATAATAATACACGATAGGTCCTTTCCTTGAATGAAAAAGCAAAAGCGCCAAGGATGACACCCCGTTGATCTAAATAAATATATTTTCTAACATCAGGTATTTATCTCTTTCTTCATCGTTCTTCCACTTTCTCCTACACTCCACTATATTCAAAAGCCAACGCTCCTGAAACGCAGAATAGGAAATTCTTTTAGAAAACTGAGAATCAGATCAAATTTTGAAGGTTTAAAGTAAATCAAACAAGAGGCTAAAAAGCATACACAAAGAAGAACTATTCATACTTTCATCACTAAGTAAACACTTTTCGGTATGGGTTGAATCAAGGGTTCCGCATACACCTGCACTTTGTATTCCTTTAAATTCTCTTTGAAGTCAAAATGGACCGTCAAATCCTTACAGTACCATCTCTTTAATATATCAAAACGTACCATTCTTTTAGAATCTAAAGCCAACAAAACCAAATCAGTGTCCTTGAAGAGACATAACGGTCGTAATTTTTTAAAGAGTTGGCTATGGAAATTCTTGTCCAAGATTCTTTAACACCATATTCTTTCATAACCCAAAATTCATTTTGGAATACTCCTCGTCCGAACATACAAAGACAGTCTCTGATAGCTCCAACGGAATACCTACGATGATGATCATTTGTGATTTCATCAGGCATTGGCAAGAACTTGAACTTGTCTTCTACCAAATCAAATGCCGAAATTCGCCTACCACCCCAATGGATAGCTCCATTAAGAGGGATTCCTCATCCTATATTAATATCGCCTTTAATCAAAAGATAAGAATCAGATTTAACACTTTTCCAAGTGTTGCTATAGCTTCTCTGTTATGCTCTGCTATAGATCTAACGTTAAGTTTTGCTTCAGTTTTTAACATAAATTCTTGCTCAAATAACCAAAAATTTGCAATTGCCAGACATACTAATTCTATATCACAGGCCAGTATCTGATAAAGCAACAATTAATGCGGGGCACAGCAGTGAGTAATACACAATAAACGCACTTTCTCCCGCTCCAATGCTGCTGCACTAATTTCAAAATCCAGTGCCCCTATAAACAACATAAGAAATCTTTTAGTTTATTTATGACCAGTTTAAACATAGTAGCAATCGAAAAAGGAAAAAGAAAAGAGTTAATTATTATCCATACCTTCACTTACTAGGAAGTTTGTTCTGCTACTGGGTGAGATCAAATCTCTCAGCATATACTTCCATATAATATTTCCTTACGAAAGCCATAAATCATAAAATCTTTATAAGTTCCATCCTTTGGTATCCTTAAAGCAATTGTATTTGTAAATATAAATCCTGGATAAAGGATAATTATGTAGACACGAACACTCGTACAAATCCATCCTTTGGTATCCTTAAAGCAATTGTATTTGTAAATATGATTAATATATACATAATAAAAATAAATCGTGCGAGTCCTATTAAGTTTTCAGTTTATATGCCACATTACTTTGTACAATATTGTTGGTACAAAAATGTTGTGGTTGTATCATTGATTATAAATCTTATAAAAGCGATTATCTGTCGTGGGCTGAGAATAATTAATGGCTTAAAAATTTAATTTTGGAGTGGAGCTATTAGAATTTGGACCCGCTTTTGATCTCATAAACCTCTGTTCACTTATACATCATAAAACTTTTGTTCTATTCCGAAATTACCCTTCTTTAGATTTTAGGTTATCGAATGATTTTTTTTTAAAAGGTAAGGGGGTGGCAAGCCCAAACACAATTTTTATTCCCTTACCACCCCCAAGAATCGAACCCCGATTTGTAAGGCAACAACTTCACTACCAACCAACCCTACCACACCCTTAGGGGTAGGTTATTGAAATGATTTAAGTATTGCTCTCTTTGTCTACTAACGGAGGAATTCTAGAATATGTTACAAATAATACAATCAATTAATAAATGTATGATGTGTAGTTGAATTTTAAAGAACTTCCCACCACTAACCTCTTTAAATCATTTTCTTGGCCTCTTTAAATCATCAGGTGTTACTAGAAACAACAAGCACAGAATACGAAGCAATTCTGGAGAATCATTGATATTTCAGTTGCATATATATGTAGTTAACAACAATTATATTGGCGAGACAAGACTATCGACATGCACATCAATGGAAAATATTCTTGACGACGAAACGCCCTCAATCGTGAAGGGCTTAAGCGTACCATCTTTTATATTATAAAATACAAATGCCACGAAATTTAAACCTAACATTATTTCTTTGTTCTTCAAGTAGCATAATGGCCTCAGGTAGCAGAATGGATCTCCAGTCAAAATTCTACTCCAAGATTTCTGCACGCCGTATTCCTTCATAATCCAAAACTCTTGGCTTCCATGTTGATGGTATAAGAGAAGATAGCCTTCAAGAACTTGGAGCAGACACATAGAAACGTTTGTGATAGCATCAGGAAGAGGCAAGATCTTGAACTTCTCTTCCACTAAATCAAATGCAGCAATTTTGTTACTATCAAATACCCAATGAATAGCCCCGTTGACTGAAGCACCTCGAATATCAGATGCATGTCTCCAATGAAAATCATGCTCAATAATTTTCCAGGAATTTCTTTTCATAGAGAAAACATTTACAATTTTTTGACCACGACTAAATCTTACAATTTTATAGTCGTCAATAGGCTCAGCATAACCAAACCCATATAACTTGCGAATATAATATGTGCACGAGTTCTCCACAGGAAGGTTTGGAATTTTTTGTACTCTTTGGTGGAAGGATTCATGACCAAAAAGGAATGGTACGGACGAATTCTATATCCCTGATAATTACCCAAGCACACTAGACCATTACAAGATCCATAAACCCTAACTGGATCGCTTCCTGGAAAATAAATCTTTTCACAATCTTTTAATGGAAAAGAAATCTTTGCAGCGACAGAGTTTTGATTATAAATTGTTTCATGATCTATGAAGAACCCAATATAATCATTCAGACAAAGAATGAGTCGTTTTGTTTGAGTCTGAGAAAGGTGACATTTGACGAAGCTAGGATTGGTGATTAAAGCGAGCCACGACTTGGATATGCACCTGAATCGGCAAAGAGACTTGGCTGGCAATTTCAAGAGCACGTCGAATATGATATCTGATGGAAGTGTCGCCATGGCCGCTTGCTGTTGAATGTTGAATGAGAAGGATTATATAATTTAGATTGGTTTCTGTGGCAGATTTTTGTTGTCTCAAGCTGAATAAATAGGGAAACAAAATCGATTTTACTTGTACCAACTGCTCTAAGGAAACCAAAATCAACTAGGATTTTGATGTCTAAACAGAGACTAGATTAGGAAAGTCGAAATCTATTAGACAAAAGAACAAAATTGAATTTAATATATAACATTTTATTCGGTTTTATTTATTTTTGTAGATAGAGTGGACCAAGCTATTTTCTTTTCAAGTATATCTCAAGTCCCTTCGGAAAAAGTCAAATAAAAAGAATTTAGTCAGGTTTAAAATAAAACAAAATGTTAGTAGTTTAATTATTATAATGCTATTTGGTAACTTTGGACTTTGGACACTTAGTTTAAATCCCAACGGCCACATAACTTTAACAAATTCATCAATGTGACTACAATGAGTCAAGTTATTATTATTAATAGAATTTGAGTTTTTGAAATTTTAAATGTATTCAAATGAACTATTGAAAAATTAAGCCCCTAAATTGAATTAATTTTTTTAACTAACACTGCTTTTATTTAAGTGTCTTGGTCTATCATTGGTTCTAGAGGGAAAAGATTAAAAAAAAATTCAATTAAAACTAGTTGTTGTAATAAGGGAAGTTAGGGTAGGTAACTTGAAGGTTGGATTTATTTTTGATAGCTTGAGTAGAAATCTAAGATTATCACTTGATAATTAATGTTGAAACAAAAATTATTGTCATTAATAATGACGTTAAAGTCTAACTTTTTCCTTTTTCTTTTTCAGGTTAACATTAATTTCAGTATGAAACATGATTTTAGTACTCATATGAGCCCCTTTACCAAAACTAATTGAATAATTTGCATTGACAAATGAAAATTCTGAAAGGAAGCAGAGTAAAGTTTTTAATAACAAATGGTCAGTGCACCAGCAAAAGGATCAAGAATCAAGAAAATTTTAAGAAAACTGCAATTATGATAGACAAATTAGATTTTAGCAGAAGTCTACTCAAATCTTAAGCAAGAAATGGTGAGGAAAATTTTTTTGAAAAGAAATGCCAAACTGCCATAATTCATTGACTTGTCAAAGTTACAAAGCAGGGCAGGGACATAATCTAAACAGCAAACATTTTTTAAAATTTGAGAAACAATGAAGTTTGCCGTCGAGGACCATTGAATTGCTCTCTGCGAATTACTTCCACCTCATCCTTGACCATGAACGTTTTCACTGCCGGTCCCAAATTCGAAAGCAAAGGTGTTGAGTTTTGGCCCGGTTGGGATTTGCATAAAATTTCGCCTTTTGAGGACCTTTCCCAATAACCAACTGATAGCGGATGAAGAAGTCAAATGAAACAGCTGCCCCATGATGACAAGATCAAACGAAGAACAGATAAGTTCCAACATTCATTCTCTTAGGCAAAAATCATATATAATGATGAAACTGCAAAAGTATGCCGCCTGTATTTTCAGGAATTGATGCAACAAATGGAAATGTGACCAAATGGATTCCTCAAAGCAGTGCAGGAAGTTCCTGCTTGTGAAAATAAATGCCTTTGTCCAACACATTGCCATAGTTTAATCAATTGCATTCCCTATGCATCCGTCTTAATTTTATTGGCACGACAATGCTCAAATCTCAAAACCTTATCCATCTCAAAATTGTTTACCTAATTACAAATTAAAAACGGAGCCCTGAAGGATTATCCTAGCTGCACTCTTCATCTCGCCATCATATACCAGAAAATGTGAAATAATAAGAAGAACAAGGAACTTTTTTTTCAAGTTTCGTATTTGGGAGTTTATTTAAGTAAAATCACTAAAATCAACGGCCGGTACATGCAATTATTTAACACATGGAGACAGAAAACTCCACATTAGTTTTAAACACATTAAGTAAATTGCCACCGGCTGATAAAAGACTTTGAGACTAAACAGCGGCAACTGTCTAATATCTGCTCTCACATAAGAGGAAAAATTATCAAGTCATGAACCAAGTTAATGGAAGCAGAGGAAAAATATTAGTCATAACCAAGAAAAGGAGAAAAAGATTGCATAAATTTCATGGTAACCTCAAACAGAGAGCGGTTGTCAATAGTTCAAATTGATGCGCCATAATTGATCAAGTTGTCATGCATTCTTCCATTCTACGAAACAAATTTCCATGCCTCAAATAAAGAGTTGTATGAACCAATGATGACCTTCCTCCTTTCTCCAAAACGCTAGTATTTTTATCGAGACGTTTTCAGCCAATTCAAAATCAATAAGTGAGGACAAAAAAAAAAAAAACTCATAAGATGCTTTAGTAAGGCCAAGCTGATGCAGAAACCATTACCAACCAACTAAGACAACATTCTAAGTGAAGAAACCATAAATTTGTATAATCAGCCCCTAGCAGATCAAATCAACGAAGGTGAAAGCAACTACTTGCGAACCTCAGCAGCTCTAATCCTCTAATTGAATATCTCAGCCGTGCATGCATAATCCTCCAAATTAATCCGATTGTCAATACAAAAGAAAAATATGTCGGTAATCAGTATCGAAGTAAACAATCTTCAGTATATCAGCCAATTATACAAATGGAAGTTAAAAAAATATGTCAGTAATCAGTATCAAAGTAAACAATCTTTAGTATATCATCCAATTATACAAACGGAAGTTAAAAACGAAAATGTAAAATGCAAAATTCTTGTAACAGAAATGTGCAGGTCACAATGGAA
>JASUUG010000038.1:0-111311 GCA_030449905.1 Luvunga scandens
TGTGCCAGGATCGACCACCCGCGGGCACGCTTTGGCCCCCTTTTCGCACCCGCACAACTGGTAATCGGCCAGAAAAACGAGATTCGACTCGGAATCGACCGCCGCCTTTTCCGACGCTTGACTCTCGTGACGATCTAATGCATCACCCCAAAATCCCGCACCGCCCGAAACGCGGAAGTTGGCCCAGATCCGTGGGCTACAGCACACGGTTCGCCATTTTGGACCAAAAATGGGGCCCGGAGCTCACGGCCTGTTTTCCCCACTTTTGAGTCCCGTAAGATAATTTCAGTCGAATTACGGCACCTGCTGAAATGCCGCGGGCATGTGCGTGCCTTGGCCTTGTCCGCGTGTATACTGCGTGGCTTGGCCTTGGCCGCTGGGGCTGGGTGGATGGGTGCCTTGGCCTTGGCCGCGGGCGGGCTGGTGCCTTGGCCTTGGCCGCGGGTGGCTGCGTGCCTTGGCCCCGGGCTGGCGCGCGCCTTGGCCTTGGCCGCTGGCTGGCCGGGTGCCTTGGCCTTGGCCCCGGCTGGCTGCGTGCCTTGGCCTTGGCCACAAACGGGATTCGCAGCCCGAATCGGCTCGCTTTCTCCCGCTGCCAACCCCGCCAATACCGCAACACCAGCCCAAAATCCCACGGCGCCACGGAAACGCTGAATTTGACCGCAACCGGTGCTATAGCTCACGGATTTCGCCATTTCGGCGGAAACGCGGGGCCCAGGGCCCCCGCATTATTCTCGCCATTTTCTTCGGGCAAAACAGTACTTGCGCCCAGAGGAGGCCCGCGCCGAGTTGTGCCAGGATCGACCACCGCGGGCACGCTTTCGCCCCTTTTCGCACCCCGCACAACTGGTAAATCGGCCGAAACGAGATTCGACTCGGAATCGACCGCCGCCTTTTCCGACGCTTGACTCTCGTGACGATCTAATGCATCACCCCAAAATCCCGCACCGCCCGAAACGCGGAAGTTGGCCCAGATCCGGGCTACAGCACACGGTTCGCCATTTTGGACCAAAAATGGGGCCCGGAGCTCACGGCCTGTTTTCCCCACTTTTGAGTCCCGTAAGATAATTTCAGTCGAAATACGGCACCTGCTGAAATTTCAGCCCAAGCAAAGTCGGACAGACGCTGGGCGCTGCATTGGCCCTGGATGCGTGCATTGGCCTTGGCCGCGGGCATGTGCGTGCCTTGGCCTTGGCCGCGGGAGACTGCGTGGCTTGGCCTTGGCCGCTGGGGCTGGGTGGATGGGTGCTTTTGGCCTTGGCCGCGGGCGGGCTGGTGCCTTGGCCTTGGCCGCGGGGGGTGGCTGCGTGCTTTGCCCCGGCTGGCTGGCGCGCGCCTTGGCCTTGGCCGCTGGCTGGCCGGGTGCCTTGGCCTTGGCCCCGGCTGGCTGCGTGCCTTGGCCTTGGCCACAAAACGGGATTCGCAGCCCGAATCGGCTCGCTTTCTCCCGCTGCCAACCCCGCCAATACCGCAACACCAGCCCAAAATCCCACGGCGCCACGGAAACGCTGAATTTGACCGCAACCGGTGCTATAGCTCACGGATTTCGCCATTTCGGCGGAAACGGGCCCAGGGCCCCCGCATTATTCTCGCCATTTTCTTCGGGCGCAAAACAGTACTTGCGCCCAGAGGAGGCCCGCGCCGAGTTGTGCCAGGATCGACCACACCGCGGGCACGCTTTGGCCCCTTTTCGCACCCGCACAACTGGTAAATCGGCCAAAACGAGATTCGACTCGGAATCGACCGCCTTTTCCGACGCTTGACTCTCACGACGATCTAATGCATCACCCCAAAATCCCGCACCGCCCGAAACGCGGAAGTTGGCCCAGATCCCGGGCTACAGCACACGGGTTCGCCATTTTGGACCAAAAATGGGGCCCGAGCTCACGGCCTGTTTTCCCCACTTTTGAGTCCCGTAAGATAATTTCAGTCGAAATACGGCACCTGCTGAAATTTCAGCCCAAGCAAAGTCGGACAGACGCTTGGGCGCTGCATTGGCCCTGGATGCGTGCATTGGCCTTGGCTTGGCGCGGGCATGTGCGTGCCTTGGCCTTGGCCGCGGGAGACTGCGTGGCTTGGCCTTGGCCGCTGGGGCTGGGTGGATGGGTGCCTTGGCCTTGGCCGCGGGCGGGCTGGTGCCTTGGCCTTGGCCGTGGGTGGCTGCGTGCCTTGGCCCGGCTGGCTGGCGCGCGCCTTGGCCTTGGCCGCTGGCTGGCCGGGTGCCTTGGCCTTGGCCCCGGCTGGCTGCGCCTTGTGCCTTGGCCTTGGCACAAAACGGGATTCGCAGCCCGAATCGGTTTCGCTTTCTCCCGCTGCCAACCCCGCCAATACCGCAACACCAGCCCAAAATCCCACGGCGCCACGGAAACGCTGAATTTGACCGCAACCGGTGCTATAGCTCACGGATTTCGCCATTTCGGCGGAAACGGGGCCCAGGGCCCCCGCATTATTCTCGCCATTTTCTTCGGGCGCAAAACAGTACTTGCGCCCAGAGGAGGCCCGCGCCGAGTTGTGCCAGGATCGACCACCCGCGGGCACGCTTTCGGCCCCTTTTCGCACCCCGCACAACTGGTAAATCGGCCGAAAACGAGATTCGACTCGAATCGACCGCCGCCTTTTCCGACGCTTGACTCTCGTGACGATCTAATGCATCACCCCAAAATCCCGCACCGCCCGAAACGCGGAAGTTGGCCCAGATCCGTGGGCTACAGCACACGGTTCGCCATTTTGGACCAAAAATGGGGCCCGGAGCTCACGGCCTGTTTTCCCCACTTTTGAGTCCCGTAAGATAATTTCAGTCGAAATACGGCACCTGCTGAAATTTCAGCCCAAGCAAAGTCGGACAGACGCTTGGGCGCTGCATTGGCCCTGGATGCGTGCATTGGCCTTGGCCGCGGGCATGTGCGTGCCTTGGCCTTGGCCGCGGGAGACTGCGTGGCTTGGCCTTGGCCGCTGGGGCTGTGCGGCACTGTGCCTTGGCCTTGGCCGCGGGCGGTCTGGTGCCATGGCCCTCGCCGCCGGGTGGGAGCGTGCCTTGGCCCCTGGCAGCCCGCGCGCAGTGGCCTTGGCCGCGGCCTGGCCGGGTGCCTTGGCCTTGGCCCCGGCTGGCTGCGTGCCTTGGCCTTGGCCACAAACGGGATTCGCAGCCCGAATCGGCTCGCTTTCTCCCGCTGCCAACCCCGCCAATACCGCAACACCAGCCCAAAATCCCACGGCGCCACGGAAACGCTGAATTTGACCGCAACCGTGCTATAGCTCACGGATTTCGCCATTTCGGCGGAAACGCGGGGCCCAGGGCCCCGCATTATTCTCGCCATTTTCTTCGGGCGCAAAACAGTACTTGCGCCCAGAGGAGGCCCGCGCCGAGTTGTGCCAGGATCGACCACCCGCGGGCACGCTTTCGGCCCCTTTTCGCACCCCGCACAACTGGTAAATCGGCCCAGAAAAACGAGATTCGACTCGGAATCGACCGCCGCCTTTTCCGACGCTTGACTCTCGCGACGATCTAATGCATCACCCCAAAATCCCGCACCGCCCGAAACGCGGAAGTTGGCCCAGATCCGTGGGCTACAGCACACGGTTCGCCATTTTGGACCAAAAATGGGGCCCGGAGCTCACGGCCTGTTTTCCCCACTTTTGAGTCCCGTAAGATAATTTCAGTCGAAATACGGCACCTGCTGAAATTTCAGCCCAAGCAAAGTCGACAGACGCTTGGGCGCTGCATTGGCCCTGGATGCGTGCATTGGCCCTTGGCCGCGGGCATGTGCGTGCCTTGGCCTTGGCCGCGGGAGACTGCGTGGCTTGGCCTTGGCCGCTGGGGCTGGGTGGATGGGTGCCTTGGCCTTGGCCGCGGGCGGGCTGGTGCCTTGGCCTTGGCCGCGGGTGGCTGCGTGCCTTGGCCCCGGCTGGGCGCGCCTTGGCCTTGGCCGCTGGCTGGCCGGGTGCCTTGGCCTTGGCCCCGGCTGGCTGCGTGCCTTGGCCTTGGCCACAAACGGGATTCGCAGCCCGAATCGGTTTCGCTTTCTCCCGCTGCCAACCCCGCCAATACCGCAACACCAGCCCAAAATCCCACGGCGCCACGGAAACGCTGAATTTGACCGCAACCCGGTGCTATAGCTCACGGATTTCGCCATTTCGGCGGAAACGCGGGGCCCAGGGCCCCCGCATTATTCTCGCCATTTTCTTCGGGCGCAAAACAGTACTTGCGCCCAGAGGAGGCCCGCGCCGAGTTGTGCCAGGATCGACCACCGCGGGCACGCTTTCGGCCCCTTTTCGCACCCCGCACAACTGGTAATCGGCCAAAAACGAGATTCGACTCGGAATCGACCGCCGCCTTTTCCGACGCTTGACTCTCGCGACGATCTAATGCATCACCCCAAAATCCCGCACCGCCCGAAACGCGGAAGTTGGCCCAGATCCGTGGGCTACAGCACACGGTTCGCCATTTTGGACCAAAAATGGGGCCCGAGCTCACGGCCTGTTTTCCCCACTTTTGAGTCCCGTAAGATAATTTCAGTCGAAATACGGCACCTGCTGAAATTTCAGCCCAAGCAAAGTCGGACAGACGCTTGGGCGCTGCATTGGCCCTGGATGCGTGCATTGGCCTTGGCCGCGGGCATGTGCGTGCCTTGGCCTTGGCCGCGGGAGACTGCGTGGCTTGGCCTTGGCCGCTGGGGCTGGGTGGATGGGTGCCTTGGCCTTGGCCGCGGGCGGGCTGGTGCCTTGGCCTTGGCCGCGGGTGGCTGCGTGCCTTGGCCCCGGCTGGCCGCGCGCCTTGGCCTTGGCTTGGCTGGCTGGCCGGGTGCCTTGGCCTTGGCCCCGGCTGGCTGCGTGCCTTGGCCTTGGCCACAAACGGGATTCGCAGCCCGAATCGGCTCGCTTTCTCCCGCTGCCAACCCCGCCAATACCGCAACACCAGCCCAAAATCCCACGGCGCCACGGAAACGCTGAATTTGACCGCAACCGGTGCTATAGCTCACGGATTTCGCCATTTCGGCGGAAAACGGGGCCCAGGGCCCCCGCATTATTCTCGCCATTTTCTTCGGGCGCAAAACAGTACTTGCGCCCAGAGGAGGCCCGCGCCGAGTTGTGCCAGGATCGACCACCGCGGGCACGCTTCGGCCCCTTTTCGCACACCCCGCACAACTGGTAAATCGGCCAAAACGAGATTCGACTCGGAATCGACCGCCGCCTTTTCCGACGCTTGACTCTCGTGACGATCTAATGCATCACCCCAAAATCCCGCACCGCCCGAAACGCGGAAGTTGGCCCAGATCCGTGGGCTACAGCACACGGTTCGCCATTTTGGACCAAAAATGGGGCCCGGAGCTCACGGCCTGTTTTCCCCACTTTTGAGTCCCGTAAGATAATTTCAGTCGAAATACGGCACCTGCTGAAATTTCAGCCCAAGCAAAGTCGGACAGACGCTTGGGCGCTGCATTGGCCCTGGATGCGTGCATTGGCCTTGGCCGCGGGCATGTGCGTGCCTTGGCCTTGGCCGCGGGAGACTGCGTGGCTTGGCCTTGGCCGCTGGGGCTGGGTGGATGGGTGCCTTGGCCTTGGCCGCGGGCGGGCTGGTGCCTTGGCCTTGGGTGGCGGGTGGCTGCTTGCCTTGGCCGCGGCTGGCTGGCCGCGCTTGGCCTTGGCCTTGGGCTGGCTGGCCGGGTGCCTTGGCCTTGGCCCCGGCTGGCTGCGTGCCTTGGCCTTGGCCACAAACGGGATTCGCAGCCCGAATCGGTTTCGCTTTTCTCCCGCTGCCAACCCCGCCAATACCGCAACACCAGCCCAAAATCCCACGGCGCCACGGAAACGCTGAATTTGACCGCAACCGCGGTGCTATAGCTCACGGATTTCGCCATTTCGGCGGAAACGTGGGCCCAGGGCCCCCGCATTATTCTCGCCATTTTCTTCGGGCGCAAAACAGTACTTGCGCCCAGAGGAGGCCCGCGCCGAGTTGTGCCAGGATCGACCACCGCGGGCACGCTTTTGGCCCCTTTTCGCACCCGCACAACTGGTAAATCGGCCCAAAACGAGATTCGACTCGGAATCGACCGCCGCCTTTTCCGACGCTTGACTCTCGACGATCTAATGCATCACCCCAAAATCCCGCACCGCCCGAAACGCGGAAGTTGGCCCAGATCCGTGGGCTACAGCACACGGTTCGCCATTTTGGACCAAAAAAAAATGGGGCCCGGAGCTCACGGCCTGTTTTCCCCACTTTTGAGTCCCGTAAGATAATTTCAGTCGAAATACGGCACCTGCTGAAATTTCAGCCCAAGCAAAGTCGGACAGACGCTTGGGCGCTGCATTGGCCCTGGATGCGTGCATTGGCCTTGGCCGCGGGCATGCGTGCCTTGCCTTGGCCTTGGCGGGAGACTGCGTGGCTTGGCCTTGGCCGCTGGGGCTGGGTGGATGGGTGCCTTGGCCTTGGCCGCGGGCGGGCTGGTGCCTTGGCCTTGGCCGCGGGTGGCTGCGTGCCTTGGCCCCTGGCTGGCTGGCGCGCCTTGGCCTTGGCCGCTGGCTGGCCGGGTGCCTTGGCCTTGGCCCCGGCTGGCTGCGTGCCTTGGCCTTGGCCACAAAACGGGATTCGCAGCCCGAATCGGTTTCGCTTTCTCCCGCTGCCAACCCCGCCAATACCGCAACACCAGCCCAAAATCCCACGGCGCCACGGAAACGCTGAATTTGACCGCAACCGGTGCTATAGCTCACGGATTTCGCCATTTCGGCGGAAACGTGGGCCCAGGGCCCCGCATTATTCTCGCCATTTTCTTCGGCGCAAAACAGTACTTGCGCCCAGAGGAGGCCCGCGCCGAGTTGTGCCAGGATCGACCACCGCGGGCACGCTTGGCCCCCTTTTCGCACCCCGCACAACTGGTAAATCGCCGTGAAAAACGAGATTCGACTCGAATCGACCGCCGCCTTTTCCGACGCTTGACTCTCGCGACGACGATCTAATGCATCACCCCAAAATCCCGCACCGCCCGAAACGCGGAAGTTGGCCCAGATCCGGGCTACAGCACACGGTTCGCCATTTTGGACCAAAAAATGGGGCCCGGAGCTCACGGCCTGTTTTCCCCACTTTTGAGTCCCGTAAGATAATTTCAGTCGAAATACGGCACCTGCTGAAATTTCAGCCCAAGCAAAGTCGGACAGACGCTTGGGCGCTGCATTGGCCCTGGATGCGTGCATTGGCCTTGGCCGCGGGGCATGTGCGTGCCTTGGCCTTGGCCGCGGGAGACTGCGTGGCTTGGCCTTGGCCGCTGGGGCTGGGGCTGGGTGGATTGGTGCCTTGTCCTTGGCCGCGGGCGGGCTTGTGCCTTGGCCTTGGCCGCGGGGTGTCTGCGTTCCTTGGCACCGGGCTGTCAGCTCGCCTTGGCCTTGGACGCGGGCTGGCCGGTGAATTGGCCTTGGCCCCTGGCTGGATGGGTGCCTTGGCCTTGGCCACAAAACGGGATTCGCAGCCCGAATCGGTTTCGCTTTCTCCCGCGCCCAACCCCGCCAATACCGCAACACCAGCCCAAAATCCCACGGCGCCACGGAAACGCTGAATTTGACCGCAACCGCGGTGCTATAGCTCACGGATTTCGCCATTTCGGCGGAAACGGGGCCCAGGGCCCCCGCATTATTCTCGCCATTTTCTTCGGGCGCAAAACAGTACTTGCGCCCAGAGGAGGCCCGCGCCGAGTTGTGCCAGGATCGACCACCCGCGGGCACGCTTTCGCCCCTTTTCGCACCCCGCACAACTGGTAAATAAATCGCAAACGAGATTCGACTCGAATCGACCGCCGCCTTTTCCGACGCTTGACTCTGACGATCTAATGCATCACCCCAAAATCCCGCACCGCCCGAAACGCGGAAGTTGGCCCAGATCCGGGCTACAGCACACGGTTCGCCATTTTGGACCAAAAAATGGGGCCCGGAGCTCACGGCCTGTTTTCCCCCACTTTTGAGTCCCGTAAGATAATTTCAGTCGAAATACGGCACCTGCTGAAATTTCAGCCCAAGCAAAGTCGGACAGACGCTTGGGCGCTGCATTGGCCCTGGATGCGTGCCTTGGCCTTGGCCGCGGGCGGGCTGGTGCCTTGGCCTTGGCCGCGGGGTGGCTGCGTGCCTTGGCCTTGGCCGCTGGGGCTGGGTGGATGCGTGCCTTGGCCTTGGCCGCGGGCGGGCTGGTGCCTTGGCCTTGGCCGCGGGGTGGCTGCGTGCCTTGGCCCCGGGCTGGCTGGCCGCGCCTTGGCCTTGGCCGCTGGCTGGCCGGGTGCCTTGGCCTTGGCCTTGGCCCCGGCTGGCTGGCTGCGTGCCTTGGCCTTGGCCACAAACGGGATTCGCAGCCCGAATCGGCTCGCTTTCTCCCGCTGCCAACCCCGCCAATACCGCAACACCAGCCCAAAATCCCACGGCGCCACGGAAACGCTGAATTTGACCGCAACTGCGGTGCTATAGCTCACGGATTTCGCCATTTCGGCGGAAACGGGGCCCAGGGCCCCCGCATTATTCTCGCCATTTTCTTCGGGCGCAAAACAGTACTTGCGCCCAGAGGAGGCCCGCGCCGAGTTGTGCCAGGATCGACCACCCGCGGGCACGCTTTGGCCCCTTTTCGCACCCCGCACAACTGGTAAATCGGCCGTCAAAACGAGATTCGACTCGGAATCGACCGCCGCTTTTTTTCCGACGCTTGACTCTCGTGACGATCTAATGCATCACCCCAAAATCCCGCACCGCCCGAAACGCGGAAGTTGGCCCAGATCCGTGGGCTACAGCACAGGTTCGCCATTTTGGACCAAAAAATGGGGCCCGAGCTCACGGCCTGTTTTCCCCACTTTTGAGTCCCGTAAGATAATTTCAGTCGAAATACGGCACCTGCTGAAATTTCAGCCCAAGCAAAGTCGGACAGACGCTTGGGCGCTGCATTGGCCCTGGATGCGCATTGGCATTGGCCTTGGCCGCGGGCATGTGCGTGCCTTGGCCTTGGCCGCGGGAGACTGCGTGGCTTGGCCTTGGCCGCTGGGGCTGGGTGGATGGGTGCCTTGGCCTTGGCCGCGGGCGGGCTGGTGCCTTGGCCTTGGCCGCGGGTGGCTGCGTGCCTTGGCCCCGGCTGGCGCGCGCCTTGGCCTTGGCCGCTGGCTGGCCGGGTGCCTTGGCCTTGGCCCCGGCTGGCTGCGTGCCTTGGCCTTGGCCACAAAACGGGATTCGCAGCCCGAATCGGCTCGCTTTCTCCCGCTGCCAACCCCGCCAATACCGCAACACCAGCCCAAAATCCCACGGCGCCACGGAAACGCTGAATTTGACCGCAATCCGGTGCTATAGCTCACGGATTTCGCCATTTCGGCGGAAACGTGGGCCCAGGGCCCCGCATTATTCTCGCCATTTTCTTCGGCGCAAAACAGTACTTGCGCCCAGAGGAGGCCCGCGCCGAGTTGTGCCAGGATCGACCACCCGCGGGCACGCTTTCGGCCCCCTTTTCGCACTTCGCACCCCCGCACAACTGGTAAATCGGCCGTCAAAACGAGATTCGACTCGGAATCGACCGCCGCCTTTTCCGACGCTTGACTCGCGTGACGATCTAATGCATCACCCCAAAATCCCGCACCGCCCGAAACGCTGAAGTTGGCCCAGATCCGTGGGCTACAGCACACGGTTCGCCATTTTGGACCAAAAATGGGGCCCGAGCTCACGGCCTGTTTTCCCCACTTTTGAGTCCCGTAAGATAATTTCAGTCGAAATACGGCACCTGCTGAAATTTCAGCCCAAGCAAAGTCGGACAGACGCTGGGCGCTGCATTGGCCCTGGATGCGTGCATTGGCCTTGGCCGCGGGCATGTGCGTGCCTTGGCCTTGGCCGCGGGAGACTGCGGCTTGGCTTGGCCTTGGCCGCTGGGGCTGGGTGGATGGGTGCCTTGGCCTTGGCCGCGGGCTGGTGGCTGGTGCCTTGGCCTTGGCCGGGGGTGGCTGCGTGCCTTGGCCTGGCTGGCTGGCTGGCGCGCGCCTTGGCCTTGGCCGCTGGCTGGCCGGGTGCCTTGGCCTTGCCCCGGCTGGCTGCGTGCCTTGGCCTTGGCCACAAACGGGATTCGCAGCCCGAATCGGCTCGCTTTCTCCCGCTGCCAACCCCGCCAATACCGCAACACCAGCCCAAAATCCCACGGCGCCACGGAAACGCTGAATTTGACCGCAATCCGGTGCTATAGCTCACGGATTTCGCCATTTCGGCGGAAACGGGCCCAGGGCCCCCGCATTATTCTCGCCATTTTCTTCGGCGCAAAACAGTACTTGCGCCCAGAGGAGGCCCGCGCCGAGTTGTGCCAGGATCGACCACCCGCGGGCACGCTTTCTTGGCCCCTTTTCGCACCCCCGCACAACTGGTAAATCGGCCAAAACGAGATTCGACTCGGAATCGACCGCCGCCTTTTCCGACGCTTGACTCTCGTGACGATCTAATGCATCACCCCAAAATCCCGCACCGCCCGAAACGCGGAAGTTGGCCCAGATCCGGGCTACAGCACACGGTTCGCCATTTTGGACCAAAAATGGGGCCCGGAGCTCACGGCCTGTTTTCCCCACTTTTGAGTCCCGTAAGATAATTTCAGTCGAAATACGGCACCTGCTGAAATTTCAGCCCAAGCAAAGTCGGACAGACGCTTGGGCGCTGCATTGGCCCTGGATGCGTGCATTGGCCTTGGCCGCGGGCATGTGCGTGCCTTGGCCTTGGCCGCGGGAGACTGCGTGGCTTGGCCTTGGCCGCTGGGGCTGGGTGGATGGGTGCCTTGGCCTTGGCCGCGCGGGCTGGTGCTGGTGCCTTGGCCTTGGCCGCGGGTGGCTGCGTGCCTTGGCCCCGGCTGGGCGCGCCTTGGCCTTGGCCGCTGGCTGGCCGGGTGCCTTGGCCTTGGCCCCGGCTGGCTGGGTGCCTTGGCCTTGGCCACAAAACGGGATTCGCAGCCCGAATCGGTTTCGCTTTCTCCCGCTGCCAACCCCGCCAATACCGCAACACCAGCCCAAAATCCCACGGCGCCACGGAAACGCTGAATTTGACCGCAACCGGTGCTATAGCTCACGGATTTCGCCATTTCGGCGGAAACGTGGGCCCAGGGCCCCCGCATTATTCTCGCCATTTTCTTCGGGCGCAAAACAGTACTTGCGCCCAGAGGAGGCCCGCGCCGAGTTGTGCCAGGATCGACCACCCGCGGGCACGCTTTTGGCCCCTTTTCGCACCCCGCACAACTGGTAAATCGGCCGAAAACGAGATTCGACTCGAATCGACCGCCGCCTTTTCCGACGCTTGACTCTCGCGACGATCTAATGCATCACCCCAAAATCCCGCACCGCCCGAAACGCGGAAGTTGGCCCAGATCCGTGGGCTACAGCACACGGTTCGCCATTTTGGACCAAAAAATGGGGCCCGGAGCTCACGGCCTGTTTTCCCCACTTTTGAGTCCCGTAAGATAATTTCAGTCGAAATACGGCACCTGCTGAAATTTCAGCCCAAGCAAAGTCGGACAGACGCTTGGGCGCTGCATTGGCCCTGGATGCGTGCATTGGCCTTGGCCGCGGGCATGTGCGTGCCTTGGCCTTGGCCGCGGGAGACTGCGTGGCTTGGCCTTGGCCGCTGGGGCTGGGTGGATGGGTGCCTTGGCCTTGGCCGCGGGCGGGCTGGTGCCTTGGCCTTGGCCGCGGGTGGCTGCGTGCCTTGGCCCCGGCTGGCGCGCGCCTTGGCCTTGGCCGCTGGCTGGCCGGGTGCCTTGGCCTTGGCCCCGGCTGGCTGCGTGCCTTGGCCTTGGCCACAAAAACGGGATTCGCAGCCCGAATCGGTTTCGCTTTCTCCCGCTGCCAACCCCGCCAATACCGCAACACCAGCCCAAAATCCCACGGCGCCACGGAAACGCTGAATTTGACCGCAACCGTGCTATAGCTCACGGATTTCGCCATTTCGGCGGAAACGCGGGGCCCAGGGCCCCCGCATTATTCTCGCCATTTTCTTCGGGCGCAAAACAGTACTTGCGCCCAGAGGAGGCCCGCGCCGAGTTGTGCCAGGATCGACCACCGCGGGCACGCTTTGGCCCCCTTTTCGCACCCCGCACAACTGGTAATCGGCCAGAAAAACGAGATTCGACTCGGAATCGACCGCCGCCTTTTCCGACGCTTGACTCTCGACGGTATCTATTCCGTCACCCCAAAATCCCGCACCGCCCCGGAAACGCGGAAGTTGGCCCAGATCCGTGGGCTACAGCACACGGTCTTCGCCATTTTGGACCAAAAATGGGGCCCGAGCTCACGGCCTGTTTTCCCCACTTTTGAGTCCCGTAAGATAATTTCAGTCGAAATACGGCACCTGCTGAAATTTCAGCCCAAGCAAAGTCGGACAGACGCTTGGGCGCTGCATTGGCCCTGGATGCGTGCATTGGCCTTGGCCGCGGGCATGTGCGTGCCTTGGCCTTGGCCGCGGGAGACTGCGTGGCTTGGCCTTGGCCGCTGGGGCTGGGTGGATGGGTGCCTTTGCCTTGGCCGCAGGCGTGGCTGGTGCCTTGGCCTTGGCCGCGGGTGGCTGCGTGCCTTGGCCCGGGCTGGCTGGCGCGCCTTGGCCTTGGCCGCTGGCTGGCCGGGTGCCTTGGCCTTGGCCCCGGCTGGCTGCGTGCCTTGGCCTTGGCCACAAAACGGGATTCGCAGCCCGAATCGCTCGCTCGCTTTCCCGCTGCCAACCCCGCCAATACCGCAACACCAGCCCAAAATCCCACGGCGCCACGGAAACGCTGAATTTGACCGCAACCGCGGTGCTATAGCTCACGGATTTCGCCATTTCGGCGGAAACGTGGGCCCAGGGCCCCCGCATTATTCTCGCCATTTTCTTCGGCGCAAAACAGTACTTGCGCCCAGAGGAGGCCCGCGCCGAGTTGTGCCAGGATCGACCACCGGGCACGCTTGGCCCCTTTTCGCACCCCCGCACAACTGGTAAATCGGCCGAAAACGAGATTCGACTCGAATCGACCGCCGCCTTTTCCGACGCTTGACTCTCGTGACGATCTAATGCATCACCCCAAAATCCCGCACCGCCCGAAACGCGGAAGTTGGCCCAGATCCGGGCTACAGCACACGGTCTTCGCCATTTTGGACCAAAAATGGGGCCCGAGCTCACGGCCTGTTTTCCCCACTTTTGAGTCCCGTAAGATAATTTCAGTCGAAATACGGCACCTGCTGAAATTTCAGCCCAAGCAAAGTCGGACAGACGCTTGGGCGCTGCATTGGCCCTGGATGCGTGCATTGGCCTTGGCCGCGGGCATGTGCGTGCCTTGGCCTTCCGCGGAGAGACTGCGTGGCTTGGCCTTGGCCGCTGGGGCTGGGTGGATGGGTGCCTTGGCCTTGGCCGCGGGCGGGCTGGTGCCTTGGCCTTGGCCGCGGGTGGCTGCGTGCCTTGGCCCGGCTGGCTGGCCGCGCGCCTTGGCCTTGGCCGCTGGCTGGCCGGGTGCCTTGGCCTTGGCCCCGGCTGGCTGCGTGCCTTGGCCTTGGCCACAAAACGGGATTCGCAGCCCGAATCGGCTCGCTTTCTCCCGCTGCCAACCCCGCCAATACCGCAACACCAGCCCAAAATCCCACGGCGCCACGGAAACGCTGAATTTGACCGCAACGCGGTGCTATAGCTCACGGATTTCGCCATTTCGGCGGAAACGCGGGGCCCAGGGCCCCGCATTATTCTCGCCATTTTCTTCGGGCGCAAAACAGTACTTGCGCCCAGAGGAGGCCCGCGCCGAGTTGTGCCAGGATCGACCACCCGCGGGCACGCTTTGGCCCCTTTTCGCACCCGCACAACTGGTAAATCGGCCCAAAACGAGATTCGACTCGGAATCGACCGCCGCCTTTTCCGACGCTTGACTCTCGTGACGATCTAATGCATCACCCCAAAATCCCGCACCGCCCGAAACGCGGAAGTTGGCCCAGATCCGTGGGCTACAGCACACGGTTCGCCATTTTGGACCAAAAATGGGGCCCGGAGCTCACGGCCTGTTTTACCCATCTTTTGAGTCGAGTAAGATTATTTCAGTCTAAATACGGCACCTGCTGAAATTTCAGCCCTAGCAAAGTCGGTCAGACGCTTGGGCGCTGCATTGGCCCTGGATGCGTGCATTGGCCTTGGCCGCGGGCATGTGCGTGCCTTGGCCTTGGCCGCAGGGAGACTGCGTGGCTTGGCCTTGGCCGCTGGGGCTGGGTGGATGGGTGCCTTGGCCTTGGCCGCGGGCGGGCTGGTGCCTTGGCCTTGGCCGCGGGTGGCTGCGTGCCTTGGCCCCGGCTGGCCGCGCGCCTTGGCCTTGGCCGCTGGCTGGCCTGGGGTGCCTTGGCCTTGGCCCCGGCTGGCTGCGTGCCTTGGCCTTGGCCACAAACGGGATTCGCAGCCCGAATCGGTTTCGCTTTCTCCCGCTGCCAACCCCGCCAATACCGCAACACCAGCCCAAAATCCCACGGCGCCACGGAAACGCTGAATTTGACCGCAACCGCGGTGCTATAGCTCACGGATTTCGCCATTTCGGCGGAAAACGGGCCCAGGGCCCCCGCATTATTCTCGCCATTTTCTTCGGCGCAAAACAGTACTTGCGCCCAGAGGAGGCCCGCGCCGAGTTGTGCCAGGATCGACCACCCGCGGGCACGCTTTGGCCCCTTTTCGCACCCCGCACAACTGGTAAATCGGCCGTAAAACGAGATTCGACTCGGAATCGACCGCCGCCTTTTCCGACGCTTGACTCTCGACGATCTAATGCATCACCCCAAAATCCCGCACCGCCCGAAACGCGGAAGTTGGCCCAGATCCGTGGCTAGCAGCACACGGTCTTCGCCATTTTGGACCAAAAATGGGGCCCGGAGCTCACGGCCTGTTTTCCCCACTTTTGAGTCCCGTAAGATAATTTCAGTCGAAATACGGCACCTGCTGAAATTTCAGCCCAAGCAAAGTCGGACAGACGCTTGGGCGCTGCATTGGCCCTGGATGCGTGCATTGGCCTTGGCCGCGGGCATGTGCGTGCCTTGGCCTTGGCCGCGGGAGACTGCGTGGCTTGGCCTTGGCCGCTGGGGCTGGGTGGATGGGTGCCTTGGCCTTGGCCGCGGGCGGGCTGGTGCCTTGGCCTTGGCCGCGGGTGGCTGCGTGCCTTGGCCCCGGCTGGCTGGCTGGCGCGCCTTGGCCTTGGCCGCTGGCTGGCCGGGTGCCTTGGCCTTGGCCCCGGCTGGCTGCGTGCCTTGGCCTTGGCCACAAAACGGGATTCGCAGCCCGAATCGGCTCGCTTTCTCCCGCGCCAACCCCGCCAATACCGCAACACCAGCCCAAAAAATCCCACGGCGCCACGGAAACGCTGAATTTGACCGCAACCGGTGCTATAGCTCACGGATTTCGCCATTTCGGCGGAAACGGGCCCAGGGCCCCCGCATTATTCTCGCCATTTTCTTCGGGCGCAAAACAGTACTTGCGCCCAGAGGAGGCCCGCGCCGAGTTGTGCCAGGATCGACCACCCGCGGGCACGCTTTGGCCCCTTTTCGCACCCCCGCACAACTGGTAAATCGGCCGAAAACGAGATTCGACTCGAATCGACCGCCGCCTTTTCCGACGCTTGACTCTCGACGATCTAATGCATCACCCCAAAATCCCGCACCGCCCGAAACGCGGAAGTTGGCCCAGATCCGGGCTACAGCACACGGTCTTCGCCATTTTGGACCAAAAATGGGGCCCGGAGCTCACGGCCTGTTTTCCCCACTTTTGAGTCCCGTAAGATAATTTCAGTCGAAATACGGCACCTGCTGAAATTTCAGCCCAAGCAAAGTCGGACAGACGCTGGGCGCTGCATTGGCCCTGGATGCGTGCATTGGCCTTGGCCGCGGGCATGTGCGTGCCTTGGCCTTGGCCGCGGGAGACTGCGTGGCTTGGCCTTGGCCGCTGGGGCTGGGTGGATGGGTGCCTTGGCCTTGGCCGCGGGCGGGCTGGTGCCTTGGCCTTGGCCGCGGGTGGCTGCGTGCCTTGGCCCCGGCTGGCCGCGCGCCTTGGCCTTGGCCGCTGGCTGGCCGGTGCCTTGGCCTTGGCCCCGGCTGGCTGCGTGCCTTGGCCTTGGCCACAAAACGGGATTCGCAGCGAGCGTGGCCCTGAGCCTTGGCCTTGGCTGCGGGGTGGCCGCGTGCCTTGGCCTTGGCCTTGGCCGCGGGCGAGCATTTGGCCAAAATGTGAGCACACGGTCCTCACCGTTGCTTCGTATTCTTGGACCAAAAACTGAGATCCACACCTACCTTCCACTTCTTTCTCCGGTTTTACCTGAATCCGACGAGTTGGCCCACCAGTTTCGGCACCCGTTCTCTGGCGGTAAAATGGCTGTAAAACGAGTTTCGGAGCTTGGAATTGGATTCCGTTTTCTCCCGCCACCGACTCCCACCAAACCCGACCACGCCAGCCAAAAATCACACGCCACCCCGAAACGCGAAATTTGGCCGCAATCCGTCTGCTGTAGCTCACGGATTTTGGCCTTTTTGGGCGGAAAAATGGGCGCAGGGCCTCCCGCATTATTTTTGCCATTTCTTTGAGAGGAAAACAGTACTAGCACCGTGAGGAGGCCCCCGGCCCAGTTCTACCACAACCGGACCAATTCGCGGGAACTTTTCATTCCCTTTTCGCAACCCCGCATGTTCGGTAAATCAGACGTAAAAGGAGGTTCGGACCTCGGAATCGACACCCGTCTTCTCCGACGTTCGACTGTCGCACGTATCTAATGCATCACCCCAAAATCCCGCCCCGCCCTGGAAACGCGAAAGTTGGCCAAGGTCCGTGAGCTACATCACACGGCCTTGGCCGCGGGGTGGCTGCGTGCCTAGGCCTTGGCCGCGGGGTGGCTGCGTAACATGCTCGAAATGCAGCACATGCTTGCGGCCAAGGCACGTCGCACACTCTCGCGCACACACAATAAACACTTGGGCCGCGCTCCCGGGGCAAGAATAGGGAGCTCGAGCGTGGCCCTGTGCCTTGGTCTTGGCCGTGGGGTGGCCGCGTGCCCTGGCCTTGGCCTTGGTGGCGGGCGAGCATTTTGCCAAAATGTGAGCCCACGGTCCTCGTCGTTGCTGGGTGCCTTGGCCTTGGCCACGGGGTGGCTGTGTTTCTTGGCCTTGGCGGCGGGGTGGCTGGGTTCCATGGCCTTGGCCTTGGCCGCGGGGTGGCTGGGTGCCATGGCCTTGGCCTTGGCCGCGGGGTGGCTGCGTGCCTTGCTCGAAATGCAGCACATGCTCACGACGAAGGCACGTCGCACACTCTCGCGCACATGCAACACAAACTTGGGCCGCGGGGTGGCCGCGTGCCTTGGCCGCGGGCGGGCATTTGGCCAAAATGTGAGCACACGGTCCTCGCCGTTGCTTCGTATTCTTGGACCAAAAACTGAGATCCACACCTACCTTCCACTTCTTTCTCCGGTTATATCTCAATCAGACGAGTTGGCCCACCCGTTTGGGAACCCGTTCTCTGGCGGTAAAATGGCTGTTAAACGAGTTTCGGAGCTTGGAATTGGATTCTGTTTTCTCCCGCCACCGACTCCCACCAAACCCGACCACGCCAGCCAAAAATCCCACGCCGCCCCCGAAACACGAAATTTGGCGGCCCGAGTGTGTGTTGTGTGTGCATGACAGTGTGCGACCTGCCTTGGTCACGAGCATGTGCTGCATTTCGAGCAAGGCACGGAGCCAGCCCGTGGCCAAGGCCAAGGCCGAGGCACGCAGCCACCCCGTGGCCAAGGCCAAGGCACGCGTCCACCCCGCGGCCAAGGCCATGGCACCCAGCCAGCCCGCGGCCAAGGCCATGGCACCCAGCCAGCCCGCGGCCAAGGCCTTGGCACGCAGCCACCCCGAGGCCAAGGCCAAGGCCATGGCACGCAGCCACCCCGGGGCCAAGGCCAAGGCCGTGTGCTGTAGCTAACTGATCTTGTCCAACTTTCGCGTTTCCAGGGCGGTGCGGGATTTTGGGGTGATGCATTAGATACGTGCGACAGTCGAGCGTTTGGAAAAGAGGGGAGTCAATTTCGAGGTCCGAACCTCGTTTTACGGCCGATTTACCGAGGGTGCGGGGGTGCGAAAAGGGAACGAAACGTGCCCGCGAATTGGTCCGATTGTGGTAGAACTGGGACGGGGGCCTCCTGACGGCGCAAGTACTGTTTTCCGCTCGAAGAAATGGCGAAAATAATGCGGGAGGTCCTGCGCCCATTTTTCCCCCGGAAAAGGCCAAAATCAGTGAGCTATAGCACACGGATTGTGGCAAAATTTCGCGTTTCGGGGGCGGCGTGGGATTTTGGGCTGGCGTCGTCGGGTTTGGTGGGAGTTGGTGGCTGGAGAAAACGGAATCCAATTCCAAGCTCCGAAACTCGTTTTACGGCCATCTTACCGGCAGCGAATGGGTGCCCAAAAGGTTGGGCCCACTCGTCCGATTCAGGCAAAACCGGTGAAAGAAGTGGAAGGTAGGTGTGGATCTCAGTTTTTGGTCCAAGAATACGAAGAAACGGCGAGGACCATGAGCTCACATTTTGGCCAAATGTGCTCACATTTTGGCCAAATGCTCGCCCGCGGCCAAGGCCAAGCCACGCAGCCACCCCGCGGCCAACGCCAAGGCACAGGGCCACGCTCGAGCTCCCTATCATTGCCTCGGGAGCGCGGCCCGAGTGTGTCTTGTGTGTGCGTGAGAGTGTGCGACCTGCCTTGGTCGCGAGCATGTGCTGCATTTCGAGCACGGCATGGAGCAAGCCCGCGGCGAAGGCCAAGGCCAAGGCACGCAGCCACCCCGTGGCCAAGGCCTAGGCACGGGTCCACCCCGCGGCCAAGGCACTTAGCCAACCCGCGGCCAAGGCCTTGGCACACAGCCACCCGGTGGCCAAGGCCAAGGCCATGGCACCCAGCCACCCCGCGGCCAAGGCGTAGGCACGCAGCCACCCTGCGGCCAAGGCCAAGGCCGTGTGCTGTCCCTCACGGATCTTGGCCAACTTTCGCGATTCCGTGGCGGTGCGGGATTTTGGGGTGATGCATTAGATACGTGCAACAGTCGATCGTCGGAAAAGAGGGGAGTCAATTTCGAGGTCCGAACCTCATTTTACGGCCGATTTACCGAGGGTGCGGGAGTACGAAAAGGGGACAAAACGTGCCCTCGAATTGGTCCAATTGTGGTAGAACTGGGCCGGGGGCCTCCTGACGGCGCAAGTACTGCTTTCTGCTCGAAGAAATGATAAAAATAATACGGGAGGCCCTGCGCCCATTTTTCCGCCAGGAAAGGCCAAAATCCATGAGCTATAGCACACGGATTGTGGCCAAATTTCGCGTTTCGGGGGCGGCGTGGGATTTTGGGCTGGCGTCGTCGGGTTTGGTGGGAGTCGGTGGCGGGAGAAAACAGAATCCAATTCCGAACTCCGAAACTCGTTTCACTGCCATCTTACCGGCAGCGAACGGGTGCCCAAACGGGTGGGCCCACTCGTCCGATTCAGGCAAAACCGGAGAGAGAAGTGGAAGGTAGGTGTGGATCTCAGTTTTTGGTCCAAGAATATGAAGAAATGGCGAGGACCGTGTGCTGACATTTTGGCCAAATGCTCGCCCGCGGCCAAGGCCAAGCCACGCAGCCACCCCGCGGCCAACGCCAAGGCACAGGGCCACGCTCGAGCTCCCTATCATTGCCTCGGGAGCGCGGCCGGAGTGTGTGTTGTGTGTGCGTGAGAGTGTGCGACCTGCCTTGGTCGCGAGCATATGCTGCATTTCGAGAAAGGCACGTAGCCACCCGCGGCCAAGGCCAGGGCCGAGGCACGCAGCCACCCCGTGTCCAAGGCCTAGGCACGCGTCCACCCCGCGGCCAAGGCCATGGCACCCAGCCACCCCGCGGCCAAGGCCTAGGCACGCAGCCACCCCGCGGCCAAGGGCTAGGCACGCAGCCACGCCGCGGCCAAGGCTAAGGCACGCAGCCACCCCGCGGCCAACGCCAAGGCACAGGGCCACGCTCGAGCTCCCTATCCTTGCCTCGGGAGCGCGGCCCGAGTGTGTGTTGTGTGTGCGTGAGAGTGTGCGACCTGCCTTGGTCGCGAGCATATGCTTCATTTCGAGAAATGAACGTAGCCAGCCGGCGGCCAAGGCCAAGGCCGAGGCACGCAGCCACCCCGTGGCCAAGGCCTAGGCATGCGTCCACCCCGTGGCCAAGGCCATGGCACCCAACCACCCCGTGGCCAAGGCCTAGGCACGCAGCTACCCCGAGGCCAAGGCCTTGGCACACAGCCACCCTGTTGCCAAGGCCAAGGCCTTGGCACACAGCCACCCTGTTGCCAAGGACAAGGCCATGGCACCCAGCCACCCCGCGGCCAAGGCCTAGGCACGCAGCCACCCCGCGTCCAAGGCCAAGGCCGTGTGCTGTCGCTCACGGATCTTGGCCAACTTTCGCGTTTCCGGGGCGGTGCGGGATTTTGGGGTGATGCATTAGATACGTGCGACAGTCGAACGTCGGAAAAGAGGGGAGTCGATTTCGAGGTCCGAACCTCGTTTTACGGCCGATTTACCGAGGGTGCGGGGGTGCGAAAAGGGGACGAAACGTGCCCTCAAATTGGTCCGATTGTGGTAGAACTGGGCCGGGGGCCTCCTCACGGCGCAAGTACTGCTTTCCGCTCGAAGAAATGGCAAAAATAATGCGGGAGGCCCTGCGCCCATTTTTCTGCCAGAAAAGGCCAAAATCCGTGAGCTATAGCACACGGATTGTGGCCAAATTTCGTGCTTTGCGGGCGGCGTGGGATTTTGGGCAGGCGTCTTCGGGTTTGGTGGGAGTCGGTGGCGGGAGAAAACGGAATCCAATTCCGAGCTCCGAAACTCGTTTTACGGCCATCTTACCGGCAGCGAAGGGGTGCCCAAACGGGTGGGCCAACTCGTCCGATTCAGGCAAAACCGGAGAAAGAAGTGGAAGGTAGGTGTTGATCTCAGTTTTTGGTCCAAGAATACGAAGAAATAACGAGGACCGTGTGCTCACATTTTGGCCAAATGCTCGCCCACGGCAAAGGCTAAGCCACGCAGCCACCCCGCGGCCAACGCCAAGGCACAGGGGCACGCTCGAGCTCCCTATCCTTGCCTCGGGAGCGCGGCCCGAGTGTGTGTTGTGTGTGCGTGAGAGTGTGCGACCTGCCTCGGTCGCGAGCATGTGCTGCATTTCGAGCAAGGCTCGGAGCCAGCCCGCAGCCAAGTCCAAGGCCGACGCACGCAGCCACCCCGTTGCCAAGGCCAGGGCACGCGTCCAACCTGCGGCCAAGGCCATGGCACCCAGCCCGCGGCCAAGGCCATGGCACCCAGCCAGCCCGTGGCCAAGGCCTAGGCACGCAGCCAGCCCACGGCCAAGGCCTTGGCACGCAGCCACCCCGAGGCCAAGGCAAAGGCCATGGCACGCAGCCACCCCATGGCCAAGGCCAAGGCAGTGTGCTGTAGCTCACGGATCTTGGCCAGCTTTCGCGTTTCCGGGGCGGTGCGGGATTTTGGGGTGATGCATTAGATACGTGCGACAGTCGAGCATTGGAAAAGAGGGGAGTCGATTTCGAGGTCGGAACCTCGCTTTACGGCCGATTTACCGAGGGTGCGGGGGTGCGAAAAGGGGACGAAACGTGCCCTCGAATTGGTCCGATTGTGGTAGAACTGGGCCGGGGGCCTCCTCACGGCACAAGTACTAATTTCCGCTCGAATAAATGGAAAAAATAATGCGGGAGGCCCTGCGCCCATTTTTCCGCCAGAAAAGGCTAAAATCCGTGAGCTATAGCACACGGATTGTGGCCAAATTTCGTGCTTTGGGGGCGGCATGGGATTTTGGGCTGGCGTCGTCAGGTTTGGTGGGAGTCGATGGCGGGAGAAAACGGAATCCAATTCCAAGCTCCGAAACGCATTTTACGGCCATCTTACCGGCAGCGAACGGGTGCCCAAACGGGTGGGCCAACTCGTCCGATTCAGGCAAAACCGGTGAAAGAAGTGGAAGGTAGGTGTGGATCTCAGTTTTTGGTCCAAGAATACGAAGAAACGGCAAGGACCGTGTGCTCACATTTTGGCCAAATGCTCGCCCGCGGCCAAGGCCAAGCCACGCAGCCACCCCGTGGCCAACGCCAAGGCACAGGGCCACGCTCGAGCTCCCTATCCTTGCCTCGGGAGTGCGGCCCTAGTGTGTGTTATGTGTGCGTGAGAGTGTGCGACCTGCCTTGGTCGCGAGCATGTGCTGCATTTCGAGCAAGGCACGGGGCCAGCCCGTGCCCAAGGCCAAGGCCGAGGCATGCAGCCACCCCATGGCCAAGGCCAAGGCACGCGTCCACCCCGCGGCCAAGGCCATGGCACACACCCAGCCCGTGGCCAAGGCCATGGCACACACCCAGCCCGCGGCCAAGGCCTAGGCACGCAGCCAGCCCGCGGATTTTGGCCTTTTCGGGCGGAAAAATTGGCGCAGGGCCTCCCGCATTATTTTCGCCATTTCTTCGAGCGCAAAACAGTACTAGCAGCGTGAGGAGGCCCCCGGCCCAGTTCTACCACAACCGGACCAATTCGCGGGCATGTTTCGGCCCGTTTTCGCACCCCCGCACGTTCGGTAAATCGACCGTAAAATGAGGTTCGGACCTCGGAATCGACTCCCGTCTTCTCCGACGTTCGACTGTCGCACGTATCTAATGCATCACCCCAAAATCCCGCACCGCCCCGGAAACGCGAAAGTTGGCCAAGATCCGTGAGCTACAGCACACTGCCTTGGCTGCGGGGTGGCTGCGTGCCTAGGCCTTGGCCGCGGGGTGCCTGGGTGTCATGGCCTTGGCCTTTACCGCGGGGTGGCTGCGTGCCTTGGCCTTGGCCGCGGGCTGGCTGCGTACCATGCTCGAAATGCAGCACATGCTCACAACCAAGGCACGTCGCACACTCTCGCGCTCACACAATACACACTTGGGCCGCGCTCCCGGGGCAAGGATAGGGAGCTCGAGCGTGGCCCTGTGCCTTGGCCTTGGCCGCGGGGTGGCCGCGTGCCTTGGCCTTGGCCTTGGCCACGGGGTGGCTGCGTGCCTAGGACTTGGCTGCGGGGTGGCTGGGTGCCATGGCATTGGCCTTGGCCGCGGGGTGGCTGGTTGGCATGGCCTTGCCCTTGGCCGCGGGGTGGCTGCGTGCCTTGGCCTTGGCCGCGGGCTGGCTGCGTGCCTTCCTCGAAATGCAGCACCTGCGCGCGACCAAGGCACGTCGCACAGTCTCACGCACACAGAACACACACTTGGGCCGCACTCCCGGGGCAACGATAGGGAGCTCGAGTGTGGCCCTGTGCCTTGGCCTTGGCCGTGGGGTGGCCGCGTGCCTTGGCCTTGGCCTTGGCCGTGGGGTGGCCGCGTGCCTTGGCCTTGGCCTTGGCCGCGGGCGATCATTTGGCCAAAATGTGAGCACACGGTCCTCGCCGTTGCTTCGTATTCTTGGACCAAAAACTGAGATCCACATCTACCTTCCACTTCTTTCTCCGGTTTTGCCTGAATCCGACGAGTTGGCCCACCCGTTTGGGCACCCGTTCTCTGGCGGCAAAATGGCCGTAAAACGAGTTTCGGAGGTCGAAATTGGATTCAGTTTTCTCCCGCCACCGACTCCCACCAAACCCGACCATGCCCGCCAAAAATCCAACGCCGCCCCCGAAACGCGATCCGTGTGCTATAAATCACGGATTTTGGCCCTTTCTAGCAGAAAAATGGGCGCAGGGCCTCCCGCATTATTTTCGCCATTTCTTTGAGAGGAAAACAGTACTAGCACCGTGAGGCGGCCTCCGGCCCAGTTCTACCACAACCGGACCAATTCGCGGGCACGTTTCGTCCGCTTTTCGCACCCTCGCAGGTTCGGAAAATCAGACGTAAAACGAGGTTCGGACCTCGGAATCGACTCCCATCTTCTCCGACATTCGACTGTCGCACGTATCTAATGCATCACCCCAAAATACGCCCCGCCCCGGAATCGCGAAAGTTGGCCAAGATCCGTGCGCTACAGCACACGGCCTTGGGCTAGGCGTTGGTGGGGTGGGGTAGCTGCGTGCCTAGGCGTTGGCCGCGTGGTGGCTGGGTGCCAAGGCCTTGGCCTTGGCCACGGGGTGGCTGCGTGCCTAGGCCTTGGCAGCGGGGTGGCTGGTTGCCATGGCCTTGGCCTTGGCCGCCGGGTGGCTACGTGCCTAGGCTGGTTGCCAGGGCCTTGGCCTTGGCCTTGGCCGTGGCCGCAGGCGAGCATTTTGCCAAAATGTGAGCACACGGTCCTCGCCGTTACTTCGTATTCTTGGACCAAAAACTGAGATCCACACCTACCTTCCACTTCTTTCTTCTGTTTTTCCTGAATCGGACGAGTTGGCCCACCCGTTTGGGCACCCGTTCTCTGGCGGTAAAATGGCTGTAAAACGAGTTTCAGAGCTCGGAATTGGATGCCGTTTTCTCCCGCCACCGACTCCCACCAAACCCGACCGTGGCAGCCAAAAATCCCACACCGCCCCCCGAAACGCGAAATTTGGCCGCAATCCGTGTGCTATAGCCCACGGATTTTGGCCTTTTCGGGCGGAAAAATGGGCGCAGGGCCTCCCCCATATTTTCGCCATTTCTTCGAGCGGAAAACAGTACTAGCACCGTGAGGAGGCCCCCGGCCCAGTTCTACCACAACCGGACCAATTCGCGGGCACATTTCGTCCCCTTTTCGCACCCCCGCACGTTCGGTAAATCGGCCGTAAAACGAGGTTCGGACCTCATAATCGACTGCAGTCTTCTCCGACGTTCGACTGCCGCACGTATGTAATGCATCACCCCAAAATCCTGCACCGCCCCGGAAATGCGAAAGTTGGCCAAGATCCGAGAGCTACAGCACACGGCCTTGGCCGTGGGGTGGCTGCGTGCCTAGGCCATGGCCGCGGGGTGGCTGCGTGCCTAGGCCATGGCCGCGGCGTGGCTGCGTGCCTAGCCCTTGGCCGCGGGGTGGCTGCGTGCCTAGGCCTTGGCCGCGGGGTGGCTGGGTGCCATGGCCTTGGCCGCGGGGTGGACGCGTGCCTAGGCCTTGGACACGGGGTGGCTGCGTGCCTCGGCCCTGGCCTTGGCCGCGGGTGGCTACGTGCCTTTCTCGAAATGCAGCATATGCTCGCGACCAAGGCAGGTCGCACACTCTCACGCACACACAACACACACTCGGGCCGCGCTCCCGAGGCAAGGATAGGGAGCTCGAGCGTGGCCCTGTGCCTTGGCGTTGGCCGCGGGGTGGCTGCGTGGCTTAGCCTTGGCCGCCGGCGAGCATTTGGCCAAAATGTGAGCACACGGTCCTCGCCATTTCTTCATATTCTTGGACCAAAAACTGAGATCCAGACCTACCTTCCACTTCTTTCACCGGTTTTGCCTGAATCGGACGAGTTGGCCCACCCGTTTGGGCACCCATTCGCTGCCGGTAAGATGGCCGTAAAATGAGTTTTGGAGGTCGGAATTGGATTCCGCTTTCTCCCGCCACCGACTCCCACAAAACCTGACGACGACATCCCAAAATCCCACGCCGCCCCCGAAACGCAAAATTTGGCCACAATCCGTGTGCTATAGCTCACGGATTTTGGCCTTTTCTGGCGGAAAAATGGGCGCAGGGCCTCCCGCATTATTTTTTCCATTTATTCAAGCGGAAAGCAGTACTTGCGCCGTGAGGAGGCCCCCAGCACAGTTCTACCACAATCGGACCAATTCGAGGGCACGTTTCGTCCCCTTTTCGCACCGCCGCAGCCTCGGTAAATCGGCTGTAAAGCGAGGTTCGGACCTCGAAATCGACTCCCCTCTTTTCCAACGCTCGACTGTCGCACGTATATAATGCATCACCCCAAAATCCCGCACCGCCCCGGAAACGCGAAAGTTGGCCAAGATCCGTGAGCTACAGCACACGGCCTTGGCCGCGGGGTGGCTGCGTGCCTAGGCCTTGGCAGCGGCGTGGCTGGGTGCCATGGCCTTGGCCTTGTCTATGGGGTGGCTACGTTCCTTGCCCTTGGCCGTGGGGTGGCTGGGTGCCATGGCCTTGGCCTTGGCCGCGGGGTGGCTGCGTGCCTAGGCCTTGGCCGCGGGGTGGCTGGTTGCCATGGCCTTGGCCTTGGCCGCGGGTTGGCTGCGTGCCTTGGCCTTGGCCGCGGGCCGGCTGCGTGCCTTGCTCGAAATGCAGCACATGCTCGCGACCAAGGTACGTCGCACAATCTCGCGCACACACAACACAAACTTGGGCCACGCTCCCGGGGCAAGGATAGGGAGCTCGAGTCTTGCCCTGTCCCTTGGCCTTGGCCGCGGGCGAGCATTTGGCCAAAATGTGAGCACACGGTCCTCGCCGTTGCTTCGTAATCTTGGACAAAAAATTGAGATCCACACCTACCTTCCACCTCTTTCTCCGGTTTTGCCTGAATCGTACGAGTTGGCCCACCCGTTTGGGCACCCGTTCTCTGGCGGTAAAATGGCCGTAAAACAAGTTTGGGAGCTCGGAATTGGATTCCGTTTTCTCCCGCCACCGACTCCCACCAAACCCGACCACGCCAGCCAAAAATCCCACGCCGTCCCCGAAACGCGAAATTTGGCCGCAATCCGTGTCCTATAGCTCACCGATTTTGGCCTTTTCGGGCGGACAAATGGGCACAGGGCCTCCCGCATTATTTTCGCCATTTCTTCGAGAGGAAAACAGTACTAGCACCGTGAGGAGGCCCCCGGCCGAGTTCTACAACAACCGGACCAATTCGCGGGCACGTTTGGTCCCCTTTTCGCACCCCCGCACGTTCGTTAAATCAGACGTAAAACAAGGTTCGGACCTCGGAATTGACTCCCGTCTTCTCTGACGTTCGACTATTGCACGTATCTAATGCATCACCCCAAAATCCTGCCCCACCCCGGAAACGCGAAAGTTGGCCAAGATCCGTGAGCTACAGCACAGGGCCTTGGCTGCGGGGTGGCTTCGTCCCTAGGCCATGGCCCCGGCCAGGCTGGGTGCAATGGACTAGGCGTTGGACACGGCGTGGCTGCGAGCCTTGGCATTGGCCCCGGGGTGGCTCCGTGCCGTGGCCTTGGCACGGGTGGCTGGGTGCCATGGCCTTGGCCTTGGCCGCGGGGTGGCTTCGTCCCTAGGCCTTGGCCGCGGGGTGGCTGGGAGCCATCGCCTTGGCCTTGGTTGCGGGGTGGCTGCGTGCCTTGGCTTTGGCCGCGGGCTGGCTGCGTGCCTTGCTCGAAATGCAGCACATGCTCGCGACCAAGGCACGTCGCACTTTCTCGCGCACACACAACACACACTTGGCCCGCGCTCCCGGGCCAAGGATAGGGAGCTTGAGCGTGGCCCTGTGCCTTGGCCTTGGCCACGGGGTGGCCGCGTGCCTTGGCCGCGGGCGAGCATTTGGCCAAAAAGTGAGCACACGGTCCTCGCCGTTGCTTCATATTCTTGGACCAAAAACTGAGATCCACACCTACCTTCCACTTCTTTCTCCGGTTTTCCCTAAATCGGACGAGTTGGCCCACCCGTTCTCTGGCGGTAAAATGGCCGTTAAACGAGTTTCGGAGCTCGGAATTGGATTCCGTTTTCTCCCGCCACCGACTCCCACCAAACCCGACCACGCCTGCCAAAAATCCCACGCCGCCCCCGAAACACGAAATTTGGCCGCAATCTGTTTGCTATAGCTCACGGATTTTGGCCTTGTCGGGCGGAAAAATGGGCGCAGGGCCTCCCGCATTATTTTCGCCACTTCTTCGAGCGGAAAACAGTACTAGAACCGTGAGGAGGCCCCCGGCCCAGTTCTACCACAACCGGACCAATTCGCAGGCACGTTTCGTCCCCTTTTTGCACCCCCGCACGTTCGGTAAATCAGCCGTAAAACGAGGTTCGGACCTCGGAATCGACTCCTGTCTTCTCCGACGTTCGACTGTCGCATGTATCTAATGCATCACCCCAAAATCCCGCACCGCCCCGGAAATGCGAAAGTTGGCCAACATCCATGAGCTACAGCACACGGCCTTGGCCGCTGGGTGGCTGCGTGCCTAGGCCTTGGCAGCAGCGTGGCTGGGTGCCATGGCCTTGGCCTTGGTCGCGGGGTGGCTGCGTGCCATGGCCATGCCCTTGGCCGCGGGGTGGCTGCGTGCCTTTCTCGAAATGCAGCACATGCTCGCGACCCAGGCACGTCGGACACTCTCGCGCACACACAACACACACTTGGGCCGCACTCCCGGGGCAAGGATAGTGTGCTCGAGTGTGGCCCTGTGCCTTGGCCTTGGCCGCGGGGTGGCCGCGTGCCTTGGCCTTGGCCTTGGCCGTGGGCGAGCATTTGGCCAAAATGTGAGCACACGGTCCTCACCGTTGGTTCGTATTCTTGGACCAAAAACTGAGATCCACACCTACCTGCCACTTCTTTCTCTGGTTTTGCCTGAATCCGACGAGTTGGCTCTCCCATTTGGGCACCCGTTCTCTAGCGGTAAAATGGCCGTAAAATGAGTTTCGGAGCTCGGAATTGGATTCCGTTTTCTCCCGCCACCGACTCCCACCAAACACGACCACGCCAGGCAAAAGTCCCACGACGCCCCCGAAACACGAAATTTGGCCGCAATCCGTGTGCTATATAGCTCACGAATTTTGGCCTTTTCGGGCGGAAAAATGGGCGCAGGGCCTCCAGGATTATTTTCGCCATTTCTTCGAGTGCAAAACAGTACTAGCACCGTGAGGAGGCCCCCGGCCCAGTTCTACCACAACCGGACCAATTCGCGGGCACGTTTCGTCCCCTTTTCGCACCCCCGCACGTTCGGTACATCGGCCGTAAATCGACGTTCGGACCTCGGAATCGACTCCCGTCTTCTCCGACGTTCGACTGTCGCACGTATCTAATGCATCACCCCAAAATCCGGCACCGCCCCGGAAACGCGAAAGTTGGCCAAGATCCGTGAGCTACCGCACACGGCCTTGGCCTAGGCCTTGGGGGTGGCTGCGTGGCCTAGGCCTTGGCCACGTGGTGGCTGCGTGCCTAGGCCTGGCTGGCTGGGTGCCATTGCCTTGGCCTTGGCCGGGGTGGCTGCGTGCCTTGGCCTTGGCCGTGGGTGGCTGGTGTGCCTTGGCCTTGGCTTTGGCCGCGGGGAGGCTGCATGCCTTGGCCTTGGCCGCGGGCTGGCTGTGTGCCTTGCTCGAAATGCAGCACATGCTCGCGACCAAGGCACGTTCCACACTCTCGCGCACACACAACACAAACTTGGGCCGCGTGGCCCTATGCCTTGGCCTTGGCCACGGGGTGGCCGCGTGCATTGGCCGCCGGCGAGCATTTGGCCAAAATGTGAGCACACGGTCCTCGCCGTTGCTTCGTATTCTTCGACCAAAAACTAAGATCCACACCTACCTTCCACTTCTTTCACTGGTTTTGCCTGAATCAGACGGGTTGGCCCACCCGTTTGGGCACCCGTTCTCTGGTGGTAAAATGGCCGTAAAACGAATTTCGGAGCTCGGAATTGGATTCCGTTTTCTCCCGCCACCGACTCCCACCAAACCCGACCACGCCAGCCAAAAATCCCACGCCGCCCCCGAAACACGAAATTTGGCCGCAATCCATGTTCTATAGCTCACGGATTTCGGCCTTTTCGCACGGAAAAATGGGCGCAGGGCCTCCCGCATTATTTTTGCCATTTCTTCGCGCGCAAAACAGTACTACCACCGTGAGGAGGCCCCCGGCCCAGTTCTACCAAAAACGGAAAATTTCGCGGGCACATTTCGTCCCCTTTTCGCACCCCCGCACGTTTCTCCCGCCACCGACTCCCACCAAACCCGACCACGCCCGCCAAAAATCCCATGCCACCACCGAAACGCAAAATTTGGCCGCAATCCGTCTACTATAGCTCACGGATTTTGGCCTTTTCGAGCGGAAAAATGGGCGCAGAACCAAGAGAATTATTTTCGCCATTTCTTCGATCGGAAAATAGTACTAGCACCGTGAGGAGGCCCCCGGCCCAGTTCTACCACAACCGGACCAATTCACAGGCACATTTCGTCCCCTTTTCGTACGCCCGCACGTTCGGGAAATCGGCCGTAAAATGAGGTTCGGACTTCGGAATCGACTCCCGTCTTCTCAGACGTTCGACTGTCGCACGTATCTAATGCATCACCCCAAAATCCCGCAGCGCCCCGGAAACGCGAAATTTGGCCAAGATCCGTGAGCTACAGCAGACGGCCTTGGCCGCGGGGTGGCTGCGTGCCTAGGCCTTGCCACCGGTGTGGCTGGGTGCCATGGCCTTGGCCTTGGCCACGGGGTGGCTGCGTGCCTTGGCCTTGGCCGCGGGGTGACTGGGTGCCATGGCCTTGGCCTTGGCCGCGGGCTGGCTGCGTGCCTTGCTCGAAATGCATCACATGCTCGCGACCAAGGCATGTTGTACACTCTCACGGACACACAACACAAACTTGGGCCGCGCTTCCGGGGCAAGGATAGGGAGCTCGAGCGTGGCCCTGTGCCTTGGCCTTGGCCGCGGGGTGGCCGCGTGCCTTGGCCGCGGGGTGGCCACGTGCCTTGGCCGCGGGGTGGCCGCGTGCCTTGGCCAAAATGTGAGCACACGGTCCTCGCCGTTGCTTCGTATTCTTCGACCAAAAACTGAGATCCACACCTACCTTCCACTTCTTTCTCCGGTTTTGCCTGAATCGGAAGAGTTGGCCCACCCGTTTGGTCACCCGTTCTCTGGCGGTAAAATGGCCGTAAAACGAGTTTCGGAGCTCGGAATTGGATTCCGTTTGGTCCCGCCACCGACTCCCACCAAACCCGACCACGCCAGCCAAAAATCCCATGCCGCCCCCAAAATGTGAAATTTGGCCGCAATCCGTCTGCTATAGCTCACGGATTTTGGCCTTTTCGGGCGGAAAAATGGGCGCAGGGCCTCCGGAATTATTTTCGCCATTTCTTCGATCGCAAAACAGTACTAGCACCGTGAGGAGGCCCGCGGCCCAGTTCTACCACAACCGGACCAATTCGCGGGCACGTTTCGTCCCCTTTTCGCACCACCGCACGTTCGGTAAATCGGCCGTAAAATGAGGTTCGGACCTCGGAGTCGACTCCCGTCTTCTCCGACGTTCAACTGTCGCACGTATCTAATGCATCACCCCAAAATCCCGCACCGGCCCGGAAACGCGAAATTTGGTCAAGATCCGTGAGCTACAGCAGACGGCCTTGGCCTAGGGGTGGCTGCGTGCCTAGACCTTGGCAGCGGCATGGCTGGGTGCCATGGCCTTGGCCTTGGCCACGGGGTGGCTGCGTGCCTTGGCCTTGGCCACGGGGTGGCTGCGTGCCTTGGCCTTGGCCGCGGGCTGGTTGCGTGCCTTGCTCGAAATGCAGCACATGCTCACGACCAAGGCACGTCGCACACTCTCGCGCACACACAACACACACTTGGGCCGCGCTCCCGGGGCAAGGATAGGGAGCTCGAGCGTGGCCCTGTGCCTTGGCCTTGCCCGCAGGGTGGCCGCGTGCCTTGGCCTTGGCCTTGGCCGCGGGCGAGCATTTGGCACACGGTCCTCGCCGATGCTTCGTATTCTTGGACCAAAAAATGAGATCCACACCTACCTTCCACTTCTTTCTCCGGTTTTGCCTGAATCGGACGAGTTGGCCCACCCGTTTGGGAACCCGTTCTCTGGCGGTAAAATGGCCGTAAAACGAGTTTCGGAGCTCGGAATTGGATTCCGTTTTCTCCCGCCACCAACTCCCACCAAACCCAACCACGCCAGCCAAAAATCCCAGGCCGCCCCCGAAACAAGAAATTTGGCTGCAATCCGTGTGCTATAGCTCACGGATTTTGGCCTTTTCGCACGGAAAAATGGGCGCAGGGCCTCCCGCATTATTTTTGCCATTTCTTCGTGCGTAAAACAGTACTACCACCGTGAGGAGGCCCCCGGCCCAGTTCTACCACAAACGGACCAATTTGCGGTCACGTTTCGTCCCCTTTTCGCACCCCCGCACGTTTCTCCCGCCACCGACTCCCACCAAACCCGACGACGCCAGCCCAAAACGGGAGAAAATGGAATCCAATTCCAAGCTCCGAAACTCGTTTTACGGCCATCTTAGCGGCATCGAACGGGTGCCCAAACGGGTGGGCCAACTCGTCCGATTCAGGCAAAACCGGAGAAAGAAGTGGAAGGTAGGTGTGGATCTCAGTTTTTGGTCCAAGAATAAGAAGAAACGGCGAGGACCGTGTGCTCACATTTTGGCCAAATGCTCGCCCGCGGCCAAGGCCAAGCCACGCAGCCACCCCGCGGCCAACCCCAAGGCACAGGGCCACGCTCAAGCTCCCTATCCTTGCCTCGGGAGCGCGGCCGGAGTGTGTGTTGTGTGTGCGTGAGAGTGTGCGACCTGCCTTGGTCGCGAGCATGTGCTGCATTTCGAGCAAGGCACGGAGCCAGCCCGCGGCCAAGGCCATGGCACCCAGCCAGCCCGCGGCCAAGGCCTAGGCATGCAGCCAGCCCGCGGCCAAGGCCTTCGCACACAGCCACCCCGTGGCCAAGGCCAAGGCCATGGCACGCAGCCACCCCGCGGCCAAGGCCAAGGCCATGGCACGGAGCCACCCCGCGACCAAGGCCAAGGCCGTGTGCTGTAGCTCACGGATCTTGGCCAACTTTCGCGTTTCCGGGGCGGTGCGGGATTTTGGGGTGATGCATTAGATACGTGCGACAGTCGAACGTCGGAAAAGAGGGGAGTCGATTTTGAGGTCCGATCTTCGTTTTACGGCCGATTTCCCGAGGGTGCGGGGTTGCGAAAAGGCGACGAAACGTGCCCTCGAATTGGTCCGATTATGGTAGAACTGGGCCGGGGGCCTCCTCACGGCGCAAGTACTGCTTTCCGCCCGAAGAAATGGCAAAAATAATGCCGGAGGCCCTGCGCCCATTTTTCCGCCAGAAAAGGCCAAAATCCGTGAGCTATAGCACACGGATTGTGGCCAAATTTCGCGTTTCGGGGGTGGCGTGGGATTTTGGGCTGGTGTCGTCGGGTTTGGTGGGAGTCAGTGGCGCGAGAAAACGGAATGCAATTCCGAGCTCCGAAACTCGTTTTACGGCCATCTTAACGGCAGCGAACGGGTGCCCAAACGGGTGGGCCAACGCATCCGATTCAGGCAAAACCGGAGAAAGAAGTGGAAGGTAGGTGTGGATCTCAGTTTTTGGTCGAAGAATACGAAGAAACGGCGAGGACCGTGTGCTCACATTTTGGGCAAATGCTCGCCCGCGGCCAAGGCCAAGCCACGCAGCCACCCCGCGGCCAACGCCAAGGCACAGGGCCACGCTCGAGCTCCCTTTCCTTGCCTCGGGAGCGCGGCCCGAGTGTGTGTTGTTTGTGCATGAGACTGTGCGACCTGCCTTGGTCGTGAGCATGTGCTGCATTTCGAGAAAAGCACGTAGCCAGCCCGCGGCCAAGGCCAAGGCCGAGGCACGCAGCCACCCCGTGGCCAAGGCCTAGGCACGCATCCACCCCGCGGCCAAGGCCATGGCACCCAGCCAGCCCGCGGCCAAGGCCTAGGCATGCAGCCACCCCGAGGCCAAGGCCTTGGCACACAGCCACCCAGTGGCCAAGGCCAAGGCCATGACACCCAGCCACCCCGCGGTCAAGGCCTAGGCACGCAGCCACCCCGCGGCCAAGGCCAAGGCCGTGTGCTGTCGCTCACGGATCTTGGCCAACTTTTGCGTTTCCGGGGCGGTTCGGAATTTTGGGGTGATGCATTAGATACGTGCGACAGTCGAACGTCGGAAAAGAGGGGAGTCGATTTCCAGTTCCGAACCTCGTTTTACGGCCGATTTACCGAGGGTGCGGGGGTGCGAAAAGGGGATGAAACGTGCCCCCGAATTGGTCCGATTGTGGCAGAACTGGGCCGGGGGCCTCCTCACGGTGCAAGTACCGCTTTCCGCTCGAAGAAATGGCAAAAATAATGTGGGAGGCCCTGCGCCCATTTTTCCCCCGGAAAAGGCCAAAATCCGTGAGCTATAGCAGACGGATTGTGGCCAAATTTCGCGTTTCGGGGCGGCGTGGGATTTTGGGCTGGCGTGGTCGGGTTTGGTGGGAGTCGGTGGCCGGAGAAAACGGAATCCAATTCCGAGCTCCGAAACTCGTTTTACGGCCATCTTACCGGCAGCGAACGGGTGCCCAAACGGGTGGGCCCACTCGTCCGATTCAGGCAAAACCGGAGAAAGAAGTGGAAGGAAGGTGTGGATCTCAGTTTTTGGTCCAAGAATACGAAGAAACGGCGAGGACCGTGTGCTCACATTTTGGCCAAATGCTCGCCCGCGGCCAAGGCCAAGCCACGCAGCCACCCCGCGGCCAACGCCAAGGCACAGGGCCACGCTCGAGCAACCTATCCTTGACTCGGGAGCGCGGCCGGAGTGTGTGTTGTGTGTGCGTGAGAGTGTGCGACCTGCCTTGGTCGCGAGCATGTGCTGCATTTCGAGCAAGGCATGGAGCCAGCCCGCGGTCAAGGCCAAGGCACGCGTCCACCCCGCGGCGAAGGCCATGGCACCCAGCCAGCCCGCGCCCAAGGCCTTGCACGCAGCCAGCCCGCGGCCAAGGCCTTGCACGCAGCCACCCCGAGGCCAAGTCCAAGGCCATGGCACGCAGCCACCCCGCGGCCAAGGCCAAGGCCATGGCAAGCAGCCACCACGCGGCCATGGCCAAGCCCGTGTGCTGTAGCTCACGGATCTTGGCGAACTTTCGCGTTTCCGTGGCGGTGCGGGATTTTGGGGTGATGCATTAGATACGTGAGACAGTCGAGCGTTGGAAAAGAGGGGATTCGATTTCGAGGTCCGAACCTCGTTTTACAGCCAATTTACCGAGGGTGCGGGGGTGCGAAAAGGGGACGAAACGTGCCCGCGAATTGGTCCGATTGTGGTAGAACTGGGCCGGGGGCCTCCTCACGGCGCAAGTACTGTTTTTCGCTCAAAGAAATGGCGAAAATAATGCGGGAGGCCCTGCGCCCATTTTTCCCCCGGAAAAGGCCAAAATCCATGAGCTATAGCACACGGATTGTGGCCCAATTTCGCGTTTCGGGGGCGGGGTGGGATTTTGGGCTGGCGTGGTCGGGTTTGGTGGGAGTCGGTGGCGGGAGAAAACGGAATCCAATTCCGAGCTCCGAAACTCGTTTTACGGCCATCTTACCGGCAGCGAACGGGTGCCCAAACGGGTGGGCCCACTCGTCCGATTCAGGCAAACCGGAGAAAGAAGTGGAAGGTAGGTGTGGATCTCAGTTTTTGGTCCAAGAATACGAAGAAACGGCGAGGACCGTGTGCTCACATTTTGGCCAAATGCTCGCCCGCGGCCGAGGCTAAGCCACGCAGCCACCCCGCGGCCAACACCAAGGCACAGGGCCACGTGGGAGCTCCCTATCCTTGCCTCGGGAGCCCGGCCGGAGTGTGTGTTGTGTGTGCGTGAGAGTGTGCGACCTGCCGTGGTCGCGAGCATGTGCTGCATTTCGAGCAAGGCACGGAGCCAGCCCACGGCCAAGGCCAAGGCCGAGGCACGCAGCCACCCCGTGGCCAAGGCCAAGGCACGCGTCCACCCTGCGGCCAAGGCCATGGCACCCAGCAAGCCCGCGGCCAAGGCCATGGCACCCAGCCAGCCCGCGGCCAAGGCCTTGGCACACAGCCACCCGGTGGCCAAGGCCAAGGCCATGGCACGCAGCCACCCCGAGGCCAAGGCCAAGGCCATGGCACGCAGCCACCCCGCGGCCAAGGCCAAGGCCGTGTGCTGTCGCTCACGGATCTTGGCCAACTTTCGCGTTTCCGGGGCGGTGCAGGATTTTGGGGTGATGCATTAGATACGTGCGACAGTCGAACGTCGGAAAACAGGGGAGTCGATTTCGAGGTCCGAACCTCGTCTTACGGCCGATTTACCGAGGGTGCGGGGGTGCGAAAAGGGGACGAAAGGTGCCCTCGAATTGGTCCGATTGTGGTAGAACTGGGCCGGGGGCCTCCTCACGGCGCAAGTACTGCTTTCCGCTTGAAGAAATGGCAAAAATAATGCGGGAGGCCCTGCGCCCATTTTTCCGCCAGAAAAGGCCAAAATCCGTGAGCTATAGCACACGGATTGTGGCCAAATTTCGCGTTTCGGGGGCGGCGTGGGATTTTGGGCTGGCGTGGTCGGGTTTGGTGGGAGTCGGTGGCAGGAGAAAACGGAATCCAATTCCGAGCTCCAAAACTCGTTTTACGGCTATCTTACCGGCAGCGAACGGGTGCCCGAACGGGTGGGCCCACTCGTCCGATTCAGGCAAAAACGGAGAAAGAAGTGGAAGGTAGGTGTGGATCTCAGTTTTTGGTCCAAGAATACGAAGAAATGGCGAGGACCGTGTGCTCACATTTTGGCCAAATGCTCGCCCGCGGCCAAGGGCAAGCTATGCAGCCACCCGGCGGCCAACGCCAAGGCATAGGGCCACGCTCGAGCTCCCTATCCTTGCCTCGGGAGCGTGGCCGGAGTGTGTGTTGCGTGTGTGTGAGAGTGTGCGACCTGCCTTGGTCGCGAGCATATGCTGCATTTCGTGAAAGGCACGTTGCCAGCCCGCGGCCAAGGCCAAGACCGAGGCACGCAGCCACCCCGTGCCCAAGGCCTAGACACGCGTCCACCCCGCGGCCAAGGCCATGGCACCCAGCCAGCCCGCGGCCAAGGCCATGGCACCCAGCCAGCCCGCAGCCAAGGCCTAGGCACGCAGCCACCCCGCGGCCAAGGCCTTGGCACACAGCCACCCGGTGGCCAAGGCCAAGGCCGTGGCACCCAGCCACCCCGCGGCCAAGGCCTAGGCACGCTGCCACCCTCGGCCAAGGCCAAAGCCGTGTGCTGTCGCTCACGGATCTTGGCCAACTTTCGCGTTTCCGGGGCGGTGCGGGATTTTGGGGTGATGCATTAGATACGTGCGACAGTCGAACGTCGGAAAAGAGGGGAGTCGATTTCGAGGTCCGAACCTCGTTTTACTGCCGATTTACCGAGGGTGCGGGGGTGCGAAAAGGGGACGAAACGTGCCCTTGAATTGGTCCGATTGTGGTAGAGGCGGGCCGGGGGCCTCCTCACGGCGCAAATACTACTTTCCGCCCGAAGAAATGGAAAAATAATGCGGGAGGCCCTGCGCCCATTTTTCCGCCAGAAAAGGCCAAAATCCGTGAGCTATAGCACACGGATTGTGGCCAAATTTCGCGTTTCGGGGGCCGCGTGGGATTTTGGGCTGGCGTGGTTGGGTTCGATGGGAGTCGGTGGCGGGAGAAAACGGAATCCAATTCCGAGCTCTGAAACTCGTTTTACGGCCATCTTACCGGCAGCGAACGGGTGCCCAAACGGGTTGGCCAACTCGTCCGATTCAGGCAAAACCGGAGAAAGAAGGTAGGTGTGGATCTCAGTTTTTGGTCCAAGAATACGAAGAAACGGGGAGGAACGTGTGCTCACATTTTGGCCAGATGCTCGCCCGCGGCCAAGGCCAAGCCACGCAGCCACCCCGCGGCCAACCCCAAGGCACAGGGCCACGCTCGAGCTCCCTATCCTTGCCTCGGGAGCCTGGCCCGAGTGTGTGTTGTGTGTGCGTGAGAGTGTGCGACCTGCCTTGGTCGCGAGCATGTGCTGCATTTCGAGCAAGGCACGGAGCCAGCCCGCGGCCAAGGCCAAGGCCGAGGCACGCAGCCACCCCGTGGCCAAGGCCAAGGCACGCGTCCACCCCGCGGCCAAGGCCATGGCACACAGCCAGCCCGCGGCCAAGGCCATGGCACACAGCCAGCCCACGGCAAAGGCCTAGGCACCCAGCCAGCCCGCAGCCAAGGCCTTGGCAGACAGCCACCCGGTGGCCACGGCCAAGGCCATGGCACGCAGCCACCCCGAGGCCAAGGCCAAGGCCATGGCCCGAAGCCACCGCGCGGCTACGGGATTTTGGGATGATGCAATAGATACGTACGACTGTCGAACGTCGGAAAAGAGGGGAGTCGATTTCGAGGTCCGAACCTCGTTTTACGGCCGATTTACCGAGGGTGCGGGGGTGCGAAAAGGGGACGAAACGTGCCCTCGAATTGGTCCGATTGTGGTAGAACAGGGCCGGGGGCCTCCTCACGGGGCAAGTACTGCTTTCCGCTCGAAGAAATGGCAAAAATAATGCGGGAGGCCCTGCGCCCATTTTTCCGCCAGAAAAGGCCAAAATCCGTTAGCTATAGCACACGGATTGTGGCCAAATTTCGCGTTTCGGGGCCAGCGTGGGATTTTGGGCTGGCGTGGTCGGGTTTGATGGGAGTCGGTGGCGGGAGAAAACGGAATCCAATTCCGAGCTCCGAAACTCGTTTTACGGCCATCTTACCGGCAGCGAACGGGTGCCCAAACGGGTGGGCCAAGTCGTCCGATTCAGGCAAAACCGGAGAAAGAAGTGGAAGCTAGGTGTGGATCTCAGTTTTTGGTCCAAGAATACGAAGAAACGGCGAGGACCGTGTGCTCACATTTTGGCCAAATGCTCGCCCGCGGCCAAGGCCAAGCCACGCAGCCACCCCGCGGCCAACGCCAAGGCACAGGGCCACGCTCGACCTCCCTATCCTTGCCTCGGGAGCCCGGCCCGAGTGTGTGTTGTGTGTGTGTGAGAGTGTGCGACCTGCCTTGGTCGCGAGCATGTGCTGCATTTCGAGCAAGGCACGGAGCCAGCCCGCGGCCAAGGCCAAGGCCGAGGCACGCAGCCACCCCGTGGCCAAGGCCAAGGCACGCGTCCACCCCGCGGCCAAGGCCATGGCACCCAGCCAGCCCGCGGCCAAGGCCATGGCACCCAGCCAGCCCGCGGCCAAGGCCTAGGCACGCAGCGAGCCCGCGGCCAAGGCCTTGGCACGCAGCCACCCCGAGGCCAAGGCCAAGGCCATGGCACGCAGCCACCCCGCGGCCAAGGCAAAGGCCGTGTGCTGTAGCTCACGGATCTTGGCCAACTTTTGCGTTTCCGGGGCGGTGCGGGATTTTGGGGTGATGCATTAGATACGTGCGACAGTCGAGCTTTGGAAAAGAGGGGAGTCGATTTCGAGGTCCAAACCTCGTATTACGGCCGATTTACCGAGGGTGCGGCGGTGCGAAAAGGGGACGAAACTTGCCCGCGAATTGGTCCAATTGTGGTAGAACTGCGCCGGGGGCCTCCTCACGGCGCAAGTGTTTTCCACTTGAAGAAATGGCAAAAATAATGCGGGAGGCACTGCGCCCATTTTTCCCCCGGAAAAGGCAAAAATCCGTGAGCTATAGAACACGGATTGTGGCGAAATTTCGCGTTTTGGAGGCGGCGGGAGAAAACGGAATCCAATTCTGAGCTCCGAAACTCGTTTTACGGCCATCTTACCAGCAGCGAATGGGTACCCAAACGGGTGGGCCCACTCGTCCGATTCAGGAATAACCGGAGAAAGAAGTGGAAGGTAGGTGTGGATCTCAGTTTTTGGTCCAAGAATACGAAGAAACGGCGAGGACCGTGTGCTCACATTTTGGCCAAATGCTCGCCCGCGGCCAAGGCCAAGCCAGGCAGCCACCCCGCGGCCAACGCCAAGGCACAGGGCCACGCTCGACCTCCCTATCCTTGCCTCGGGAGCCCGGCCCGAGTGTGTGTTGTGTGTGCGTGAGAGTGTGCGACCTGCCTTGGTCGCGAGCATGTGCTGCATTTCGAGCAAGGCACGGAGCCAGCCCGCGGCCAAGGCCAAGGCCAAGGCCGAGGCACGCAGCCACCCCGTGGCCAAGGCCAAGGCACGCGTCCACCCCGCGGCCAAGGCCATGGCACCCAGCCAGCCCGCGGCCAAGGCCATGGCACCCAGCCAGCCCGCGGCCAAGGCCTAGGCACGCAGCCAGCCCGCGGCCAAGGCCTTGGCACGCAGCCACCCCGAGGCCAAGGCCAAGGCCATGGCACGCAGCCACCCCGCGGCCAAGGCCAAGGCCGTGTGCTGTAGCTCACGGATCTTGGCCAACTTTTGCGTTTCCGGGGCGGTGCGGGATTTTGGGGTGATGCATTAGATACGTGCGACAGTCGAGCGTTGGAAAAGAGGGGAGTCGATTTCGAGGTCCGAACCTCGTTTTACGGCCGATTTACCGAGGGTGCGAGGGTGCGAAAAGGGGACGAAACTTGCCCGCGAATTGGTCCAATTGTGGTAGAACTGCGCCGGGGGCCTCCTCACGGCGCAAGTGTTTTCCACTTGAAGAAATGGCAAAAATAATGCGGGAGGCACTGCGCCCATTTGTCCCCCGGAAAAGGCAAAAATCCGTGAGCTATAGAACACGGATTGTGGATTGTGTTTCGGGGCGGCATGGGATTTTGGGCTGGCGTCGTCTGGTTTTGGAGTCGGCGGCGGGAGAAAACGGAATCCAATTCTGAGCTCCGAAACTCGTTTTACGGCCATCTTACCGGCAGCGAACGGATGCCCAAACGGGTGGGCCCACTCGTCTGATTCAGGAATAACCGGAGAAAGAAGTGGAAGGTAGGTGTGGATCTCAGTTTTTGGTCCAAGAATACGAAGAAACGGCGAGGACCGTGTGATCACATTTTGGCCAAATGCTCGGCCGCGGCCAAGGCAAAGCCATGCAGCCACCCCGCGGCCAACGCCAAGCAACAGGGCCACGCTCGAGCTCCCTATCCTTGCCTTGGGAGAGCGGCCGGAGTGTGTGTTGTGTGTCCGTGAGAGTGTGCGACCTGCCTTGGTCGCGAGCATATGCTGCATTTCGGGAAAGGCACGTAGCCAGCCCGCGGCCAAGGCCAAGGCCGAGGCACGCAGCCACCCCGTGGCCAAGGCCTAGGCACGCGTCCACCCCCCGGCCAAGGCCATGGCACCCAGCCAGCCCGCGGCCAAGGCCTAGGCACGCAGCCACCCCGCGGCCAAGGCCTTGGCACACAGCCACCCGGTGGCCAAGGCCTAGGCACGCGTCCACCCCGTGGCCAAGGCCATGGCACCCAGCCAGCCCGCGGCCAAGTCCTAGGCACGCAGCCACCCCGCAGCCAAGGCCTTGGCATACAGCCACCCTGTGGCCAAGGCCAAGGCCATGGCACGCAGCCACCCTGCAGCCAAGGCCTAGGCACGCTGCCACCCCGCAGCCAAGGGCAAGGCCGTGTGCTGCGCTCACGGATGTTGGCCAACTTTCGCGTTTCCGGGGCGTTGCGGGATTTTGGGGTGATGCATTAGATACGTACGACAGTCGAACGTCGGAAAAGAGGGCAGTCGATTTCGAGGTCCGAACCTCGTTTTACGGCCGATTTACCGAGGGTGCGGGGGTGCGAAAAGGAGATTAAAAGTGCCCTCGAATTGGTCCGATTCTGGTAGAACTGGGCCGGGGGCCTCCTCACGCACAAGTACTGCTTTCCCCTCAACGAAATGGCAAAAATAATGCGGGAGGCCCTGCGCCCATTTTTCCGCCAGAAAAGGCCAAAATCCGTGAGCTATAGCAGACGGATTGTGGCCAAATTTCGTGTTTCGGGGCGGCATGGGATTTTGGGCTGACGTCGTCGGGTTTGGTGGGAGTCGGTGGCAGGAGAAAACAGAATCCAATTCCGAGCTCCGAAACTCGTTTTACGGCCATCTTACCGGCAGCGAACGGGTGCCCAAACGGGTGGGCCAACTCGTCCGATTCAGGAAAAACTGGAGAAAGAAGTGGAAGGTAGGTGTGGATCTCAATTTTTGGTCCAAGAATACGAAGAAACGGCGAGGACCGTGTGCTCACATTTTGGCAAAATGCTCGCCCGCGGCCAAGGCCAAGCCACGCAGCCACCCCGCGGCCAACGCCAAGGCACAGGGCCACGCTCGAGCTCCCTATCCTTGCCTCGGGAGCACGGCCGGAGTGTGTATTGTGTGTGTGTGAGAGTGTGCGACCTGCCTTGGTCGTGAGCATATGCTGCATTTCGAGAAAGGCACGTAGCCAGCCCGCAGCCAAGGCCGAGGCACGCAGCCACCCCGAGGCCAAGGCCTAGGCACGCAGCCACCCCGAGGCCAAGGCCTAGGCACGCAGCCACCCCGAGGCCAAGGCCTAGGCACGCGTCCACCCCCCAGCCAAGGCCATGGCACCCAGCCAGCCTGCGGCCAAGGCCTAGGCACACAGCCACCCCACGGCCAAGGCCTTGGTACACAGCCACCCGGTGGCCAAGGCCAAGGCCATGGCACCCAGCCAACCCGCGGCCAAGTCCGAGGCACGCAGCCACCCCGTGGCCAAGGATCTTGGCCAACTTTTGCGTTTCCGGGGCGGTGCGGGATTTTGGGGTGATGCATTAGATACGTGCGACAGTCGAGCGTTGGAAAAGAGGGGAGTCGATTTCGAGGTCCGAACCTCGTTTTACGGCCGATTTACCGAGGGTGCGGGGGTGCGAAAAGGGGACGAAACGTGCCCGCGAATTGGTCCGATTGTGGTAGAACTGGGCCGGGGGCCTCCTCACGGCGTAAGTACTGTTTTCCGCTCGAAGAAATGGCAAAAATAATTATGGAGGCCCTGCGCCCATTTTGCCCCCGGAAAAGGCCAAAATCCGTGAGCTATAGCACACGGATTGTGGCCAAATTTCGCGTTTGGGGGGCGGCGTGGGATTTTGAGCGGGCGTCGTCCGGTTTGGTGGGAGTCGGCGGCGGGAGAAAACAGAATCCAATTCCAAGCTCCGAAACTCGTTTTACGGCCATCTTACCGGCAGCGAACGGGTGCCCAAACGGGTGGGCCAACTCGTCCGATTCAGGCAAAACTGGAGAAAGAAGTGGAAGGTAGGTGTGGATCTCAATTTTTGCTCCAAGAATACGAAGAACCGGCGAGGACCGTGTGCTCACATTTTGGCAAAATGCTCGTCCGCGGCCAAGGCCAAGCCACGCAGCCACCCCGCGGCCAACGTCAAGGCACAGGGCCACGCTCGAGCTCCCTACCCTTGCCTCGGGAGCACGGCCGGAGTGTGTATTGTGTGTGCGTGAGAGTGTGCGACCTGCCTTGGTCGCGAGCATATGCTTCATTTCGAGAAAGGCACGTAGCCAGCCCGCGGCCAAGGCCAAGGCCGAGGCACGCAGCCACCCCGAGGCCAAGGCCTAGGCACGCGTCCACCCCCCGGCCACGGCCATGGCACCCAGCCAGCCAGCGGCCAAGGCCAAGGCACGCAGCCACCCCGTGGCCAAGGCCATGGCACGCGTACACCCCGCGGCCAAGGCCATGGCACCCAGCCAGCCCGCGGCCAAGGCCATGGCACCCAGCCAGCCCACGGCCTAGGCCTAGGCACGCAGCCAGCCCGCGGCCAACGCCATGGCACACAGCCACCCCGAGGCCAAGGCCAAGGCCATGGCACGCAGCCACCCCGCGCCCAAGGCAAAGGCCGTGTGCTGTAGCTCACGGATCTTGGCCAACTTTCGCGTTTCCGGGTCGGTGCTGGATTTTGGGGTGATGCATTAGATACGTGCGACAGTCGAGCGTTGGAAAAGAGGGGAGTCGATTTTGAGGTCCGTATCTCTTTTTACGGCCGATTTACCGAGGGTGCGGGGGTGCGAAAAGGGGACGAAACTTGCCCGCGAATTGGTCCGATTGTGGTAGGACTGGGCCGGGGGCCTCCTCACGGCACAAGTACTTCTTTCCGCTCGAAGAAATGGCAAAAATAATACGGGAGGCCCTGCGCCCATTTTTCAGCCAGAAAAGACCAAAATCCGTGAGCTATAGCACACGGATTGTGGCCAAATTTAGCATTTCGTGGGCGGCGTGGGATTTTGGGCTCGCGTGGTCGGGATTGGTGGGAGTCGGTGGCGGGAGAAAACGGAATCCAATTCCGAGCACTGAAACTCGTTTTACGGCCATCTTACCGGCAGCGAACGGGTGCCCAAACGGGTTGGCCCACTTGTCCGATTCAGGCAAAACCGGAGAAAGAAGTGGAATGTAGGTGTGGATCTCAGTTTTTGGTCCAAGAATATGAAGAAACGGCGAGGACCGTGTGCTCACATTTTGGCCAAATGCTCGCCCGCGGCCAAGGCCAAGCTGTCCAGCCACCCCGCGGCCAACGCCAAGGCACAGGGCCATGCTCGAGCTCCCTATCCTTGCCTCGGGAGCGTGGCCGGAGTGCGTGTTGTGTGTGCGTCAGAGTGTACGACCTGCCTTGGTCGCGAGCATTTGCTGCATTTCGAGAAAGGCACGGAGCCAGCCCGCGGCCAAGGCCCAGGCCTAGGCACGCAGCCACCCCGTGGCCAAGGCCTTAACACACAGCCACCCGGTGGCAATTGCGAAGGCCATGGCACCCAGCCACCCTGTGGCCAAGGCCTTGGCACACAGCCACCCGGTGGCCAATGCCAAGGCCATGGCACCCAGCCACCCCGCGGCCGGAGTGCGTGTTGTGTGTGCGTGATAGTGTGCGGCCTGCCTTGGTCACGAGCATGTGCTCCATTTCGACCAAGGCACGGAGCCAGCCCGCGGCCAAGGCACGCAGCCACCCCGTGGCCAAGGCCAATGCACGTGTACACCCCGCGGCCAAGGCCATGGCACCCAGCCAGCCCGCGGCCAAGGCCATGGCACCCAGCCAGCCCACGGCCTAGGCCTAGGCACGCAGCCAGCCCGCGGCCAAGGCCATGAAACGCAGCCACCCCGACGGCAAGGCCAAGACCATGGCACACAGCCACCCCGCGGCCAAGGCCTAGGCACGCAGCCACCCCGCGGCCAAGGCCTTGGCACGCAGCCACCCCACGGCCAAGGCCAAGGCCATGGCACGCAGCCACCCCGCTGCCAAGGCCAAGGCCATGGCACGCAGCCACCCCGCGGCCAAGGCCAAGGCCGTGTGCTGTAGCTCACGGATCTTGGCCAACTTTTGCGTTTCTTGGGTGGTGCGGGATTTTGGGGTGACGCATTAGATACGCGCGACAGTCGAGCGTTGGAAAAGAGGGGGGTCAATTTTGAGGTCCGAACCTCGCTTTACGGCCGATTTACCGAGGGTGCGGGGGTGCGAAAAGGGGTCGAAACGTGCCCGCGAATTGGTCCGATTGTGGTAGAACTGGGCCGGGGGCCTCCTCATGGCACAAGTACTGTTTTCCGCTCGAAGAAATGGCGAAAATAATGCGGGAGGCCCTGCGCCCATTTTTCCCCCGGAAAAGGCCAAAATCCGTGAGCTATAGAAAATAATGCAGCACGTGCTCGCGACCAAGGCAGGTTGCACACTCTCACGCATACACAACACACACTCGGGCCGCGCTCCCGAGACAAGGATAGGGAGCTCGAGCGTGGCCCTGTGCCTTGGCGTTGGCCGCGGGGTGGCTTCGTGGCTTGGCATTGGCCGCGGGCGAGCATTTGGCCAAAATGTGAGCACACGGTCCTCGCCGTTTCTTCGTATTCTTGGACCAAAAACTGAGATCCACACCTACCTTCCACTTCTTTCTCCGGTTTTGCCTGAATCGGACGAGTGGGCCCACCCGTTTGGGCACCCGTTCGCTGCCGGTAAGATGGCCGTAAAACGAGTTTCGGAGCTCGGAATTGGATTCCGTTTTCTCCCGCCACCGACTCCCACCAAAACCCGACCACGCCAGCCCAAAATCCCATGGCGCCACCGAAACGAGAAATTGGCCACAATCCGTGCGCTATAGCTCACGGATTTTGGCCTTTTTCGGGGGAAAAATGGGCGCAGGGCCTCCCGCATTATTTTCACCATTTCTTCGGGCGGAAAACAGTACTTGCGCCGTGAGGAGGCCCCCGGCCCAGTTCTACCACAATCGGACCAATTCGGGGGCAGGTTTCGTCCCCTTTTCGCACCCCCGCACCCTCGGTAAATCGGCCGTAAAACGAGGTTCGGACCTCGAAATCGACTCCCCTGTTTTCCAACGCTTGACTGTCGCACGTATCTAATGCATCACCCCAAAATCCCGCACCGCCCCGGAAACGCGAAAGTTGGCCAAGATCCGTGAGCTACAGCACACGGCCTTGGCCTTGGCCGCGGGGTGGCTGCGTGCCATGGCCTTGGCCTTGGCCGCGGGGTGGCTGCGTGCCATGGCCTAGGCCTTGGCCGCGGGCTGGCTGGGTGCCATGGCCTTGGCCGCGGGGTGGACGCGTGCCTTGGCCTTGGCCACGGGGTGGCTGCGTGGCTCGGCCTTGGCCTTGGCCGCGGGCTGGCTCCGTGCCTTGCTCGAAATGCAGCACATGCTCACGACCAAGGCAGGTCGCACACTCTCACGCACACACAACACACACTCGGGTCGCCCTCCCGAGGCAAGGATAGGGAGCTCGAGCGTGGCCCTGTGCCTTGGCGTTGGCCGTGGGGTGGCTGCGTTGCTTGGCCTTGGCCGCGGGCGAGCATTTGGCCAAAATGTGAGCACACGGTCCTCGCCGTTTCTTCGTATTCTTGGACCAATAACTGAGATCCACACCTACCTTCCACTTCTTTCTCCAGTTTTGCCTGAATCGGACGGGTTGGCCCACCCGTTTGGCCACCGGTTCGCTGCCGGTAAGATGGCCGTAAAATGAGTTTCGGAGCTCGGAATTGGATTCCGTTTTCTCCCGCCACCGACTCCGACCAAACCCGACCACGCCAACCCAAAATCCCATCCGCCCCGAAACGAGAAATTGGCCACAATCCGTGTGCTATAGCTCACGGATTTTGGCCTTTTCGGGGGAAAATGGGCGCAGGGCCTCCCGCATTATTTTTCCCATTTCTTCAAGTGGAAAACAGTACTTACGCCGTGAGGAGGCCCCCGCCCAGTTCTACCACAATCGACCAATTCGGGGCAGGTTTCGTCCCCATTTCGCACCCCGCGCCCTCGGTAAATCGGCCAAAACGAGGTTCGACCTCGAAATCGACTCCCCTCTTTTCCAACGCTGACTGTCGACGTATCTAATGCATCACCCCAAAATCCCGCACCACCCCGAAACGAAAAAGTTGGCCAAGATCCGTGAGCGACAGCACACGGCCTTGGCCTTGGCCGGGTGGCGCGCCTTGGCTGGCCTTGGCCTTGGCCGCGGGTGGCTGGGTGGCCTTGGCGCGGGTGGCTGCGTGCCATGGCCTTGGCCACGGGTGGCTGGGTGCCATGGCCTTCGGGTGGCCTTGGCCTTGGCCACGGGGTGGCTGCGTGGCTCGGCCTTGGCCTTGGCCGCGGGCTGGCTCCGTGCCTTGCTCGAAATGCAGCACATGCTCACGACCAAGGCAGGTCGCACACTCTCACGCACACACAACACACACTCGGGTCGCCCTCCCGAGGCAAGGATAGGGAGCTCGAGCGTGGCCCTGTGCCTTGGCGTTGGCCGTGGGGTGGCTGCGTTGCTTGGCCTTGGCCGCGGGCGAGCATTTGGCCAAAATGTGAGCACACGGTCCTCGCAGTTTCTTCATATTCTTGGACCAATAACTGAGATCCACACCTACCTTCCACTTCTTTCTCCGGTTTTGCCTGAATCGGACGGGTTGGCCCACCCGTTTGGCCACCGGTTCGCTGCCGGTAAGATGGCCGTAAAATGAGTTTCGGAGCTCGGAATTGGATTCCGTTTTCTCCCGCCACCGACTCCGACGAAACCCGACGACCCCAGCCCAAAATCCCACTCCGCCCCCGAAACGCGAAATTTGGCCACAATCCGTGTGCTATAGCTCACGGATTTTGGCCTTTTCTGGCAGAAAAATGGGCGCAGGGCCTCCCGCATTATTTTTCCCATTTCTTCAAGCGGAAAGCAGTACTTACGCCGTGAGGAGGCCCCCGGCCCAGTTCTACCACAATCGACCACCCGAGGGCACGATCGTCCCCTTTTCGCACCCCCGCACCTCGGTAAATCGGCCAGAAACGAGGTTCGACCTCAAATCGACTCCTCTCTTTTCCAACGCTCGACTCGTCGACGTATCTAATACATCACCCCAAAATCCCGCACCGCCCGGAAACGCGAAAGTTGGCCAAGATCCGTGAGCTGCAGCACACAGCCACGCCTTGGCCGGGGTGGCTGCGTGCCATGGCCTTGGCCTTGGCCTGGGTGGCTGCATGCTATGGCTTTGGCCTTGGCCTCGGGTGGCTGCGTGCGTGCCAAGGCCTTGGCCCGGGGCTGCGTGCCTAGGCCTTGGCCGCTGGCTGGCTGGGTGCCATGGCCTTGGGCGGGGTGGACGGTGCCTTGGCCTTGGCCACGGGCTGGCTGCGTGCCTCGGCCTTGGCCTTGGCCGCGGGCTGGCCCGTGCCTTGCTCGAAATGCAGCACATGCTCGCGACCAAGGCAGGTCGCACACTCTCACGCACACACACACACACTCTGGCCACGCTCCCGAGGCAAGGATAGGGAGCTCGAGCGTGGCCCCGTGCCTTGGCGTTGGCCGCGGGTGGCTGCGTGGCTTGGCCTTGGCCGCGGGCGAGCATTTGCCAAAATGTGAGCACACGGTCCTCGCCGTTTCTTCGTATTCTTGAACCAAAAACTGAGATCCACACCTACCTTCCACTTCTTTCTCCGGTTTTGCCTGAATCGGACGAGTGGCCCACCCGCTTGGGCACCCGTTCGCTGCCGGTAAGATGGCCGTAAAACGAGTTTCGAGCTCGGAATTGCATTCCGTTTTCTCCAGCCACCGACTCCCATCAAACCCGACACGCCAGCACAAAATCCCACGACGCCCGAACGCGAAATTTGGCCACAATCCGTGTGCTATAGCTCACGGATTTTGGCCTTTTCTGGCGGAAAATGGGCGCAGGGCCTCCCGCATTATTTTTGCCATTTCTTCGAGCAGAAAGCAGTACTTGCGCAGTGAGGAGGCCCCCGCCCAGTTCTACCACAATCGGACCAATTTGAGGGCACTTTCGTCCCCTTTTCGCACCCCGCACCCTCGGTAAATCAGCCAGAAAAACGAGGTTCGACCTCGAAATGACTCCCTCTTTTCCAACGCTCGACTGTCGCGACGTATCTAATGCATCACCCCAAAATCCCACACCGCCCGAAACACGAAAGTTGGCCAAGATCCGTGAGCGCAGCACATGGCCTTGGCCTTGGCCGCGGGTGGCTGCGGGTGGGCTTGGCCTTGGCCGCGGGTGGCTGCCTATGGCTTTGGCCTTGGCCTGGGTGGCTGTGCCAAGGCCTTGGCCGCGGGCTGGCGTGCCTAGGCCTTGGCCGCGGGCTGGCTGGGTGCCATGGCCTTGGCCGCGGGTGGGCGTGCCTTGGCCTTGGCCACGGGTGGTGCGTGCCTCGGCCTTGGCCTTAGCTGCGGGCTGGCCACGTGCCTTTCTCGAAATGCAGCATATGCTCGCGACCAAGGCAGGTCGCACTCTCTCACGCACACACACACACACTTGGGCCGCGCTCCCGAGGCAAGGATAGGGAGCTCGACCGTGGCCCTGTGCCTTGGCGTTGGCCGCGGGTGGCTGCATGGCTTGGCCTTGGCCGCGGGCGAGCATTTGGCCAAAATGTGAGCACACGGTCCTCACCGTTTCTTCGTATTCTTGACCAAAAACTGAGATCCACACCTACCTTCCACTTCTTTCTCCGGTTTTGCCTGAATCGGACGAGTGGGCCCGCCCGCTTGGGCACCCGTCGCTGCCGGTAAGATGGCCGTAAAACGAGTTTCGAGCTCGGAATTGCATTCCGTTTTCTCCAGCCACCGACTCCCACCAAACCCCGACACGCCAGCACAAAATCCCACGACGCCCGAACGCGAAATTTGGCCACAATCGTGTGCTATAGCTCACGGATTTGGGCCTTTTCTGGCGGAAAATGGGCGCAGGGCCTCCCGCATTATTTTTGCCATTTCTTCGAGTGGAAAGCAGTACTTGCGCCGTGAGGAGGCCGCCCAGTTCTACCACAATCGACCAATTTGAGGGCACCTTTCGTCCCCTTTTCGCACCCCGCACCCTTGGTAAATCGGGCCGTAAAACGAGGTTCGACCTCGAAATTGACTGGGTGCCTTTCCGACGCTCGACTGTCGACGATCTAATGCATCACCCCAAAATCCCGCACGTAAAATGGCTGTTAAACGAGTTTCGAGCTTGGAATTGGATTCTGTTTTCTCCCGCCACCGACTCCCACCAAACCCGACCACGCCAGCCAAAAATCCCACGCCGCCCCCGAAACACGAAATTTGGCGGCCCGAGTGTGTGTTGTGTGTGCATGACAGTGTGCGACCTGCCTTGGTCACGAGCATGTGCTGCATTTCGAGCAAGGCACGGAGCCAGCCCGTGGCCAAGGCCAAGGCCGAGGCACGCAGCCACCCCGTGGCCAAGGCCAAGGCACGCGTCCACCCCGCGGCCAAGGCCATGGCACCCAGCCAGCCCGCGGCCAAGGCCATGGCACCCAGCCAGCCCGCGGCCAAGGCCTTGGCACGCAGCCACCCCGAGGCCAAGGCCAAGGCCATGGCACGCAGCCACCCCGGGGCCAAGGCCAAGGCCGTGTGCTGTAGCTAACTGATCTTGTCCAACTTTCGCGTTTCCAGGGCGGTGCGGGATTTTGGGGTGATGCATTAGATACGTGCGACAGTCGAGCGTTTGGAAAAGAGGGGAGTCAATTTCGAGGTCCGAACCTCGTTTTACGGCCGATTTACCGAGGGTGCGGGGGTGCGAAAAGGGAACGAAACGTGCCCGCGAATTGGTCCGATTGTGGTAGAACTGGGACGGGGGCCTCCTGACGGCGCAAGTACTGTTTTCCGCTCGAAGAAATGGCGAAAATAATGCGGGAGGTCCTGCGCCCATTTTTCCCCCGGAAAAGGCCAAAATCAGTGAGCTATAGCACACGGATTGTGGCAAAATTTCGCGTTTCGGGGGCGGCGTGGGATTTTGGGCTGGCGTCGTCGGGTTTGGTGGGAGTTGGTGGCTGGAGAAAACGGAATCCAATTCCAAGCTCCGAAACTCGTTTTACGGCCATCTTACCGGCAGCGAATGGGTGCCCAAAAGGTTGGGCCCACTCGTCCGATTCAGGCAAAACCGGTGAAAGAAGTGGAAGGTAGGTGTGGATCTCAGTTTTTGGTCCAAGAATACGAAGAAACGGCGAGGACCATGAGCTCACATTTTGGCCAAATGTGCTCACATTTTGGCCAAATGCTCGCCCGCGGCCAAGGCCAAGCCACGCAGCCACCCCGCGGCCAACGCCAAGGCACAGGGCCACGCTCGAGCTCCCTATCATTGCCTCGGGAGCGCGGCCCGAGTGTGTCTTGTGTGTGCGTGAGAGTGTGCGACCTGCCTTGGTCGCGAGCATGTGCTGCATTTCGAGCACGGCATGGAGCAAGCCCGCGGCGAAGGCCAAGGCCAAGGCACGCAGCCACCCCGTGGCCAAGGCCTAGGCACGGGTCCACCCCGCGGCCAAGGCACTTAGCCAACCCGCGGCCAAGGCCTTGGCACACAGCCACCCGGTGGCCAAGGCCAAGGCCATGGCACCCAGCCACCCCGCGGCCAAGGCGTAGGCACGCAGCCACCCTGCGGCCAAGGCCAAGGCCGTGTGCTGTCCCTCACGGATCTTGGCCAACTTTCGCGATTCCGTGGCGGTGCGGGATTTTGGGGTGATGCATTAGATACGTTCAACAGTCGATCGTCAGAAAAGAGGGGAGTCGATTTCGAGGTCCGAACCTCATTTTACGGCCGATTTACCGAGGGTGCGGGAGTACGAAAAGGGGACAAAACGTGCCCTCGAATTGGTCCAATTGTGGTAGAACTGGGCCGGGGGCCTCCTGACCGCGCAAGTACTGCTTTCTGCTCGAAGAAATGATAAAAATAATACGGGAGGCCCTGCACCCATTTTTCCGCCAGGAAAGGCCAAAATCCATGAGCTATAGCACACGGATTGTGGCCAAATTTCGCGTTTCGGGGGCGGCGTGGGATTTTGGGCTGGCGTCGTCGGGTTTGGTGGGAGTCGGTGGCGGGAGAAAACAGAATCCAATTCCGAGCTCCGAAACTCGTTTCACGGCCATCTTACCGGCAGCGAACGGGTGCCCAAACTGGTGGGCCCACTCGTCCGATTCAGGCAAAACCGGAGAAAGAAGTGGAAGGTAGGTGTGGATATCAGTTTTTGGTCCAAGAATACGAAGAAACGGTGAGGACCGTGTGCTGACATTTTGGCCAAATGCTCGCCCGCGGCCAAGGCCAAGCCACGCAGCCACCCCGCGGCCAACGCCAAGGCACAGGGCCACGCTCGAGCTCCCTATCATTGCCTCGGGAGCGCGGCCGGAGTGTGTGTTGTGTGTGCGTGAGAGTGTGCGACCTGCCTTGGTCGCGAGCATATGCTGCATTTCGAGAAAGGCACGTAGCCACCCGCGGCCAAGGCCAGGGCCGAGGCACGCAGCCACCCCGTGTCCAAGGCCTAGGCACGCGTCCAGCCCGCGGCCAAGGCCATGGCACCCAGCCAGCCCGCGGCCAAGGCCTAGGCACGCAGCCAGCCCGCGGCCAAGGCCTAGGCACGCAGCCAGCCCGCGGCCAAGGCCTTAACATGCAGCCACCCCGCGGCCAAGGCCTTGGCACACAGCCACCCGGTGGCCAAGGCCAAGGCCATGGCACCCAGCCACCCCGCGGCCAAGGCCTAGGCACGCAGCCACCCCGCGGCCAAGGGCTAGGCACGCAGCCACGCCGCGGCCATGGCCTAGGCACGCAGCCACCCCGCGGCCATGGCCTAGGCACGCAGCCACCCCACGGCCAAGGCCGTGTGCTGTAGCTCTCGGATCTTGGCCAACTTTCGCATTTCCGGGGCGGTGCGGGATTTTGGGGTGATGCATTACATACGTGCGGCAGTCGAACGTCGGAGAAGACTGCAGTCGATTATGAGGTCCGAACCTCGTTTTACGGCCGATTTACCGAACGTGCGGGGGTGCGAAAAGGGGACGAAATGTGCCCGCGAATTGGTCCGGTTGTGGTAGAACTGGGCCGGGGGCCTCCTCACGGTGCTAGTACTGTTTTCCGCTCGAAGAAATGGCGAAAATATGGGGGAGGCCCTGCGCCCATTTTTCCTCCCGAAAAGGCCAAAATCCGTGGGCTATAGCACACGGATTGCGGCCAAATTTCGCGTTTCGGGGGGCGGTGTGGGATTTTTGGCTGCCAGGGTCGGGTTTGGTGGGAGTCGGTGGCGGGAGAAAACGGCATCCAATTCCGAGCTCTGAAACTCGTTTTACAGCCATTTTACCGCCAAAGAACGGGTGCCCAAACGGGTGGGCCAACTCGTCCGATTCAGGAAAAACAGAAGAAAGAAGTGGAAGGTAGGTGTGGATCTCAGTTTTTGGTCCAAGAATACGAAGTAACGGCGAGGACCGTGTGCTCACATTTTGGCAAAATGCTCGCCTGCGGCCACGGCCAAGGCCAAGGCCAAGGCCCTGGCAACCAGCCTAGGCACGTAGCCACCCGGCGGCCAAGGCCAAGGCCATGGCAACCAGCCACCCCGCTGCCAAGGCCTAGGCACGCAGCCACCCCATGGCCAAGGCCAAGGCCTTGGCACCCAGCCACCACGCGGCCAACGCCTAGGCACGCAGCCACCCCGCGGCCAAGGCCGTGTGCTGTAGCTCACGGATCTTGGCCAACTTTCGCGATTCCGGGGCGGGGCGTATTTTGGGGTGATGCATTAGATACGTGCGACAGTCGAATGTCGGAGAAGATGGGAGTCGATTCCGAGGTCCGAACCTCGTTTTACGTCTGATTTTCCGAACCTGCGAGGGTGCGAAAAGCGGACGAAACGTGCCCGCGAATTGGTCCGGTTGTGGTAGAACTGGGCCGGAGGCCGCCTCACGGTGCTAGTACTGTTTTCCTCTCAAAGAAATGGCGAAAATAATGCGGGAGGCCCTGCGCCCATTTTTCTGCTAGAAAGGGCCAAAATCCGTGATTTATAGCACACGGATCGCGTTTCGGGGGCGGCGTTGGATTTTTGGCGGGCATGGTCGGGTTTGGTGGGAGTCGGTGGCGGGAGAAAACTGAATCCAATTTCGACCTCCGAAACTCGTTTTACGGCCATTTTGCCGCCAGAGAACGGGTGCCCAAACGGGTGGGCCAACTCGTCGGATTCAGGCAAAACCGTAGAAAGAAGTGGAAGGTAGATGTGGATCTCAGTTTTTGGTCCAAGAATACGAAGCAACGGCGAGGACCGTGTGCTCACATTTTGGCCAAATGATCGCGCAAGGCCAAGGCCAATGCCACCCCACGCCAAGGCCAGGCCAAGGCAGGCCAAGGCCAAGGCACGCGGCCACCCCACGGCCAAGGCACGCGGCCACCCCACGGCCAAGGCCAAGGCACAGGGCCACACTCGAGCTCCCTATCGTTGCCCCGGGAGTGCGGCCCAAGTGTGTGTTCTGTGTGCGTGAGACTGTGCGACGTGCCTTGGTCGCGCGCAGGTGCTGCATTTCGAGGAAGGCACGCAGCCAGCCCGCGGCCAAGGCCAAGGCACGCAGCCACCCCGCGGCCAAGGGCAAGGCCATGCCAACCAGCCACCCCGCGGCCAAGGCCAATGCCATGGCACCCAGCCACCCCGCAGCCAAGTCCTAGGCACGCAGCCACCCCGTGGCCAAGGCCAAGGCCAAGGCACGCGGCCACCCCGCGGCCAAGGCCAAGGCACAGGGCCACGCTCGAGCTCCCTATCCTTGCCCCGGGAGCGCGGCCCAAGTGTGTATTGTGTGAGCGCGAGAGTGTGCGACGTGCCTTGGTTGTGAGCATGTGCTGCATTTCGAGCATGGTACGCAGCCAGCCCGCGGCCAAGGCCAAGGCACGCAGCCACCCCGCGGCAAAGGCCAAGGCCATGACACCCAGGCACCCCGCGGCCAAGGCCTAGGCACGCAGCCACCCCGCAGCCAAGGCAGTGTGCTGTAGCTCACGGATCTTGGCCAACTTTCGCGTTTCCGGGGCGGTGCGGGATTTTGGGGTGATGCATTAGATACGTGCGACAGTCGAACGTCGGAGAAGACGGGAGTCGATTCCGAGGTCCGAACCTCATTTTACGGTCGATTTACCGAACGTGCGGGGGTGCGAAAACGGGCCGAAACATGCCCGCGAATTGGTCCGGTTGTGGTAGAACTGGGCCGGGGGCCTCCTCACGCTGCTAGTACTGTTTTGCGCTCGAAGAAATGGCGAAAATAATGCGGGAGGCCCTGCGCCAATTTTTCCGCCAGAAAAGGCCAAAATCCGCGGGCTGGCTGCCTGCCTAGGCCTTGGCCGCGGGCTGGGTGTGTGCCATGGCCTTGGCCGCGGGGTGGACGCGTGCCTTGGCCTTGGCCATGGGGTGGCTGCATGCCTCGGCCTTGGCCTTGGGCACGGGCTGGCTCCGTGCCTTGCTCGAAATGCAGCACATGCTCGCGACCAAGGCAGGTCGCACACTCTCACGCACACATAACACACACTAGGGCCGCGCTCCCGAGGCAAGGATAGGGAGCTCGAGCGTGGCCCTGTGCCTTGGCGTTGGCCACGGGGTGGCTGCGTGGCTTGGCCTTGGCCGCGGGCGAGCATTTGGCCAAAATGTGAGCACACGGTCCATGCCGTTTCTTCGTATTCTTGGACCAAAAACTGAGATCCACACCTACCTTCCACTTCTTTCACCGGTTTTGCCTGAATCGGACGAGTTGGCCCACCCGTTTGGGCACCCGTTCGCTGCCGGTAAGATGGCCGTAAAATGCGTTTCGGAGCTTGGAATTGGATTCCGTTTTCTCCCGCCATCGACTCCCACCAAACCTGACGACGCCAGCCCAAAATCCCATGCCGCCCCCAAAGCACGAAATTTGGCCACAATCCGTGTGCTATAGCTCACGGATTTTAGCCTTTTATGGCGGAAAAATGGGCGCAGGGCCTCCCGCATTATTTTTTCCATTTATTCGAGCGGAAATTAGTACTTGTGCCGTGAGGAGGCCCCCGGCCCAGTTCTACCACAATCGGACCAATTCGAGGGCACGTTTTGTCCCCTTTTCGCACCCCCGCACCCTCGGTAAATCGGCCGTAAAGCGAGGTTCCGACCTCGAAATCGACTCCCCTCTTTTCCAATGCTCGACTGTCGCACGTATCTAATGCATCACCCCAAAATCCCGCACCGCCCCAGAAACGCGAAAGTTGGCCAAGATCCGTGAGCTACAGCACACGGCCTTGGCCTTGGCCATGGGGTGGCTGCGTGCCATGGCCTTCGCCTTGGCCTCGGGGTGGCTGCGTGCCAAGGCCTTGGCCGCGGGCTGGCTGCGTGCCTAGGCCTTGGCCACGGGCTGGCTGGGTGCCATGGCCTTGGCCGCGGGCTGGGTGCCATGGCCTTGGCCGCAGGTTGGACGCGTGCCCTGGCCTTGGCCACGGGGTGGCTGCGTGCGTCGGCCTTGGACTTGGCCGCGGGCTGGCTCCGAGCCTTGCTCGAAATGCAGCACATGCTCGCGACCGAGGCAGGTCGCACACTCTCACGCACACACAACACACACTCGGGCCGCGCTCCCGAGGCAAGGATAGGGAGCTCGAGCGTGCCCCTGTGCCTTGGCGTTGGCCGCGGGGTGGCTGCGTGGCTTAGCCTTTGCCGCGGGCGAGCATTTGGCCAAAATGTGAGCACACGGTCCTCGCCATTTCTTCGTATTCTTGGACCAAAAACTGAGATCAACACCTACCTTCCACTTCTTTCTCCCGTTTTGCCTGAATCGGACGAGTTGGCCCACCCGTTTGGGCACCCCTTCGCTGCCGGTAAGATGGCCGTAAAACGAGTTTCGGAGCTCGGAATTGGATTCCGTTTTCTCCCGCCACCGACTCCCACCAAACCCGAAGACGCCTGCCCAAAATCCCACGCCGCCCGCAAAGCACGAAATTTGGCCACAATCCGTGTGCTATAGCTCACGGATTTTGGCCTTTTATGGCAGAAAAATGGGCGCAGGGCCTCCCGCATTATTTTTGCCATTTCTTCGAGCGCAAAGCAGTACTTGCGCCGTGAGGAGGCCCCCGGCCCAGTTCTACCACAATCGGACCAATTTGAGGGCACGTTTCGTCCCCTTTTCGCACCCCCGCACCCTCGGTAAATCGGCCGTAAAACGAGGTTCGGACCTCGAAATCGACTCCCCTCTTTTCCGACGTTCGACTGTCGCACGTATCTAATGCATCACCCCAAAATCCCGCACCGCCCCGGAAACGCGAAAGTTGGCCAAGATCCGTGAGCGACAGCACACGGCCTTGGCCTTGGACGCGGGGTGGCTGCGTGCCTAGGCCTTGGCCGCGGGGTGGCTGGGTGCCATGGCCTTGTCCTTGGCAACAGGGTGGCTGTGTGCCAAGGCCTTGGCCTCGGGGTAGCTGCGTGCCTAGGCCTTGGCCACGGGGTGGCTGGGTGCCATGGCCTTGGCCACGGGGTGGCTGGGTGCCATGGCCTTGGCCGCGGAGTGGACGCATGCCTAGGCCTTGGCCACGGGGTGGCTGCGTGCCTCGGCCTTGGCCTTGGCCGCCGGCTGGCTACGTGCCTTTCTCGAAATGAAGCATATGCTCGCGATCAAGGAAGGTCGCACACTCTCACGCACATACAACACACACTCGGGCCGCGCTCCCGAGGCAAGGATAGGGAGCTCGAGCGTGGCCCTGTGCCTTGGCGTTGGCCGCGGGGTGGCTGCGTGGCTTAGCCTTGGCGGCGGGCGAGCATTTGGCCAAAATGTGAGCACACGGTCCTCGCCATTTCTTCATATTCTTGGACCAAAAACTGAGATCCACACCTACCTTCCACTTCTCTCTCCGGTTTTGCCTGAATCGGACGAGTGGGCCCACCCGTTTGGGCACCCGTTCGCTGCCGGTAAGATGGCAGTAAAACGAGTTTCGGAGTTCGGAATTGGATTCCGTTTTCTCCCGCCACGGACTCCCACCAAACCCGACGACACCGGCCCAAAATCCCACGCCGCCCCCGAAACACGAAATTTGGCCACAATCCGTGTGCTATAGCTCACGGATTTTAGCCTTTTCTGGCGGAAAAATGGGCGCAGGGCCTCCCGCATTATTTTTGCCATTTATTCGAGCAGAAAGCAGTACTTGCGCAGTGAGGAGGCCCCAGGCCCAGTTCGGCCAAGGCCAAGCCATGGCACCCGGATCTTGGCCAACGCAGCCACTCCGCGGCCAAGGCCGTGTGCTTTAGCTCACGGATCTTGGCCAACTTTCGCGTTTCCGGGCGGTGCGGGATTTTGGGGTGATGCATTAGATCGTGCGACAGTCGAGCGTCGGAGAAGCGGGAGTCGATTCTGAGGTCGAACTCATTTACGGCCGATTTACGAGCGTCGAAGTGCGAAAAGGGGGCTAAACGTGCCCTTGAATTGGTCGGTTGTGGTAGAACTGGGCGGGGGCCTCCTCACGGTGCTAGTACTGTTTTCTGCTCGAAGAAATGGCTAAAATTTACAGCCAGAGAACGGGTGCCCAAACGGGTGGGCCAACCGCTCATCCGATTCAGGCAAAACCGAGAAAGAAGTGGAAGGTAGGTGTGGATCTCAGTTTTTGGTCCAAGAATAAGAAGAAACGGCGAGGACCGTGTGCTCACATTTTGGCCAAATGTCGCCGCTGCCAAGGCCAAGGCCAAGCCACGCAGCCACCCCCGCCAAGGCCAAGGCCATGCATTGCACCAGGCCAAGGCCGAGCTCCCCTCATCCTTGCCTCGAGCGGCCCAAGTGTGTGTTGTCTGTGCGCAAGAGTGTGCGACGTGCCTTGGTCGCGAGCATGTGCTGCATTTCGAGCAAGGCACGCAGCCAGCCCGCAGCCAAGGCCTAGGCATGCAGCCAGCCCGCGGTCAAGGCCTAGGCACGCAGCGAGCCCGCGGCCAAGGCCAAGGCCATGGCATGCAGCCACCCCGCGGGCAAGGCCAAGGCATGCAGCCACCCCATGGCCAAGGCCAAGGCCATGGCACGCAGCCAGCCAAGGCCAGGGCTTGGGCACGCATGGCCAAGGCCCAAGTGCTGTAGCTCACGGATCTTGGCCAACTTTCGCTTTCCGGGCGGTGCGGGATTTTGGGTGATCCATTAGATACGTTGACAGTCGAACGCCGGAGAAGAGGGGAGTCGATTCCGAGGTCCGAACCTCGCTTTACGGCCGATTTACCGAACGCGGAAGGGGGTGCGAAAAGGGGACGAAACGTGCCCTCGAATTGGTCCGATGTGGTAGAACTGGGCGGGGCTCCTCACGGCGCATAGTACTGTTTTCCGCTTGAAGAAATGGGAAAAATAATGCGGGAGGCCCTGCGCCCATTTTTCCTCGGGAGGCCAAAACCGTGAGCTATAGCACACTTGATTGTGGCCAAATTTCGCGGTTTCGGGGCGGCGTGATTTTGGCTGGCGTGGTCGGGTTTGGTGGGAGTCGGTATGGAGAAAACGGAATCCTTCCGAGTTCAAACTCGCCTTTTACGGCCATTTTACCGCAGAGAACGGGTGCCCAAACGGTGGGCCAACTCGTCCGATTCAGGCAAAACCAGAGAAAGAAGTGGAAGGTAGGTGTGGATCTCAGTTTTTGGTCCAAGAATACGAAGAAACGGCGAGGACCGTGCTCACATTTTGGCCAAATGCTCGCCCGCCTTGGCCAAGGCCACGCACAGCCACCACGCTGCCAACGCAAGGCACAGGGCCACGCCGAGCTCCCTATCCTGCCTCGAGGAGCGCCCGAGTGAGTGTTGTGTGTGCGTGAGAGTGTGCGACCTGCCTTGGTCGCGAGCATGTGCTGCATTTCGAGCAAAAGGCACGGCTGCCAGGCCAGGCACGCAGCCACCCTTGCGAAGACCAAGGCCGTGTGCTGTAGGTGTGGATCTCAGTTTTTGGTCCAAGGCCGAGGCACCACAGCCACCCCGCTGGCCAAGGCCTAGGCACGCAGCCACCTCGCTGCCAAGGCCAAGGCACAGGCACGCCCAGCCACCCCGCGGGCCAAGGCCGCTTCTTTGAGAAAGGCACGCAGCCACCCCGAGGCCAAGGCCTTGGCACGCAGCCGGAATTGGTTCAAGGCCCTTGGCACCGGCCAACCCATGGGCCAAATGGCACCCAGCCACCCAAACCAAGGCAAGGCCAAGGCCGTGTGCTGTAGCTCACGGATCTTGGCCAACTTTCGCTTCCGGGCGGTGCGGATTTTTGGGGTGATGCATTAGATACGTGCTAGCGACAGCGAACGTTGGAAAAGAGGGGAGTCGATTTCGAGGTCCGAACCTCGCTTTTACGGCCGATTTACCGAGGGTGCGGGGTGCTAAAAGGGGACGAAACGCCTCGAATTGGTCCGATTGTGGTAGAACTGGGCCGGGGCCTCCCTCACGGCGCAAGTACTGCTTTCCGCTGAAGAAATGGCAAAAATAATGCGGGAGGCCCTGCGCCCATTTTTTCCGACAGAAAGGCCAAAACCGTGAGCTATAGCACACGGATTGTGGCCAAATTTCCGCTTCGGGCGGCGTGGCTGGCGGGATTTTGGGCTGGCGTCGGGTTTGGTGGGAGTCGGTGGCGGGAGAAAACGGAATCCACCCGAGCTCCGAAACTCATTTTACGGCCATCTTACCAGCAGCGAACGGGTGCCCAAACGGTAGGGGCCAACCGTCCGATTCAGGCAAAACCGAGAAAGAAGTGGAAGGTAGGTGTGGATCTCAGTTTTTGGTCCAAGAATTGAAGAAACGGGCGAGGACCGCGGTGCTCACATTTTGGCCAAATGTCGCCCGCAGCCAAGGCCAAGCCACGCAGCCACCCCACGGCCAACGCAAAAGGCACAGGGCCACGCCGAGCTTCCCTTTATCCTTGCCTCGGAGCGGCCGGAGTGTGTTGTGTGTGCGTGAGAGCCGGAAAAGTGCGACCTGCCTTGGTCGAATTGGCATGTGCTGCATTTCGAGCAAGGCACGGAGCCAGCCCAGCGCCAAGGCCAAGGGGGACAAGGCACCCGCCACCCCGTGGCCAAGGCCATGGCACGCGCCCCAGCCCGGCCAAGGACTGGCACCCAGCCAGCCCGCAGCCAAGGCCATGGCACACAGCCAGGCCCGTGGCCAAGGGCCAAGGGTGGGCACAGAACCCAGGTAAGGCCAAGGCCATGGCAGGAGCCACCCCAAATCGCTGCAGGCACCCAACCGCCGGGGCCAATTTTGGCCATGGCACGCAGCCACCCCGCTCAGGCAAACGCGCCAAGGCCAAGAATACAAAATAAACGGCGAGTGCTCCATTTTGCTCACGGATCTTGGCCAACTTTGGGCGGGAAAATGGGCGGTGAGGATTTTGGGGTGATGCATTAGATACGTGGAATTGACAGTCGCCACACTTGCAAAAAGAGGGGAGCCGATTTCCTGAGGTCCAAACCTCGCATTTACGGCCGATTGGCACACGGGTGCCGGGGTGGGGGATGAAACGTGCCAGCGGAAATTGGGATTGTGGTAGAACTGGGCCGGGGCCAAGGCTCATGGCGCAAGTACTGTTTTCCGCCCAAGAAATGGCAAAAAATGCGGGAGGCCCTGCGCCATTTTTCCGTGGAAAGGCCAAAACGTGAGCTATAGCACACGGCCATTGTGGCAAAGTTTTTGCTGGGGCGGCCGGGATTTTGGGCTGGCGTGTCGGGTTTGGTGGGAGTCGGTGGCTGGAGAAAATGGAATCCTTGAGTCAAACTGCATTTTACGGCCATCTTACCGGGCAGCGAACGGGTGCCCAAACGGGTGGGCCCACTGGCCTTGGTCCGATTCAGGCAAAACTGGAGAAAGAAGTGGAAGGGCCAAGGTGTGGATCTCAGTTTTTGGTCCAAGAATACGAAGAAACGGCGAGGACCCTGTGCTCACATTTTGGCCTTGCTCGCGGGTGGCCAAGGCCAAGCCATGGCATTTAGGGGTGCCAACGCCAAGGCACAGGGCCACGCTGCTGAGCTCCTTATCCTTGCCTCGAGCGGGGCCGGAGGTGTCTTGGTGTGGTGAGGTGGGCGACCTGCCTTGGCCGAAAGCCAGCATGTGCTGCATTTCGAGCAAGGCACGGTGCCAGCCCCGCCAAGGCCAAGGCCGAGCAGCACGCAGAAAACGAGGCCATGGCCAGGTCCAGCTCCAGCCAATGCCAAAGGCCAAGGCCATGGCACCCAGCCTCGGCCTGTGGCCAAAGGCCTGGCACGCAGCCAGCGCGCGAGAGTGGCCAAAATGTGCCAAGGCCTTGGCGCGAGCACGCACGAGAGCCACCCTCGCTTTGGCCAAGGCCAAGGCTGGCTGCCAGCCCGCGGCCAAGGCCATGGCACAGCCACGCCTTGGCTGCAAAACCGAGAAAGAAGTGGCACCCTTGGCCAAGCATGGCCAAGGCCTTGGCACGCAGCCACCCCGAGGCCAAGGCCAAGGCACATGCAGCCACCCCGCCAAGGCCACAATGGCCACCAGCCACCCCGCCCAAGGCCAAGGCCGTGTGCTGTCGCTCACGGATCTTGGCCAACTTTCGCTTTCCGGGCGGTGCGGGATTTTGGGGTGATGCATTAGATACGCGTGACAGTCGAACGCCGGAAAAGAGGGGAGTCGATTTCGAGGTCCGAACTCATTTTACGGCCGATTTACCGAGGGTGCGGGGGTGCTAAAAGGGGACGAAACGTGCCCGATTTCGAATTGGTCCGATTGTGTAGAACTGGGCCGGGGCCTCCTCACGGCGCAAGTACTGCTTTTTCCGCTCAAGAAATGGCAAAAATAATGCGGGAGGCCCTGCGCCCATTTTTCCCCCAGAAAGGCCAAAACCGTGAGCTATAGCACACGGATTGTGGCCAAATTTTTCGTTTGGGGGCGGCGTGGGATTTTGGGCTGGCGGGTCGGGTTTGGTGGGAGTCGGTGGCGGAGAAAACGGAATCCATTCCGAGTCCAAACTGTTTTACGGCCATCTTACCGCAGAACGGGTGCCCAAACGGGTGGGCCAACTCGTCCGATTCAGGCAAAACCGAGAAAGAAGTGGAAGGTAGGGTGGATCTCAGTTTTTGGTCCAAGAATACGAAGAAACGGGAGGACCGTGTGCTCACATTTTGGCCAAATGCTCGCTCGTGGCCAAGGCCAAGCCACGCAGCCACCCCGCTGCCAACGCCAAGGCACAGGGCCACGCCGAGCTCCCTATCCTGCCTCGGGAGCGGCCGGAGTGTGTGTTGTGTGTGCGTGAGAGTGTGCGACCTGCCTTGGTCGCGAGCATGTGCTGCATTTCGAGAAAGGCACGGAGCCAGCCCGCTGGCCAAGGCCAAGGCCAAGGCCGAGGCACTAGGCAGCCACCCCGCCAAGGCCAAGGCCAGCCAGGCACAGGCCACCCCGCGGCCAAGGCCATGGCACCCAGCCAGCCCGCTGCCAAGGCCATGGCACCCAGCCAGGGCCAAGGCCATGGGCCATGGCCAGGTGGCACCAGCCAGGTGGCTGTTCAAGTGTTGGTCCAAGGCCAAGGCACGCAGCCATGGCCAAGGCCAAGGCCATGGCACGCAGGCCGCAGCCACCTGGCACGCTGGCCAAGGCCAAGGCCGTGTGCTGTAGCTCACGGATCTTGGCCAACTTTCGAATTTCTGGGGGCGGTGCGGGATTTTGGGGTGATGCATTAGATACGTGCGACAGTCGAACGCCGGAAAAGAGGGGAGTCGATTTCGAGGTCCGAACCTCGCTTTACGGCCGATTTACCGAGGGTGCGGGGTGCGAAAGGGGACAAACGTGCCTCGAATTGGTCCGATTGTGGTAGAACTGGGCCGGGGCCTCCTCACGGCGCAAGTACTGTTTTCCGCCAAGAAATGGCAAAAATAATGCGGGAGGCCCTGCGCCCATTTTTCCCCAGAAAGGCCAAAACCGTGAGCTATAGCACACGGATTGTGGCCAAATTTTACGCGTTTTCGGGGCGGCGGGATTTTGGGCTGGCGGGGTCGGGTTTGGTGGGAGTCGGAGGAGAAAACGGAATCCACCCGAGCTCAAACGCATTTTACGGCCATCTTACCGCAGCGAACGGGTGCCCAAACGGGTGGGCCCACTCGTCCGATTCAGGCAAAACCGAGAAAGAAGTGGAAGGTAGGTGTGGATCTCAGTTTTTGGTCCAAGAATACGAAGAAACGGCGAGGACCGTGTGCTCACATTTTGGCCAAATGCTCGCCCGCGGCCAAGGCCAAGCCACGCAGCCAGCGCATGCAGCCACCCCGCAGCCAACGCCAAGGCACAGGGCCACGCTCGAGCTCCCTATCCTTGCCTCGGGAGCGGGCCCGGGAGTGTGTGTTGTGTGTGCGTGAGAGTGTGCGACCTGCCTTGGTCGCGAGCATATGCTGCATTTCGAGAAAGGCATGAGCCAGCCCGCGGCCAAGGCCAAGGCCGAGGCACGCAGCCACCCCCGTGGCCAAGGCCAGGCACCCCGCTCGGTGGCCTTGGCCAAGGCCATGGCACCCAGCCAGCAAGGCCAAGGCCTATGGCACGCAGCCAAGGCCTGGAGGCTTGGCACACAGCCACCCGTGGCCAAGGATTTTGGGTGCCAAGGCCTGGCACCCAGCCATGGCCCCCAAGGCCAAGGCACGCAGCCGCAGCCGAGGCCCAAGGAACAAGGCCAAGGCCGGTGCTGTAGCTCACGGATCTTGGCCAACTTTCAGCCAAAATTAATTGGTCCGGATTTTGGGGTGATGATCCTCACGGATGCGCGACAGTCGAACCGAGCGTTGGAAAAGAGGGGAGTCGATTTCGAGGTCCGAATCGCCCATTTTACGGCCGATTTACCGAGGGTGTGGGGGCTTGTAAAAGGGGTGAAACGTGGCCCTCGAATTGGTCCGATTGTGGTAGAACTGGGCCGGGGCGCCTCACGGCGCAAGTACTGCTTTCCGCTCAAGAAATGGAAAAATTCGGGACCTCCCCATTTTTCTTCCGGTTGCATGTGCTTTTTCCTGAATTGGGCCAAAGCCTGCCAGGCCGTGGATTTTGGGCTGGGCACGCAGCACGAGTCCGGCCAAGTCGCGCACCGTGCAGAAAACGAATCCAACTGGCCGAGCTCCAAATTGATTTTTGGCCATCTGCCGGGTTTGGTGCCAAGGCCGACTCATCCACCAAACGGAGAAAGAAGTGGAAAATCTCAGTTTGACGTCCAAGAAACCTTGAAAGAACGGTGCCCAAAGGAGGTCCCGTGGTGTGCTGGGGATTTTGGCCAAATGCCCGCCTTGAAAAAAGGCCAGGAGCCCCACATCCTTTTTTTTCCAATGAAGTGCACGTGAGCTTTGCCACAGTGAATTGTGCTCACATTTCGAGCCAAATGAGCCACACGGGCAAGGCCATGGCTGGAGGTCCAAGAATTGGCTGCCAACGCCAAGGCCATGCCGAGCGCGGGCCTAATTTGCCAAAATGAGCCGTCGGCAGCGAGGTGTTGTGGCTCGAAGAGTGTGCTTCAGGGGCCCTACCTTCCAATGCCCGACTGTGCCATGGCCTTGGCAATGCATGGCCAGAAATGGCCATGGCACGCCAGCCCGCGGCCAAGGCCGTTGGCGCAAGATCAGTGAGCCCACAGCCACCCTTGGCCCAAGGCCGAGGGGGTGGCTGCGTGCCCTGGCCTTGGCCTTGGCTTGGCAGGCTGGCTCGCATTGCTGGCTTGCCAAGGCTCATTTTGGGGATCTTTGCCACGGCACACTCTCCTGCACACTTTTTTCCATGGCCTTGGACCAAAAAGAGCTGAGGGCTCCACAGCCTGTGCTTGTGCCAAGGCCTTGCAGGGGACAAAGGCATTTGGGCAAAATAATGCATTAGCTACACCCTTGGCCAGCTTCAAGACCAAAAAGGGGACGATTTTGAGGTCCGAAACCTCGCATTTGGCCAATTTGCCGAGGGTTTCGAAGGTGTGGCCCCGGAAACGGCCCCGAATTGGCCAGTGGCCAAACTGCCTTATAGCCACGGATTTTGCCAAAATGCCCACGCCTTGGGCCCAAGAAATGGGAAAATACCGGGTTTGGGGCTCACGGATTTTGGCCTTTTGGAAAATGGGCCAAACTGTTTTGGCCACGGGTTTTGGGCACACCAAACGGAAATGAAAACAGTACTTGGGCCTCGAATCTGGCCTGGCCACTGGGCCCAGACTCTCACGGGCACAACACTCACCTACGCATCCCAATGGCAAGGACACGGGGCCCAAAGTTGGCCATTTTGAGGCCTTGGCCCAAAACACGGAAAGTGGCTTGGCCTTGGCCGCGGGTGAGCATTTGGCCAAAATGTGGCACACGGTCCTCGCCGCATTTTGGCCAAATTCTTGACCAAAAACTGAGATCCACACCTACCTTCCACTTCTTTCTCCGGTTTTGCCTCCCGATCCGTGCCTGGTCCACGGGCCTTGGCCTTGGGTTGGCAAGTGGTGAGATGCCTTGGCGCCGGCTGGCCTTGGTTAAACGAGTTGGCGAGCTGGGAATTGAGTGCCTTTTTCTCCCGCGGGCTCCTGGGTGCAATGGCCGGCACGCCAGCCCAAAATCCCACGCTTGCCCGAAGCGCGAAATTTGGCCAGCCCGGCTGTGCTAGGCTAACATGGCCTTCCGCGACCACGCGTGCCTTACCTTTTGTCGGGGCATTGGAAAGAAAATCGGCCTGTAGGCTGGGAAGGTAGGATTTTGGGCACGAGCATTGACCAAGCTACGCACATAGATAAAAGAAATTGTGGGTTCACACGCCTTGGTCCTCTATGATTACTTCTTAAATGGCGGTGAGGCCCCTCTATTGGCCGGAGCCACTTCCTTCATTTAATCAATTCTATTGGTAACAAGGGCCACAGTTACCACTCTTCGGCTCTACCCATGAATTTTCTAGTAATAGGTCTTTCATAACTGAGATAGACCTTATACAGTAACGGTATTTAATTATGAAGATTGTTGGGGTAGCTGACCTTGTTAGTCCGTTTTGCAAGAGTCGAAAGATAATCTTTCTGCTTTTTTATAGTATTTCCGCCTTAATGGATAACTATTTGTTACCAATGGGGAATTCTTTTCACCTTAAATTGCAAAATTGAGGTGGTGGAATTTGCGCCAGTGGAAACCATAAATTATAGCTCACGGATTTTGGCCTTTTCCGGGGAAAATGGGCGCAGGGCCTCCCGCATTATTTTCGCCATTTCTTCGAGCGGAAAACAGTACTTGCGCCGTGAGGAGGCCCCGGCCCAGTTCTACCACAATCGACCAACCCGCAAGGGCACGTTTCGCCCCTTTTCGCACCCGCACCTCGGTAAATCGGCCGAAACGAGGTTCGACCTCGAAATCGACTCCCCTCTTTCCAACGCTCGACTGTCGCACGTATCTAATGCATCACCCCAAAATCCCGCACCCCCGAAACGCGAAAGTTGGCCAAGATCCGTGAGCTACAGCACACGGCCTTGGCCTTGGCCTTGGCGGGTGGCTGGGTGCCATGGCCTTGGCCTTGGCCTCGGGTGGCTGGCCATGCCTTGGCCTTGGCCTTGGTGGCCTGCCATGGCCTTGGTGGCTGCGTGCCAGGCCTTGGCCGGGCTGGCTGGGTGCCATGGCCTTGGGCGGGCTGGCTGCGTGCCTGGCCTTGGCCACGGGTGGCTGGCGTGCCATGGCCTTGGCGGGTGGTGGCTGCCTCGGCCTTGGCCTTGGCCGCGGGCTGGCTCCGTGCCTTGCTCAAAATGCAGCACATGCTTGTGACCAAGGCAGGTCGCACACACTCACGCACACACAACACACACTCCGGCCGCGCTCCCGAGGCAAGGATAGGGAGCTCGAGCGTGGCCCTGTGCCTTGGCGTTAGCCGCGGGGTGGCTGCATGGCTTGGCCTTGGCCGCGGGCGAGCATTTGGCAAAAATGTGAGCACACGGTCCTCGCCGTTTCTTCGTATTCTTGGACCAAAAACTGAGATCCACACCTACCTTCCACTTCTTTCTCCGGTTTTGCCTGAATCGGACGAGTTGGCCCACCCGTTTAGGCAGCCGTTCGCTGCCGGTAAGATGGTCAGAAACGAGTTTCGAGCTCGGAATTGATTCCGTTTTCTCCCGCCACCGACTCCCACCAAACCCGACCACGCCAGCCAAAATCCCACGCCGCCCCCAAAAACGAAATTTGGCCACAATCCGTGTGCTATAGCTCACGGATTTTGGCCTTTTCGGCGGAAAATGGGCGCAGGGCCTCCCGCATTATTTTTGCCATTTCTTCGAGCGGAAAACAGTACTAGCACCGTGAGGAGGCCCCGGCCCAGTTCTACCACAATCGACCAACCCGAGGGCACGTTTAGTCCCCTTTTCGCACCCCGCACCTCGGTAAATCGGCCAGAAACGAGGTTCGACCTCGAAATCGACTCCCCTCTTTTCCGACGCTCGACTGTCGCACGTATCTAATGCATCACCCCAAAATCCCGCACCGCCCGGAAACGCGAAAGTTGGCCAAGATCCGTGAGCTACAGCACACGGCCTTGGCCACGGAGTGGCTGCATGCCTAGGCCTTGGCCGGGGTGGCTGGGTGCCATGGCCTTGGCCTTGGCCACGGGTGGCTGCGTGCCTTGGCCTTGGCCGGGTGGCTGGGGTGCCATGGCCTTGGCCTTGGCCGCGGGTGGCTGCGTGCCTAGGCCTTGGCCGCGGGCTGGCTGGGTGCCATGGCCTTGGCCGGGTGGGACGCGTGCCTTGGCCTTGGCCACGGGTGGGCTGCGTGCCTCGGCCTTGGCCTGGCGCAGGCTGGCTCCGTGCCTTGCTCGAAATGCAGCACATGCTCGCGACCAAGGCAGGTCGCACACTCACGCACACACAACACACACTTGGGCCGCGCCTCCCGAGGCAAGGATAGGGAGCTCGAGCGTGGCCCTGTGCCTTGGCCTTGGCCGCGGGGTGGCTGCGTGGCTTGGCTTGGCCTTGGCCGGGCGAGCATTTGGCCAAAATGTGAGCACACGGTCCTCGCCGTTTCTTCGTATTCTTGACCAAAAACTGAGATCCACACCTACCTTCCACTTCTTTCTCCGGTTTTTCCTGAATCGGACGAGTTGGCCCACCCGCTTGGGCACCCGTTCTCTGGCGGTAAATGGCCAAAACGAGTTTCGAGCTCGGAATTGATTCTGTTTTCTCCCGCCACCGACTCCCACCAAACCCGACCACGCCAGCCCAAAATCCCACGCCGCCCCAAAACACAAAATTTGGCCGCAATCCTATAGCATAGCTCACGGATTTTGGCCTTTTCTGGCCTGCCCTAGGCCTGGTAAAAATAATGCGGGAGGCCCTGCGCCCATTTTTCCTCCAGAAAAGGCCAAAATTGTGGCCAAATTTCGCGTTTCGGGGGCGGCGTGGGATTTTTGGAGGGCGTCGTCGGGTTTGGTGGGAGTCGGTGGTGGGAGAAAACGGAATCCAATTCCGAGCTCCGAAACTCGTTTTACGGCCATCTTACCGGCAGCGAACGGGTGCCCAAACGGGTGGGCCAACTCGTCCGATTCAGGCAAAACCGGAGAAAGAAGTGGAAGGTCGGTGTGGATCTCAGTTTTTGGTCCAACAATACAAAGAAACGGCGAGGACCATGTGCTCACATTTTGCCCAAATGCTCGCCCGCGGCCAAGGCCAAGCCACCCAGGCACCCCGCGGCCAACGCCATGGCACAGGGCCACGCTCGAGCTCCCTATCCTTGCCTCGGGAGCACGGCCGGAGTGTGTGTTGTGTGTGCGTGAGAGTGTGCGACCTGCCTTGGTCGCGAGCATGTGCTGCATTTCGAGCAAGGCACGGAGCCAGCCCGCGGCCAAGGCCTAGGCACGCAGCCAGCCCACGGCCAAGGCCTAGGCACGCAGCCAGCCCGCGGCCAAGGCCTTGGCAACCAGCCAACCCGCGGCCAAGGCCTAGGCCTAGGCCGTGTGCTGTAGCTCCCGGATCTTGGCCAACTTCCGCGTTTCCGGGGCGGTGCGGGATTTTTGGGTGATGCATTAGATACGTGCGACAGTCGAGCGTTGGAAAAGAGGGGAGTCGATTTCGAGGTCCGAACCTCGTTTTACGGCCGATTTACCGAGGGTGCGGGGGTGCGAAAAGGGGACGAAACGTGCCCGCGAATTGGTCCGATTGTGGTAGTACTGGGCCGGGGACCTCCTCACGGCGCAAGTACTGTTTTCCGCTCGAAGAAATGGCGAAAATACTGCGGGAGGCCCTGCGCCCATTTTTCCCCCGGAAAAGGCCAAAATCCGTGAGCTATAGCACATGGATTGTGGCCAAATTTCGTGTTTCAGGGACAGCATGGGATTTTGGGCTGGCGTCGTCGGGTTTGGTGGGAGTCGGTGGCGGGAGAAAACGGAATCAAATTCCGAGCTCCGAAACTTTTTTTACGGCCATCTTACCGGCAGCGAACGGGTGCCCAAACGAGTGGGCCAACTCGTCCGATTCAGGCAAAACCGGAGAAAGAAGTGGAAGGTAGGTGTGGATCTCAGTTCTTGGTCCAAGAATACGATGAAACAGCGAGGACCGTGTGCTCACATTTTGGCTAAATGCTCGCCCGCGGCCAAGGCCAAGACACGCAGCCACCCCGCGGCCAACGCCAAGGCACAGGGCCACGCTCAAGCTCCCTATCCTTGCCTCGGGAGCGCGGCCGGAGTGTGTGTTGTGTGTGCGTGAGAGTGTGCGACCTGCCTTGGTCGCGAGCATGTGCTGCATTTCGAGCAAGGCACGGAGCCAGCCCGCGGCCAAGGCCTAGGCACGCAGCCAGCCCGCGGCCAAGGCCGAGGCACGCAGCCACCCCGCGGCCAAGGCCTAGGCACGCAGCCACCCCGCTGCCAAGGCCAAGGCCGTGTGCTGTCACTCACTGATCTTGGCCAACTTTCGTGTTTCCGGGCCGGTGTGGGATTTTGGGGTGATGCATTAGATACGTGCGACAGTCGAACATCGGAAAAGAGGGGAGTCGATTTCGAGGTCCGAACCTCGTTTTACGGCCAATTTACCGAGGATGCGGGGGTGCGAAAAGGGGACGAAACGTGCCCTCGAATTGGTCCGATTGTGGTAGAACTGGGCCGGGGGCCTCCTCACGGCGCAAGTACTGCTTTCCGCTCAAAGAAATGGCAAAAATAATGCGGGAGGCCCTGCGCCCATTTTTCCGCCAGAAAATGCCAAAATCCGTGAGCTATAGCACACGGATTGTGGCCAAATTTCGCGTTTCGGGGGCGGCACGGGATTTTGGGCTGGCATTGTCGGGTTTGGCGGGAGTCGGTGGCGGGAGAAAACGGAATCCAATTCCGAGCTCCGAAACTCGTTTTACGGCCATCTTACCGGCAGCGAACGGGTGCCCAAACGGGTGGGCCAACTCATCCGATTCAGGCAAAACCGGAGAAAGAAGTGGAAGGTAGGTGTGGATCTCAGTTTTTGGTCCAACAATACGAAGAAACGGCGAGGACCGTGTGCTCACATTTTGGCCAAATGCTCGCCCGCGGCGAAGGCCAAGCCACGCAGCCACCCCGCGGCCAACGCCAAGGCACAGGGCCACGCTCGAGCTCCCTATCCTTGCCTCGGGAGCGCGGCCGGAGTGTGTGTTGTGTGTGCGTGGGAGTGTGCGACCTGCCTTGGTCGCGAGCATGTGCTGCATTTCGAGCAAGGCACGGAGCCAGCCCGCGGCCAAGGCCAAGGCCGAGGCACGCAGCCACCCCGTGGCCAAGGCCAAGGCACGCGTCCACCCCGCGGCCAAGGCCATGGCACCCAGCCAGCCCGCGGCCAAGGCCATGGCACCCAGCCAGCCCGCGGCCAAGGCCTAGGCACGCAGCCAGCCCGTGGGCAAGGCCTTGGCACGCAGCCACCCCGAGGCCAAGGCCAAGGCCATGGCACGCAGCCACCCCGCGGCCAAGGCCAAGGCCGTGTGCTGTAGCTCACGGATCTTGGCCAACTTTCGCGTTTCCGGGCGGTGCGGGATTTTGGGGTGATGCATTAGATACGTGCGACAGTCGAGCGTTGGAAAAGAGGGGAGTCGATTTCGAGGTCCGAACCTCGTTTTGCGGCCGATTTACCGAGGGTGCGGGGGTACGAAAAGGGGACGAAATGTGCCCACGAATTGGTCCGATTGTGGTAGAACTGGGCCGGGGGCCTCCTGACGGCGCAAGTACTGCTTTCCGCTCGAAGAAATGGTAAAAATAATGCGGGAGGCCCTGCGCCCATTTTTCCGCCAAAAAAGGCCAAAATCCGTGAGCTATAATAGCACACGGATTGTGGCCAAATTTCGTGTTTCAGGGGCGGCGTGGGAGTTTGGGCTGGCGAGGTCGGGTTTGGTGGGAGTCGGTGGCTGGAGAAAACGGAATCCAATTCCGAGCTCCGAAACTCGTTTTACGGCCATCTTACTGGCAGCGAACGGGTGCCCAAACGGGTTGGCCCACTCGTCCGATTCAGGCAAAACCGGAGAAAGAAGTGGAAGGTAGGTGTGGATCTCAGTTTTTTCTCCAAGAATACGAAGAAACGGCGAGGACCGTGTGCTCACATTTTGGCCAAATGCTCGCCCGCGGCCAAGGCCAAGCCATGCAGCCACCCCGCTGCCAAGGCCATGGCACCCAGCCAGCCCGCGGCCAAGGCCATGACACCCAGCCAGCCCGCAGCCAAGGCCTTGGCACGCAGCCACCCCGAGGCCAAGGCCAAGGCCATGGCACGCCGCCACTCCGCGGCCAAGGCCAAGGCTGTGTGCTGTAGCTCACGGATCTTGGCCAACTTTCGCGTTTCCGGGGCGGTGCGGGATTTTGGTGTGATGCACTAGATACGTGCGACAGTCGAGCGTTGGAAAAGAGGGGAGTCCACCTTGTTGGGGTAGCTGACCTTGTTAGTCCGTTCTTGCAAGAGTCGAAAGATAATCTTTCTGCTTTTTTATAGTATTTCCCCCGCTTAGTGGATAACTATTTGTTACCAATGGGGAGTTCTTTCTCACCTTAAATTGCAAATTGAGGTGGTGGAATTTGCACCAGTGGAAACCATAAACTATAGCTCACGGATTTTGGCCTTTTCCGGGGGAAAAATGGGCGCAGGGCCTCCCGCATTATTTTCTCCATTTCTTCGAGCGGAAAACAGTACTTGCACCGTGAGGAGGTACCCGGCCCAGTTCTACCACAATCGGACCAATTCGCGGGCACGTTTCGTCCCCTTTTCGCACCCCCGCACGTTTCGTCCCCTTTTCGCACCCCCGCACGTTCGGTAAATCAGAGGTAAAACGAGGTTCGGACCTCGGAATCGACTCCCGTCTTCTCCGACGTTCGACTGTCGCACGTATCTAATGCATCACCCCAAAATCCCGCACCGCCCCGGAAACGAGAAAGTTGGCCAAGATCCGTGAGCTACAGCGCACGGCCTTGGCCGCGGGGTGGCTGCGTGCCTAGGCCTTGGCAGCGGCGTGGCTGGGTGCCATGGCCTTGGCCTTGGCCGCAGGGTGGATGCGTGCCTAGGCCTTGGCAGTGGCGTGGCTGGGTGCCATGGCCTTGGCCTTGGCCGCGGGGTGGCTGCGTGCCTAGACCTTGGCCGCGGGGTGGCTGCGTGCCTAGGCCATGGCCGCGGGGTGGCTGCGTGCCTAGGCCTTGGCCGCGTGGTGGCTGCGTGCCTAGGCCTTGGCCGCGTGGTGGCTGCGTGCCTAGGCCTTGGCCGCGGGGTGGCTGGGTGCCATGGCCTTGGCTTTGGCCGCGGGGAGGCTGCGTGCCTTGGCTTTGGGCGCGGGCTGGCTGCGTGCCTTGCTCGAAATGCAGCACATGCTTGCGACCAAGGCACGTCGCACACTCTCGCACACACACAACACACACTTGGACCGCGCTCCCGGGGCAAGGATAGGGAGCTCGAGCGTGGGCCTGTGCCTTGGCCTTGGCCGCAGGCGAGCATTTGGCCAAAATGTGAGGACACGGTCCTCGCCGTTGCTTCGCATTCTTGGACCAAATACTGAGATCCACACCTACCTTGCACTTCTTTCTCCGGTTTTGCCTGAATCGGACGAGTTGGCCCACCCGTTTTGGAACCCGTTCTCTGGCGGTAAAATGGCCGTAAAACGAGTTTCGGAGCTCGGAATTGGATACCGTTTTCTCCTGCCACCGACTCCCACCAAACCCGACCACGCCAGCCAAAAATCTCACGCCGCCCCCGAAACACGAAATTTACCCGCAATCCGTGTGCTATAGCTCACGGATTTTGGCCTTTACGGGCGGAAAAATGGTCGCATGGCCTCCCGCATTATTTTCGCCATTTCTTCGAGCGTAAAACAGTACTAGGACCGTGAGGAGGCCCCCGGCCCAGTTCTACCACAACCGGACCAATTCGCGGGCACGTTTCGTCCCCGTTTCGCACCCCTGCACGCTCGGTAAATCGGCCATAAAACGAGGTTCGGACCTCGGAATCGACTCCCGTCTTCTCTGAAATTCGACTGTCGCACGTATCTATTGCCTCGCCCCAAAATCCCGCACCACCCCGGAAACGCGAAAGTTGGCCAAGATCCATGAGCTACAGCACACGGCCTTGGCCGCGGGGTGGCTGCTTGCCTAGGCCTTGGCAGCGGCGTGGCTGCGTGCCATGGCCTTGGCCTTGGCCACGGGGTGGCTGTGTGCCTTGGCCTTGGCCACGGGGTGGCTACGTGCCTTGGCCTTGGCCGCGGGGTGGCTGGGTGCCATGGTCTTGGCCTTGGCCGCGGGCTGGCTGCTTGCCTAGGCCTTGGCCGCGGGGTGGCTGTGTGCCATGGCCTTGGCCGTGGCCGCGGGGTGGCTGCGTGCCTTGGCCTTGGCCGCGGGCTGGCTGCGTGCCTTGCTCGAATTGCAGCACATGCTCGCGACCAAGGCATGTCGCACACTCTCACGCACACACAACACACACTCCGGCCGCGCTCCCGAGGCAAGGATAGGGAGCTCGAGCGTGGCCCTGTGCCTTGGCGTTGGCCGCGGGGTGGCTGCGTGGCTTGGCCTTGGCCGCGGGCGAGCATTTGGCCAAAATGTGAGCACACGGTCCTCGCCGTTTCTTCGTATTCTTGGACCAAAAACTGAGATCCACACCTACCTTCCACTTCTTTCTCTGGTTTTGCCTGAATCGGACGAGTTGGCCCACCCGTTTGGGCACCCGTTCGCTGCCGGTAAGAAGGCCGTAAAATGAGTTTCGGAGCTCGGAATTGGATTCCCTTTTCTCCCGCCACCGACTCCCACCAAACCCGACCACGCCAGCCCAAAATCCCACGCCGCCCCCGAAACGCGAAATTTGGTCACAATCCGTGTGCTATAGCTCACGGAATTTGGCCTTTTCGGGCGGAAAAATGGGCGCAGGGCCTCTCGTAGGAGCTTGCGGGGCTTTCCCGAACCTTAATTTTGTGTTTCTCTTATGTTTTCACACATTTTTTGTAGCACGAATTTTTTAACCCTAACTTTTTTCAACAATAAGACATTTTAATTTGGATTTGACCACAGAAAGCAGCAACTTAAATGTCCAATTGTGATGTGAAATCGTTAATTATTTGATTTATAATTAATTTGTATCTTAGATCCAAATATAAATTTTATTTGCGAGTTGTATATTGATATTTTAAGTTGTCTCAATGGTAGGCTTGAAAATTTATTTGCATTTTTGACCTACATGTTAGGGGTTCAAGCGAGAGCTAAAGCTTCGAATATTCTCTTCAAATATTATTACATTAATTTCAAAAACAACATATCTGAATATTTCACATTTAATTTAAAAATTATTTTCTGCTGCATATTAGGATATATATGCAATCGACAATCGAGGTATTAGAGCAATTTTGGACCCACCAGCAGTAGACACCACCAGTCCTTGAGCTGACTCTCACCCCCCCAAAAAAAAAGTATATTGAATTACGGTGTGATTTTTTCCATGATGGTAGAAAAAAATGTGAAATACTATTAAATAGAAAGAGAAAAATATTTCGTAGCACGAAAAGAGGTGTTTTTGGCCTCACGTGGCATGCTGGGAGTGGGGGGCAAAACGGGTGCTCACGGCCAAGGCACGGGGCCACGCTCAAGCTCCCTATCCTTGCCTCGGGAGCGCGCGTTGGCTGCACCATACCTGGGCATTGGCCGCGGCACAAAAGTTACACCAGATCCGCGAGCTACAGCACACGGTCTTTGGACATTTTGGCCCGAAAAATGGGGCCCGGAGCTTCCGTGCTGTTTCCCCCACTTTTGAGTCCCGTAAGATAACTTCGGTCGAAATACATCACCTCCTAAAATTTCGGCCCAAACAAAGACGGACAGACGCTTGGGCCACGCCCGCTATATGCATTGGCCGTTGATGCCGCGCGCGTATGGGCTGCGTGCGGGCTGCGTGCCTTGGCCTTGGCCGCGGGGTGGCTGCGTGCCTTGACCTTGGCCGCGGGCTGGCTGCGTGCCTTGCTCGAAATGCAGCACATGCTCGCGACCAAGGCACGTTGTACACTCTCGCGCACACACAACACACACTTGGGCCGCGCTCCCGGGGCAAGGATAGGGAGCTCGAGCGTGGCCCTGTGCTTTGGCCTTGGCCGCGGGGTGGCCGCGTGCCTTGGCCTTGGCCTTGGCCGCGGGCGAGCATTTTGCCAAAATGTGAGCACACGGTCCTCGCCGTTGCTTCGTATTCTTGGACCAAAAACTGAGATCCACACCTACCTTCCACTTCTTTCTCCGGTTTTACCTGAATCGGACGAGTTGGCCCACCCGTTTCGGCACCCGTTCTCTGGCGGTAAAATGGCCGTAAAACGAGTTTCGGAGCTCGGAATTGGATTCCCTTTTCTCCCGCCACCGACTCCAACCAAACCCGACCACGCCAGGCAAAAATCCCACGCCGCCCCCGAAACGCAAAATTTGGCCGCAATCCGTGTGCTATAGCTCACGGATTTTGGCCTTTTCGGGCGGAAAAATGGGCGCAGGGCCTCCCACATTATTTTCGCCATTTCTTCGAGAGGAAAACAGTACTAGCACCGTGAGGAGGCCCCCGGCCCAGTTCTACCACAACCGGACCAATTCGCGGGCACGTTTCGTCCCCTTTTCGCACCCCCGCACGTTCGCTAAATCAGACGTAAAACGACATTCGGACCTCGGAATCGACTCCCGTCTTCTCCAACGTTCGACTGTCGCACGTATCTAATGCATCACCCCAAAATCCCGCCCCGCCCTGGAAACGCGAAAGTTGGCCAAGATCCGTGAGCTACAGCACACGGCCTTGGCCACGGGGTGGCAGCGTGCCTTGGCCTTGGCCTTGGCCTTGGCACGGGGGTGGCTGGGTGCCATGGCCTTGGCCATGGCCGCTGGTTGGCTACGTGCATTGCTCGAAATGCAGCAAATGCTAGCGACCAAGGCACGTCGAACACTCTCCAGAACACACAACACACACTTGGGCCGCGCTCCCGGGGCAAGGATAGGGAGCTCGAGCGTGGCTCTGTGCCTTGGCCTTGGCCGCGGGATGGCCGCGTGCCTTGGCCGCGGGCGTGCATTTGGCCAAAATGTGAGCACTCGGTCCTTGCCGTTGCTTGTTATTCTTGGACCAAAAACTAAGATCCACACCTACCTTCCACTTCTTTCTCTGGTTTTGCCTGAATCGGACGAGTTGGCCCGCCCATTTGGGCACCCGTTCTCTGGCGGTAAAATGGCCGTAAAACGAGTTTGGGAGCTCGGAATTGGATTCCGTTTTCTCCCGCCACCGACTCCCACCAAACCCGACCAGGCCCGCCAAGAATCCCACGCCGCCCCCGAAACGCGAAATTTGGCCACAATCCGTGTGCTATAGCTCACGGATTTTGGCCTTTTCAGGCGGAAAAATGGGCGCAGGGCCTCCCGCATTATTTTTGCCATTTCTTCGCGAGGAAAACAGTACTAGCACCGTGAGGAGGCCCCGGCCCAGTTCTGCCACAACCGGGCCAATTCGCGGGCACGTTTCGTCCCCATTTCACACCCCCGCACGTTCGGTAAATCAGAGGTAAAACGAGGTTCGGACGTCGGAATCGACTGTTCGACTGTCGCACGTATCTAATGCATCACCCCAAAATCCAGCCCCGCCCCGGCAACGTGAAAGTTGGCCAAGATCCGTTAGCTACAGCACACGGCCTTGGAGACGGGGTGGCTGCGTGCCTAGGCCTTGGCCGCGGGCTGGCCGGGTGCCATGGCCTTGGCCTTGGCCACGGGGTGGCTGCGTGCCTTGGCCTTGGCCACGGGGTGGCTGCGTGCCTTGGCCTTGGCCACGGGGTGGCTGCGTGCCTAGGCCTTGGCCGTGGGGCGGCTGGGTGCGATGGCCTTGGCCTTGGCCGCGGTGTGGCTGCGTACCTTGGCTTTGGCCGCAGGCTGGCTGCGTGCCTTGCTCGAAATGCAGCACATGCTCGCGACCAAGGCACGTCGCACACTCTCGCACACACACAACACAAACTTGGGCCGCGCTCCCGGGGCAAGGATAGGGAACTCGAGCGTGGCCCTGTGCCTTGGCCTTGGCAGCGGCGTGGCTGGGTGCCATGGCCTTGGCCTTGGCCACGGGGTGGCTGCGTGCCTTGGCCTTGGCCACGGGGTGGCTGCGTGCCTTGGCCTTGGCCGCGGGGTGGCTAGGTGCCATGGCCTTGGCCTTGGCCGCAGGGTGGCTGCGTGCCTAGGCCTTGGCCGCGGGGTGGCTGGGTGCCATGTCCTTTGCCTTGGCCGCGGTGTGGCTACGAGCCTTGGCCTTGGCCGCTGGCTGGCTAAGTGCCTTGCTCGAAATGCAGCACATGCTTGCGACCAAGGCACGTTGCACACTCTCGCGCACACACAACACACACTTGGGCCGCGCTCCCGAGGCAAGGATAGGGAGCTCGACCGTGGCCTTGTGCCTTGGCCTTGGCCGTGGGGTGGCCTCGTGCCTTGGCCTTGGCCTTTCTTCGGGCGAGCATTTGGCCAAAATGTGAGCGCACGGTCCTCGCCGTTGCTTCGTATTCTTGGCCCAAAAACTGAGATCCACACCTACCTTCCACTTCTTTCTCTGGTTTTGCCTGAATCCGACGAGTTGGCCCACCCGTTTGGGCACCCGTTCTCTGGCGGTAAAATTGCCGTAAAACGAGTTTGGGAGCTTGGAATTGGATTCCGTTTTCTCCCGCCACCGACTCCCACCAATCCCGATCACGCCCGGCAAAAATCCCACGCCACCCCCAAAACCCGAAATTTGGCCGCAATCCGTGTGCTATAGCTCACGGATTTTGGCCTTTTCGGGCGGAAAAATGGGCGCGGGGCCTCCCACATTATTTTCGCCATTTCTTCGAGAGGAAAACAGTACTAGCACCGTGAGGAGGCCCCCGGCCCATTTCTACCACAACCGGACCAACCGTGGGAACGTTTCCCCCTTTTCGCACCCCGCACGCGTTCGGTAAATCGGCTGCAAAACGAGGTTCGGACCTCGGAATCGACTCCGTCTTCTCCGACGCGTTCGCTGTCGCAAGTATCCAATGCATCACCCCAAAATCCCGCCCCGCCCCGGAAACGCGAAAGTTGGCCAAGATCCGTGAGCTACAGCACACGGCCTTGGCAGCGGGGTGGCAGCGTGCCTAGGCCTTGGCCGCGGGGTGGCTGGGTGCCATGGCCTTGGCTTTGGCCGCGGGCTGGCTGCGTGCCTTGCTCGAAATTCAGCACATGCTCGCGACCAAGGCACGTCGCACACTCTCACACAAACACAACACACACTTGGACCGCGCTCCCGGGGCATGGATAGGGAGCTCGAGCGTGGCCCTCTGCTTTGGCCTTGGCCGCGGGTGGAAAATGGGCGTGCCTTGGCCTTGGCCTTGGCCGCGGCCGAGCATTTTGCCAAAATGTGAGCACACGGCCCTCGCCGTTGCTTCGTATTCTTGGACCAAAAACTGCGATCCACACCTACCTTCCACTTCTTTCTCCGATTTTGCCTGAATCCGACGAGTTGGGCCACCCGTTTGGGCACCCGTTCTCTGGCAGTAAAATGGCCCAAAACGAGTTTCGGGAGCTCGGAATTGGATTCCATTTTCTCCCGCCACCGACTCCCACCAAACCTGACCACGCCAGCCAAAAATCCCACGGCGCCCCCGAAACGCGAAATTTGGCCGCTTTCCGTGTCCTATAGCTCACGGATTTTGGCCTTTTCGGGTGGAAAAACGTGAAAGTTGGCCAAGATCCGTGAGCTACAGCACACGGCCTAGGCCGCGGGGTGGCTGCGTGCCTAGGCCATGGCCGCTGGGTGGATGCGTGCCTAGGCCTTGGCCGCGGGGTGGCTGCGTGCCTAGACCTTCGCCGCGGGGTGGCTGCGTGCCATGGCTTGGCTTTGGCCGCGGGGTGGCTGCATGCCTTGGCTTTGGCCGCGGGCTGGCTGCGAGCCTTGCTCGAAATGCAGCACATGCTCGCGACCAAGGCACGTCGCACACTCTCGCACACACACAACACAAACTTGGACCGCGCTCACGGATTTTGGCCTTTTCGGGCGGAAAAGTGGGCGCAGGGCCTCCCGCATTATTTTCGCCATTTCTTCGAGAGGAAAACAGTACTAGCATCGTGAGGAGGCCCCCGGCTCAGTTCTACCACAACCGGACCAATTCGAGGGCACGTTTCGTTCCCTTTTCGCAACCCCGCACTTTCGTTAAATTAGACGTAAAACGAGGTTAGGACCTCGGAATTGACTCCCGTCTTCTCCGACGTTCGACTGTCGCAAATATCTAATGCATCACCCCAAAATCCTGCCCCGCACCAGAAACGCGAAAGTTGGCCAAGATCCGTGAGCTACAGCACACGGCCTTGGCCTAGGGGTGGCTGCGTGCCTAGGCCTTGGGCGCGGGGTGGCTGGGTGCCATGGCCTTGGCCTTGGCTGCAGGGTGGCTGCGTGCCATGCTAGAAATGCAGCACATTTTTGGGAGCAAGGCACGTCGTACACTCTCGCGCACACACATTACACACTTCGGCCGCGCTCCTGGGGCAAGGATAGGGAGCTTGAGCGTGGCCCTATTCCTTGGCTTTGGCCGCGGGGTGGCCGCGGGTGAGCATTTGGCCAAAATGTGAGCACACGGTCCTCGCCGTTTCTTCGTATTCTTAGACCAAAAAAAGGCACGCGCCAACTAATGCAAAGCCAAAACCCAGCCACCCCCTGGCCAAAGCCAAGACACGCAGCCACCCGTGAGCTGCCAAGCCAAGGCCATAGGCCAGCCAGGCCATGGCTGGGTGCCATTGCCTTGGCCTTGGCCACGGGCTGGAAAGGCCATGCTCGAAATGCAGCACATGCGCCAAGGCAATGAGCTACTTGGCCAACTTTCGCATTTTTCCGCCCGAAAAGGCCAAAATCCGTGAGCTATATCACACGGATTGCGGCCAAATTTTGCGTTGCGGGGGCGGCGTGGGATTTTGGCTGGCCTGGTCGGGTTTTCTGGGAGTCGGTGGCGGGAGAAAACGGAATCCAATTCTGAGCTCCGAAACTCGTTTTACGGCCATTTTACCGCCAGAGAACGGGTGCCCAAACGGGTGGGCGAACTCGTCGGATTCAGGCAAAACCGGAGAAAGAAGTGGAAGGTAGGTGTGGATCTCAGTTTTTGGTCCAAGAATACGAAGCAACGGCGAGGACCGTGTGCTCACATTTTGGCCAAATGCTTGCCCGCGGCCAAGGCATGCGGCTACCCCGCGGCCAAGGCCAAGGCACAGGGCCACGCTCGAGCTCCCTATCCTTGCCCCGGGAGCGGAAAGTGTGTATTGTGTGTGCACGAGAGTGTGCAACTTGCCTTGGTCGCGAGCATGGGCATTTCGAGCATGGTACGCAGCCAGCCCGCGGCCAAGGCCTAGGCACGCAGCCACTCCGCGGCCAAGGCCGTGTGCTGTAGCTCACGGATCTGGCCAACTTTCGCGTTTCCAGGGCGTGATGGGATTTTGGGGTGATGCATTAGATACGTCCGACAGTCGAACGTCGGAGAAGACGGGAGTCGATTCCGAGGTCCGAACCTCGTTTTACGTCTGATTTACCGAACGTGCGGGGGTCCAACAAGGGGACGAAACGTGCCCGCGAATTGGTCCGGATGTGGTAGAACTGGGCCGGGGGCCTCCTCACGGTGCTAGTACTGTTTTCCTCTGGAAGAAATGGTGAAAATAATGCGGGAGGCCCTGCGCCCATTTTTCCGCCCGAAAAGGCCAAAAATCCGTGAGCTATAGCACACGGATTGCGGCCAAATTTCGCGTTTCGGGGGCGGCGTGGGATTTTTGGAGGGCGTGGTCGGGTTTGGTGGGAGTCGGTGGCGGGAGGAAACGGAATCCAATTCCGAGCTCCCAAACTCGTTTTACGGCCATTTTACCGCCAGAGAACGGGTGCCCAAACGGGTGGGCCAACTTGTCGGATTCAGGAAAAACCGGAGAAAGAAGTGGAAGGTAGGTGTGGATCTCAGTTTTTGGTCCAAGAATACGAAGCAACGGCGAGGACCGTGTGCTCACATTTTGTCCAAATGCTCGCCCGCGGCCAAGGCACGCGGCCACCCCGCGGCCAAGGCACGCGGCCACCCCGCGGCCAAGGCCAAGGCACAGGACCACGCTCGAGCTCCCTATCCTTGCCCCGGGAGCGCGGCCGAAGTGTGTATTGTGTGTGAGCGAGAGTGTGCGACGTGCCTTGGTCCCGAGAATGTGCTGCATTTCAAGCATGGCACGCAGCCAGCCCGAGGCCAAGGCCAAGGCACGCAGCCACCCCGCGGCCAAGGGCAAGGCCATGGCACCCAGCCACCCAGCGGCCAAAGCCTAGGCATGCAGCCACCCCTAGGCCAAGGCCGTGTGCTGTAGCTCACGGATCTTGGCTAACTTTCGCGTTTCCGGGGCGGGGCAGGATTTTGGGGTGATGCATTAGATATGTGCGACAGTCGAACGTCGGAGAAGACGGGAGTTGATTCCGAGGTCCGAACCTCGTTTTCCGTCTAATTTAACGAACGTGCGGGGTTACGAAAAGGGAACGAAACGTGCCCGCGAATTGGTCCGGTTGTGGTAGAACTGAGCATGGGGCCTCCTCACGGTGCTAGTACTGTTTTCCTCTCGAAGAAATGGCGAAAATAATGCGGGAGGCCCTGCGCCCATTTTTCCGCCCGAAAAGGCCAAAATCTGCGAGCGCGGTCCAAGTGTGTGTTGTGTGCGTGCGAGAGTGTGCGACGTGCCTTGGTCGTGAGCATGTGCTGCTTTTCGAGCAAGGCTCGCAGCCAGCCCGCGGCCAAAGCCAAGGCACGCAGCCACCCCGCGGCCAAAGCCAAGGCCATGGCATGCAGCCACCCCGGGGCCATGGCCTAGGCACGCAGCCACCCCGTGGCCTAGGCCGTGTGCTGTAGCTCGCGGATCTTGGCCAACTTTCTCATTTTTCCGCCCGAAAAGGCCAAAATCCGTGAGCTATAGCACACGGATTGCGGCCAAATTTCGCGTTTCGGGGGCGGCGTGGGATTTTTGGCTGGCGTGGTCGGGTTTGGTGGGAGTCGGTGGCGGGAGGAAACGGAATCCAATTCCGAGCTCCCAAACTCGTTTTACGGCCATTTTACCGCCAGAGAACGGGTGCCCAAACGGGTGGACCAACTCGTCGGATACAGGCAAAACCAGAGAAAGAAGTGGAAGGTAGGTGTGGATCTCAGTTTTTGGTCCAAGAATACGAAGCAACGGCAAGGACCGTGTGCTCACATTTTGGCCAAATGCTCGCCCGCGGCCAAGGCCAAGGCACAGGACCACGCTCGAGCTCCCTATCCTTGCCCCGGGAGAGCGGTCCAAGTGCGTGTTGTGTGTGCGCGAGAGTGTGCGACGTGCCTTGGTCGCAAGCATGTGCTGCATTTCGAGCAAGGCACGCAGCCAGCCCGCAGCCAAGGCCAAGGCCAAGGCACTTGGCCTTGGCCGCACAGGCCCCGTGCCCAGGCCAAGGCCAAGGCCAAGGTGGCATGGCGACCAACCAGGTCGCATGTGGCCAAGGCCAAGGCACACAGCCACCCCGTGGCCAAGGCCAAGGCCATGGCACCCAGCCACGCCGCTGGCAAGGCCGAGGCACGCAGCCACCCCGCAGCCAAGGCCGTGTGTTGTAGCTCACGGATCTTGGCCAACTTTCGCGTTTCCGGGGCGTGGCGGGATTTTGGGGTGATGCATTAGATACGTGCGACAGTCGAACGTCGGAGAAGACGGTAGTCGATTCCGAGGTCCGAACGTCATTTTACGTCTGATTTAGCGAACGTGCGGGGGTGCGAAAAGGGGCCGAAACGTGCCCGCGAATTGGTCCGGTTGTGGTAGAACTGGTCCGGGGGCCTCCTCACGGTGCTAGTACTGTTTTCCTCTCGAAGCAATGGCGAAAATAATGCGGGAGGCCCTGCGCCCATTTTTCCGCCCGAAAAGGCCAAAATCCATGAGCTATAGCACATGGATTGCGGCCAAATTTCGCGTTTCGGGGGCGGCGTGGGATTTTTGGCTGGCGTGGTCGGGTTTGGTGGGAGTCGGTGGCTGGACAAAAGGGAATCCAATTCCGAGCTCCGAAACTCGTTTTACGGCCATTTTACCGCCAGAGAACGGGTGCCCAAACGGGTGGGCCAACTCGTCCGATTCAGGCAAAACCGGAGAAAGAAGTGGAAGGTAGGTGTGGATCTCAGTTTTTGGTCCAAGAATACGAAGCAATGGCGAGGACCGTGTGCTCACATTTTGGCCAAATGCTCGCCCGGGGCCAAGGCCAAGGCCAAGGCACGCGGCCACCCCACCCCACTGCCAAGGTCAAGGCACAGGGCCACACTCGAGCTCCCTATCCTTGCCCGGGAGCGGCCCAAGTGTGTGTTGTGTGTGCGCGAGAGTGTACGACGTGCCTTGGTCGCGAGCATATGCTGCATTTCGAGCAAGGCACGCAGCCAGCCCGCGGCCAAGGTCAAGGCACGCAGCCACCCCGCGGCCAAGGCCAAGGCATGCAGCCGCACGTAGCCCGCACGCGCGCGGCATCAACGGCCAATCCATATAGCGGGCGAGACCCAAGCATCTGTCCGACTTTGTTTGGGCCGAATTTTTAGGAGGTGACGTATTTCGACCGAAGTTATCTTGCGGGACTCAAAAGTGGGGGAAACAGCGCGGAAGCTCTGGGCCCCATTTTTCGGGCCAAAATGGCCAAAGACCGTGTGCTGTAGCTCGCGAATCTGGTCCAACTTTCGTGCCGCGGCCAATGCCCAGGTATGGTGCAGCCAACGTGCTCTCCCGAGGCAAGGATAGGGAGCTTGAGCGTGGCCCCGTGCCTTGGCCGTGAGCACCCGTTTTGCCCCCCACTCCCAGCATGCCACGTGAGGCCAAAAACACCTCTTTTCATGCTACGAAATATTTTTCTCTTTCTATTTAATAGTATTTCACATTTTTTTCTCCCATTATGGAAAAAATCACACCGTAATTCAATATACTTTTTTTTTTGGGGGGGTGAGAGTCAGCTCAAGGACTGGTGGTGTCTACTGTTGGTGGGTCCAAAATTGCTCTAATACCTCGATTGTCGATTGCATATATATCCTAATATGCAGCAGAAAATAATTTTTAAATTAAATGTGAAATATTCAGATATGTTGTTTTTGAAATTAATGTAATAATATTTCAAGAGAATATTCGAAGCTTTAGCTGTCGCTTGAACCCTAACATGTAGGTCAAAAATGCAAATAAATTTTCAAGCCTACCATTGAGACAACTTAAAATATCAATATACAACTCGCAAATAAAATTTATATTTGGATCTAAGATACAAATTAATTATAAATCAAATAATTAACGATTTCACATCACAATTGGACATTTAAGTTGCTGCTTTCTGTGGTCAAATCCAAATTAAAATGTCTTATTGTTGAAAAAAGTTAGGGTTAAAAAATTCGTGCTACAAAAAATGTGTGAAAACATAAGAGAAACACAAAACTAAGGTTCGGGAAAGCCCCCCAAGCTCCTACGAGAGGCCCTGCGCCCATTTTTCCGCCCGAAAAGGCCAAATTCCGTGAGCTATAGCACACGGATTGTGGCCAAATTTAGTGTATCGGGGGCGGCGTGGGATTTTTGGCTCGCGTGGTCGGGTTTGGTGGGAGTCGGTGGCGGGAGAAAACGGAATCCAATTCCGAGCTCCGAAACACGTTTTACGGCCATTTTACCGCCAGAGAACGGGTGCCCAATCGGGTGGGCCAACTCGTCCGATTCAGGCAAAACCGGAGAAAGAAGTGGAAGGTAGGTGTGGATCTCAGTTTTTGGTCCAAGAATACGAAGCAACGGCGAGGACCGTGTGCTCACATTTTGGCCAAATGCTCGCCCGCGGCCAAGGCCAAGGCCAAGGCACGTGGCCACCCCGCGGCCAAGGCCAAGGCACAGGGCCACGCTCGAGCTCCCTATCCTTGCCCCGGGAGCGCGGTCCAAGTTTGTGTTGTGTGTGCGCGAGAGTGTGCGACGTGCCTTGGCCGCGAGCATGTGCTGCATTTCGAGCAAGGCACGCAAACACCCCGCGGCCAAGGCCAAGGCCATGGCACACAGCCACCCCGCGGCCAAGGCCTAGGCACGCAGCCAGCCCGCGGCCAAGGCCAAGACCATGGCACCCAGCCACCCCGCGGCCAAGGCCTAGGCACGCAGGCACCCCGTGGCCAAGGCCAAGGCACGCAGCCACCCCGTGGCCAAGGCCAAGGCCTAGGCACGCAGCCAGCCCGCGGCCAAGGCCAAGGCCATGGTACCCAGCCACCCCGCGGCCAAGGCCTAGGCGCGCAGCCACCCCACGGCCAAGGCCAAGGCCATGGCACCCGGCCTTGGCCCGGGGTGGCACGGCCATGGCCTTGGCCACAGCCACCCGCGGGTGGCCAAGGTGTGGCCAAGGCCAGCCCACCGGGTGGCTAAGGCCTAGGCCAGGCCTTGGCCTGGCCAAGGCTTGCGTAGCTCCGGATGTTGGCCAACTTTCAGGTTTCGGGCGGTGCCGGATTTTGGGGTGATGCATTAGATACGTGCGACACTCGAGGCGTCGGAGAAGACGGGAGTCGATTCTCGAGGTCCGAACCTCGTTTGGCCGCGGGCTGGCGGGTGTGAAAAGGGGACGAAACACATGCAGCAATTGGTCCGGTTGTGGTAGAACTGGGAGGGGGGCCTCCTCACGGTGCTAGTACTGTTTTGCGCTCGAAGAAATGGCGAAAATAATGCGGGAGGCCCTGCGCCCATTTTTCCGCCCGAAAAGGCCAAAATCCGTGAGCTTTAGCACACGGATTGTGACCAAATTTCGTGTTTCGGGGGCGGCGTGGGATTTTTAGCTGGAGTGGTCGGGTTTGGTGGGAGTCGGTTCTTGGAGAAAACTGAATGCACACCTACCTCCGAAACTCATTTAACGGCCATTTTACCGCCAGAGAACGGGTTCCCAAACAGGTGGGCCAACTCGTCCGATTCAGGCAAAACCGGAGAAAGAAGTGGAAGGTAGGTGTGGATCTCAGTTTTTGGCCCAAGAATACGAAGCAACGGCGAGGACCGTGTCCTCACATTTTGGACAAATGCTCGCCCGCGGCCAAGTCCAAGTCCAAGGCACGCGGCCACCCCGCGGCCAAGGCCAAGGCACAGGGCCACGCCAAAATCCCTATCCTTGCCCCGGGAGCTGGGCCCAAGTGTGTGTTGTGTGTGCGCGAGAGTGTGTGCGGCGTGCCTTGGTCGCAAGCATGTGCTGCAATGCTCGAGCAAGGCACGGAGCCAGCCGCGGCCAAGGCCAAGGCCAAGGCGAGGGCCAGCCCCCCTTTGGCCAAGGCCTAGGCACGCGCCACCCCATCGGCCAAGGCCATGGGACCCAGCCAGCCCGCGTCCAAGTCCTAGGCACGAAGCCACCCCGAGGCCAAGGCCTTGGCACACAGCCACCCGGTGGCCAAGGACAAGGCCATGGCACCCAGCCAACATGCACGTTTTCCCCCCCTAGGCACGCCGCCACCCCGTAAAAGGCCAAGGCCGTGTGCTGTCGACCTCACGGATCTTGGCCAACTCTTTTCCGATGGGCGACTATCGGATTTTGGGGTGATGCAATGGATCACCCCAGAATCCCGCACCGCCCGAACGTCGGAAAAGAGGGGAGTCGATTTCGAGGTCCAAGATCCTCGCGACAGCGACACGGAGGGTGGCCTTGGCCACGGGGGCTGCGTGCCCTCAAATTGGTCCCTTGGCCTTGGTAGAACTGGGCTGGCCTCCTCACGGCGCAAGTACTGCCTTGCTCGAAGAAATGGCAAAAATAATGCGACCAAGGAGGCCCTCTCCCATTTTTCACGCACACACAACACAAACTCCGTGAGCTATTGCACACGGATTGTGGCCAAATTTTGTGTTTCGGGGGTGGCGTGGGATTTTGGGCCGGTGTCGTCGGGTTTGGTGGGAGTCGGTGGCGGGAGAAAACGGAATCCAATTCCGAGCTCCGAAACTCGTTTTACGGCCATTTTACCGCCAGAGAACGGGTGCCCAAACGGGTGGGCCAACTCATCCGATTCAGGCAAAACCGGAGAAAGAAGTGGAAGGTAGGTGTGGATCTCAGTTTTTGGTCCAAAAATACGAAGCAACGGCGAGGACAGTGTGCTCACATTTTGGCCAAATACCCTCCCGCGGCCAAGGCACGCGGCCACCCCGCGGCCAAGGCCAAGGCACAGGGCCACGCTCGAGCTCCCTATCCTTGCCCCGGGAGCACGGCCCAAGTTTGGGTTGTGTGTGCGCGAGAGTGTGCGACGTGCCTTGGTCGCGAGCATGTGCTGCATTTCGAGCAAGGCACGCAGCCACCCCGCGGCCACGGCCAAGGCCATGGCACCCAGCCACCCCGAGGCCAAAGCCTAGGCACGCAGCCACACCGAGGCCATGGCACCCAGCCGCCCCGCGGCCAAGGCCTAGGCACGCAGCCACCACGCGGCCAAGGCCGTGTGCTGTAGCTCAGGGATCTTGGCCAACTTTCGCGTTTCCAGGGCGGGGCGGGATTTTGGGGTGATGGATTAGATATTTGCGACAGTCGAACGTCGGAGAAGACGGGAGTCGATTCCGAGGTCCGAACCTCGTTTTACGTCTAATTTAACGAAAGTGCGGGGTTGCGAAAAGGGAACGAAACGTGCCCGCGAATTGGTCCGGTTGTGGTAGAACTGAGCCGGGGGCCTCCTCACGATGCTAGTACTGTTTTCCTCTCGAAGAAATGGCGAAAATAATGCGGGAGGCCCTGCGCCCACTTTTCCGCCCGAAAAGGCCAAAATCCGTGAGCGCGGTCCAAGTTTGTGTTGTGTGTGTGCGAGAGTGTGCGACGTGCCTTGGTCGCGAGCATGTGCTGCATTTCGAGCAAGGCTCGCAGCCAGCCCGCGGCCAAAGCCAAAGCACGCAGCCACCCCGCGGCCAAAGCCAAGGCCACGGCACCCAGCCACCCCGCGGCGAAGGTCTAGGCACGCAGCCACACCGCGGCCAAGGCCTAGGCACGCATCCACCCCGCGGCCATGGCCTAGGCACGCAGCCACCCCGCGGCCATGGCCTAGGCACGCAGCCACCCCACGGCCTAGGCCGTCTGCTGTAGCTCACGGATCTTGGCCAACTTTCGCATTTTTCCACCCGAAAAGTCCAAAATCCGTGAGCTATAGCACACGGAAAGCGGCCAAATTTCGCGTTTCGGGGGCGCCGTGGGATTTTTGGCTGGCGTGGTCAGGTTTGGTGGGAGTCGGTGGCGGGAGAAAATGGAATCCAATTCCGAGCTCCGAAACTCGTTTTACGGCCATTTTACTGCCAGAGAATGGGTGCCCAAACGGGTGGCCCAACTCGTCGGATTCAGGCAAAACCGGAGAAAGAAGTGGAAGGTAGGTGTGGATCTCAGTTTTTGGTCCAGGAATACGAAGCAACGGCGAGGACCGTGTGCTCACATTTTGGCAAAATGCTCGGCCGCGGCCAAGGCCAAGGCCAAGGCACGCGGCCACCCCGCGGCCAAGGCCAAGGCAGAGGGCCACGCTCAAGCTCCCTATCCATGCCCCGGGAGCGCGGTCCAAGTGTGTGTTGTGTGTGTGTGAGAGTGTGCGACGTGCCTTGGTCGCGAGCATGTGCTGCATTTCGAGCAAGGCACGCACCCAGCCCGCGGCCAAAGCCAAGGCACGCAGCCACCCCGCGGCCAAAGCCAAGGCCATGGCACCCAGCCACCCCGCGGCCAAGGCCTAGGCACGCTGCCACCCCGCTGCCAAGGCCGTGTGCTGTAGCTCACGGATCTTGGCCAACTTTCGCGTTTCCGGGGCGGGGCGGGATTTTGGGGTGATGCATTAGATACGTGCGACAGTCGAACGTCGGAGAAGACGGGAGTCGATTCCGACGTCCGAACCTCGTTTTACCTCTGATTTACCGAACGTGCGGGGGTGCGAAAAGGGGACGAAACGTGCCCGCGAATTGGCCCGGTTGTGGTAGAACTGGGCCAGGGCCTCCTCACGGTGCTAGTACTGTTTTCCTCTCGAAGAAATGGCGAAAATAATGCGGGAGGCCCTGCGCCCATTTTTCCGCCCGAAAAGGCCAAAATCCGTGAGCTATAGCACACGGATTGCGGCCAAATTTTGCGTTTCGGGGGCCGCGTGGGATTTTTGGCCGGCGTGGTCGGGTTTGGTGGGAGTCAGTGGCGGGAGAAAGCGGAATCCAATTCCGAGCTCCGAAACTCGTTTTACGGACATTTTACCGCCAGAGAACGGGTGCCCAAACGGGTGGGCCAACTCATCCGATTCAGGCAAAACCGGAGAAAGAAGTGGAAGGTAGGTGTGGATCTCAGTTTTTGGTCCAAGAATACGAAGCAACGGCGAGGACCGTGTGCTCACATTTTGGCCAAATGCTCGCCCGCGGCCAAGGCACGCGGCCATCCCTCGGCCAAGGCCAAGGCACAGAGCCACGCTCGAGCTCCCTATCCTTGCCCCGGGAGCGCGGCCCAAGTGTGTGTTGTGTGTGCGCGAGAGTGTGCGACGTGCCTTGGTCGCAAGCATGTGCTGCATTTCGAGCAAGGCACGCAGCCAACCCGCGGCCAAGGCCAAGGCCATGGCACCCAGCCACCCCACGGCCAAGGCCTAGGCATGCAGCCACCCCGCGGCCAAGGCCAAGGCCAAGGCACGCTGCCACCCCGTGGCCAAGGCCGTGTGCTGTAGCTCACGGATCTTGGCCAACTTTCGCGTTTCCGGGGCGCGGCGGGATTTTGGGGTGATGTATTAGATACGTGCGACAGTCGAACGTCGGAGAAGACGGGAGTCGATTCCGAGGTCCAAATGTCGTTTTACGTCTGATTTAGCGAACGTGCGGGGGTGCGAAAAGGGGACGAAACATGCCCGCGAATTGGTCCGGTTGTGGTAGAACTGGGCCGGGGGCCTCCTCACGGTGCTAGTACTGTTTTCCTCTCGAAGAAATGGCGAAAATAATGAGGGAGGCCCTGCGCCCATTTTTTCGCCCGAAAAGGCCAAAATCCGTGCGCTATAGCACACAGATTGCGGCCAAATTTCGCGTTTCGGGGGCAGCGTGGGATTTTTGGCTGGCGTGGTCGGGTTTGGTGGGAGTCGGTGGCGGGAGAAAAGGGAATCCAATTCCGAGCTCCGAAACTCGTTTTACGGCCATTTTACCGCCAGAGAACGGGTGCCCAAACGGGTGGGCCAACTCGTCCGATTCAGGTAAAACCGGAGAAAGAAGTGGAAGGTAGGTGTGGATCTCAGTTTTTTGTCCAAGAATACGAAGCAACGGCGAGGACCGTGTGCTCACATTTTGGCCAAATGCTCGCCCGCGGCCAAGGCACGCGGCCACCCCGCGGCCAAGGCCAAGGCCAAGGCACAGGGCCACGCTCGAGCTCCCTATCCTTGCCCCGGGAGCGCGGCCCAAGTGTGTGTTGTGTGTGCGTGAGAGTGTACGACGTGCCTTGGTCGCGAGCATGTGCTGCATTTCAAGCAAGGCACGCAGCCAGCCCGTGGCCAAGGTCAAGGCACGCAGCCACCCCGCGGCCAAGGCCAAGGCACGCAGCCCGCACGCGCGCGGCATCAACGGCCAATGCATATAGCGGGTGTGGCCCAAGCTTCTGTCCGACTTTGTTTGGGCCGAAATTTTAGGAGGTGACGTATTTCGACCGAAGTTATCTTGCAGGACTCAAAAGTGGGGGAAACAGCGCGGAAGCTCCGGGCCCCATTTTTCGGGCCAAAATGGCCAAAGACCGTGTGCTGTAGCTCGCGGATCTGGTCCAACTTTCGTGCCGCGGCCAATGCCCAGGTATGGTGCAGCCAACGCGCGCTTCCGAGGCAAGGATAGGGAGCTTGAGCGTGGCCCCGTGCCTTGGCCGTGAGCACCCGTTTTGCCCCCCACTCCCAGCATGCCACGTGAGGCCAAAAACACCTCTTTTCGTGCTACGAAATATTTTCTCTTTCTATTTAATAGTATTTCACATTTTTTTCTACCATCACGGAAAAAATCATACCGTAATTCAATATACTTTTTTTTTGGGGGGGTGAGAGTCAGCTCAAGGACTGGTGGTGTCTACTGCTGGTGGGTCCAAAATTGCTCTAATACCTCGATTGTCGATTGCATATATATCCTAATATGCAGCAGAAAATAATTTTTAAATTAAATGTGAAATATTCAGATGTGTTGTTTTTGAAATTAATGTAATAATATTTGAAGAGAATATTCGAAGCTTTAGCTCTCGCTTGAACCCCTAACATGTAGGTCAAAAATGCAAATAAATTTTCAAGCCTACCATTGAGACAACTTGAAATATCAATATACAACTCGCAAATAAAATTTATATTTGGATCTGAGATACAAATTAATTATAAATCAAATAATTAACGATTTCACATCACAATTGGACATTTAAGTTGCTGCTTTCTGTGGTCAAATCCAAATTAAAATGTCTTATTGTTGAAAAAAGTTAGGGTTAAAAAATTCGTGCTACAAAAAATGTGTGAAAACATAAGAGAAACACAAAATTAAGGTTCGGGAAAGCCCCGCAAGCTCCTACGAGAGGCCCTGCGCCCATTTTTCCGCCCGAAAAAGCCAAATTCCGTGAGCTATAGCACACGGATTGTGACCAAATTTCGCGTTTCGGGGGCGGCGTGGGATTTTGGGCTGCCGTGGTCGGGTTTGGTGGGAGTCGGTGGCGGGAGAAAACGGAATCCAATTCCAAGCTCCGAAACTCGTTTTACGGCCATCTTACCGGCAGCGAACGGGTGCCAAAACGGGTGGGCCAACTCGTCCGATTCAGGCAAAACTGGAGAAAGAAGTGGAAGGTAGGTGTGGATCTCAGTTTTTGGTCCAAGAATACGAAGAAACGGCTTGGACCGTGTGCTCACATTTTGGCCAAATGCTAGCCCGCGGCCAAGGCCAAGCCACGCAGCCACCCCGCGGCCAACGCCAAGGCACAGGGCCACGCTCGAGCTCCCTATCCTTGCCTCGGGAGCGCGGCCGGAGTGTGTGTTGTGTGTGCGACATGCCTTGGTCGCGAGCATGTGCTGCATTTCGAGCAAGGCACGTAGCCAGCCCGCGGCCAAGGCCAAGGCACGCAGCCACCCCGCGGCAAAAGCCAAGGCCATGGCACCCAGCCACCCCGCGGCGAAGGTCTGGGCACGCAGCCACCCCGCGGCCAAGGCCAAGCCCATGGCACCCAGCCACCCCGCGGCTAAGGCCAAGGCCATGGCACCCAGCCACCCCGCGGCCAAAGCCAAGGACTTGGCACCCAGCCATCCCGCGGCCAAGGCCAAGCCCATGGCACCCAGCCACCCCGCGGCCAAGGCCAAGGCACGCAGCCACCCCGTGGCCAAGGCCAAGGCCATGGCACCCAGCCACGCCGCTGCCAAGGCCTAGGCACGCAGCCACCCCGCGGCCAAGGCCGTGTGCTGTAGCTCACGGATCTTGGCCAACTTTCGCGTTTCCGGGGTGGTGCAGGATTTTGGGGTGATGCATTAGATACGTGCGACAGTCGAACGTCAGAGAAGACGGGAGTCGATTCCGAAGTCCGAACCTCGTTTTACGGCCGATTTACCGAACGTACGGGGGTGCGAAAAGGGCACGAAACGTGCCCGCAAATTGGTCCGGTTGTGGTAGAACCGGGCCGGGGGCCTCCTCACGGTGCTAGTACTGTTTTGCGCTCAAAGAAATGGCGAAAATAATGCGGGAGGCCCTGCGCCCATTTTTCCGCCCGAAAAGACCAAAATCCCTAGGCCAAGGCCGTGTGCTGTAGCTCACGGATCTTGGCCAACTTTCGCGTTTCCGGGGCGCGGCAGGATTTTGGGGTGATGCATTAGATATGTGCGACAGTCGAACGTCGGATAAGATGGGAGTCGATTCCGAGGTCCGAACCTCGTTTTACGTCTAATTTAACGAACGTGCGGGGTTGCGAAAAGGGAACGAAACGTGCCCGCGAATTACCAAGGTCGAGGCACGCAGCCACCCGGTGGCCAAGGACAAGGCACGCGTCTAGCCCGCGGCCAAGGCCATGTCACCCAGCCAGCCCGCGGCCACGCCTTGGCACGCAGCCACCCCGAGGCCAAGGACAAGGCCATGGCACGCAGCCACCCCGCGGCCAAGGCCAAGGCCGTGTGCTGTAGCTCACAGATCTTGGCCAACTTTTGCGTTTCCGGGGCGGTGCGGGATTTTGGGGTGATGCATTAGATACGTGCGACAGTCGAGCGTCGGAAAAGAGGGGAGTCGATTTTGAGGTCAGAACCTCGTTTTACGGCCGATTTACCGAGGGTGCGGGGGTGCGAAAAGGGGACGAAACGTGCCCTCGAATTGGTCCGATTGTGGTAGAGCTGGGCCGGGGGCCTCCTCACGGCGCAAGTACTACTTTCCGCTCGAAGAAATGGTAAAAATAATGCGGGAGGCCCTGCGCCCATTTTTCCGCCAGAAAAGGCCAAAATCCGTGGGCTATAGTTTATGGTTTCCACTGGCGCAAATTCCACCACCTCAATTTGCAATTTAAGGTGAGAAAGAACTCCCCATTGGTAACAAATAGTTATCCACTAAGCGGGGGAAATACTATAAAAAAGCAGAAAGATTATCTTTCGACTCTTGCAAGAACGGACTAACAAGGTCAGCTACCCCAACAAGGTCGACTCCCCTCTTTTCCAACGCTCGACTGTCGCACGTATCTAGTGCATCACACCAAAATCCCAGACCGCCCCGGAAACGCGAAAGTTGGCCAAGATCCGTGAGCTACAGCACACAGCCTTGGCCTTGGCCGCGGAGTGGCGGTGTGCCATGGCCTTGGCCTTGGCCTCGGGGTGGCTGCGTGCCAAGGCCTTGGCCGCGGGCTGGCTGCGTGCCTAGGCCTTGGCCGCGGGCTGGCTGGGTCCCATGGCCTTGGCCGCGGGCTGGCTGGGTGCCATGGCCTTGGCAGCGGGGTGGCTGCATGGCTTGGCCTTGGCCGCGGGCGAGCATTTGGCCAAAATGTGAGCACACGGTCCTCGCCGTTTCTTCGTATTCTTGGAGAAAAAATTGAGATCCACACCTACCTTCCACTTCTTTCTCCGGTTTTGCCTGAATCGGACGAGTGGGCCAACCCGTTTGGGCACCCGTTCGCTGCCAGTAAGATGGCCGTAAAACGAGTTTCGGAGGTCGGAATTGGATTCCGCTTTCTCCAGCCACCGACTCCCACCAAACCCGACCTCGCCAGCCCAAACTCCCACGCCGCCCCTGAAACACGAAATTTGGCCACAATCCGTGTGCTATAGCTCACGGATTTTGGCCTTTTTTGGCGGAAAAATGGGCGCAGGGCCTCCCGCATTATTTTTGCCATTTCTTCGAGCGGAAAGCAGTACTTGCGCCATGAGGAGGCCCCCGGCCCAGTTCTACCACAATCGGACCAATTCGTGGGCATGTTTCGTCCCCTTTTCGCAACCCCGCACCCTCGGTAAATCGGCCGCAAAACGAGGTTCGGACCTCGAAATCCACTCCCCTCTTTTCCAACGCTCGACTGTCGCACGTATCTAATGCATCGCCACAAAATCCCGCACCGCCCGGAAACGCGAAAGTTGGCCAAGATCCGTGAGCTACAGCACATGGCCTTGGCCTTGGCCGCGGGGTGGCTGCGTGCCATGGCCTTGGCCGCGGGCTGGCTGGGTGCCATGGCCTTGGCCGCGGGGTGGACGCGTGCCTTGGCCTTGGCCACGGGGTGGCTGCGTGCCTCGGCCTTGGCCTTGGCCGCGGGCTGGCTCCGTGCCTTGCTCGAAATGCAGCACATGCTCCCGACCAAGGCAGGTCGCACACTCTCACGCACACACAACACACACTCTGGCCGCGCTCCCGAGGCAAGGATAGGGAGCTCGAGCGTGGCCCTGTGCCTTGGCGTTGGCCGCGGGGTGGCTGCGTGGCTTGGCCTTGGCCGCGGGCGAGCATTTGAACAAAATGTGAGCACACGGTCCTCGCCGTTTCTTCGTATTGTTGGACCAAAAACTGAGATCCACACCTACCTTCCAATTCTTTCTCCGGTTTTGCCTGAATCGGACGAGTTGGCCCACCCGTTTGGGCACCCGTTCGCTGCCGGTAAGATGGCCGTAAAACGAGTTTTGGAGCTCGGAATTGGATTCCGTTTTCTCCCGCCACCGACTCCCACCAAACCCGACGACGCCAGCCCAAAATCCCGTGCCGCCCCCGAAACGCGAAATTTGGACACAATCAGTGTGCAATATAGCTCACGGATTTTGGCATTTTCTGGCGGAAAAATGGGCGCAGGGCCTCCCACATTATTTTTGCCATTTCTTTGAGCGGAAAGAAATACTTGCGCCGTGAGGAGGCCCCCAGCCCAGTTCTACCACAATCGGACCAATTCGAGGGCACGTTTCGTCCCCTTTTCGCACTCCCGCACCCTCGGACCTCGAAATCGACTCCCCTCTTTTCCGACGTTCGACTGTTGCACGTATCTAATGCATCACCCCAAAATCCCACATCGCCCCGGAAACGCGAAAGTTGGCCAAGATCAGTGAGCGACAGCACACGGCCTTGGCCTTGGCCCCGGGGTGGATGCGTGCCTAGGCCTTGGCCGCGGGGTGGCTGCGTGCCTAGGCCGCGGCCACGGGGTGGCTGGGTGCCATGGCCTTGGCCGCGGGTTGGCTGGTTGCCAAGGCCTTGGCCGCGGGCTGGCTGCGTGCCTAGGCCTTGGCCGCGGGCTGGCTCCGTGCCTTGCTCGAAATGCAGCACATGCTCGCGACCAAGGCAGGTCGCACACTCTCACGCACACACAACACACACTCCGGCCGCGCTCCTGAGGCAAGGATAGGGAGCTCGAGCGTGGCCCTGTGCCTTGGCGTTGGCCGCGGGGTGGCTGCGTGGCTTGGCCTTGGCCGCGGGCGAGCATTTGGCCAAAATGTGAGCACACGGTCCTTACTGTTTCATCGTATTCTTGACCAAGAACTGATATCCACACCTACCTTCCACTTCTTTCTCCGGTTTTGCCTGAATCGGACAAGTTGGCCCACCCGTTTGGGCACCCATTCGCGGCCGGTAAGATGGCCGTAAAACGAGTTTCGGAGCTCGGAATTGGATTCCGTTTTCTCCCGCCACCGACTCCCACCAAACCCGACGACGCCAGCCCAAAATCCCATGCTGCCCCTGAAACACGAAATTTGGCCACAATCAGTGTGCAATATAGCTCACGGATTTTGGCCTTTTCCGGGGGAAAAATGGGCGCAGGGCCTCCCGCATTATTTTCGCCATTTCTTCGAGAGGAAAACAGTACTTGCGCCGTGAGGAGGCCCCCGGCCCAGTACTACCACAATCGGACGATTCGCGGGCACGTTTCGTCCCCTTTCCGCACCCTCGCACCCTCGGTAAATCAGCCGTAAAACGAGGTTCGGACCTCGAATTCGACTCCCCTCTTTTCCAACGCTCGACTGTCGCACGTATCTAATGCATCACCCCAAAATCCCGCACCGCCCCGGAAACGCGGAAGTTGGCCAAGATCCGTGAGCTACAGCACACGGCCTTGGCCTTGGCCGTGGGGTGGCTGCGTGCCAAGGCCTTGCCCACGGGCTGGCTGCGTGCCTAGGCCTTGGCCGTGGGCTGGCTGGGTGCCATGGCCTTGGCCGCGGGGTGGACGCGTGCCTTGGCCTTGGCCACGGGGTGGCTGCATGCCTCGGCCATGGCCTTGGCTGCGGGCTGGCTCCGTGCCTTGCTCGAAATGCAGCACATGCTTGCGACCAAGGCAGGTGGCCCTGTGCCATGGCGTTGGCCGCGGGGTGGCTGCGTGACTTGGCCTTGGCCGCGGCCTAGCATTTGGCCAAAATGTGAGCACACGGTCCTCGCCGTTTCTTCGTATTGTTGGACCAAAAACTGAGATCCACACCGACCTTCCACTTCTTTCTCCGGTTTTGCCTGAATCGGACGAGTTGGCCCACCCGTTTGGGCACCCGTTCGCTGCCGGTAAGATCGCCGTAAAACGAGTTTCGGAGCTCGGAATTGGATTCCATTTTCTCCCGCCACCGACTCCCACCAAACCCGACGACACCCTCCAAAAATCCGACGCCGCCCCCGAAACGCGAAATTTGGCCACAATCCGTGTGCTATAGCTCACGGATTTTGGCCTTTTTTGGAGCAAAAATGGGCGCAGGGCCTCCCGCATTATTTTTGCCATTTCTTCGAGCGGAAAGCAGTACTTGCGCCCTGAGGAGGCCCCCGGCCCAGTTCTACCACAATCGGACCAATTCGAGGGAACGTTTCGTCCCCTGTTCGCACCTCCGCAAACTCGGTAAATCGGCCGTAAAACGAGGTTCGGACCTCGAAATCGACTCCCCTCCTTTCCGACGTTCGACTGTCGCACGTATCTAAAGCATCACCCCAAAATCCCGCACCGCCCCGGAAACGCGAAAGTTGGCTAGGATCCGTGAGTGACAGCACCCGGCCTTGGCCTTGGCCGCGGGGTGGCTGCGTGCCTATGCCTTGGCCGCGGGCTGGCTGGGTGCCATGGCGTTGGCCTTGGCCACCGGGTCGCTGTGTGCCAAGGCCTTGGCCGCGGGGTGGCTGCGTGCCTAGGCCTTGGCCGCGGGCTGGCTGCGTGCCATGGCCTTGGCCGGGGGTGGACGCATGCCTAGGCCTTTCCCATGGGGTGGCTGCGTGCCTCGGCCTTGGCCTTGGCCTCGGGCTGGCTACGTGCCTTTCTCGAAATGCCGCTTATGCTCGCGACCAAGGCAGGTCGTACACTCTCACGCACACACAACACACACTCCGGCCGCGCTCCCGAGGCAAGGATAGGGAGCTCGAGCGTGGCCCTGTGCCTTGGCATTGGCCGCGGGGTGGCTGCATGGCTTGGCCTTGGCCGCGGGCGAGCATTTGGCCAAAATGTGAGCACACGGTCCTCGCCGTTTCTTCGTATTCTTGGACCAAAAACTGAGATCCACACCTACCTTCCACTTCTTTCTCCGGTTTTGCCTGAATCGGACGAGTGGGCCCACCCGTTTGGGCACCCGTTCGCTGCCGGTAAGATGGCCGTAAAACGAGTTTCGGAGCCCGGAATTGGATTCGGTTTTCTCCTGCCACCGACTCCCACCAAACCCGACGACGCCAGCCCAAAATCCCACGCCGCCCCCGAAACGCGAAATTTGGCCACAATCCGTGTGCTATAGCTCACGGATTTTGGCCTTTTCTGGCGGAAAAATGGGTGCAGGGCCTCCCGCATTATTTTCGCCATTTCTTCAAGCGGAACACAGTACTTGCGCCGTGAGGATGCCCCCGGCCCAGTTCTACCACAATCGGACCAATTCGCGGGCACGTTTCGTCCCCTTTTCGCACCCCCGCACCCTCGTTAAATCGGCCGGAAAACGAGGTTCGGACCTCGAAATCGACTCCCCTCTTTTCCAACGCTCGACTGTCGCACGTATCTAATGCATCACCACAAAATCCCGCACCGCCCCGGAAACGCAAAAGTTGGCCAAGATCTGTGAGCTACAGCACACGGCCTTGGCCTTGGCCGCGGGGTGGGGTTGCGAAAAGGGAACGAAATGTACCCGCGAATTGGTCCAGTTGTGGTAGAACTGAGCAGGGGGCCTCCTCACGGTGCTAGTACTGTTTTCCTCTCGAAGAAATGGCGAAAATAATGCGGGAGGCCCTGCGCCCATTTTTCCGCCCGAAAAGGCCAAAATCCGTGAGCGCAGTCCAAGTGTGTGTAGTGTATGTGCGAGAGTGTGCGACGTGCCTTGGTCGCGAGCATGTGCTGCATTTCGAGCAAGGCTCGCAGCCAGCCTGCGGCCAAAGCCAAGGCACGCAGCCACACCACGGCCAAAGCCAAGGCCATGGCACCCAGCCACCCCGCGGCGAAGGCCTTGGCACGCAGCCACCCCGCGGCCTAGTCCGTGTGCTGTAGCTCGCGGATCTTGGCCAACTTTCGCGTTTCCGGGGCGGTGCGGGATTTTGGGGTGATGCATTAGATACGTGCGACAGTCGAATGTCAGAGAAGACGGGAGTCGATTCCGAGGTCCGAACCTCGTTTTACGGCCGATTTACCAAGCGTGCAGGGGTGCGAAAAGGGGACGAAACGTGCCCGCGAATTGGTCCGGTTGTGGTAGAACTGGGCCGGGGGCCTCCTCACGGTCCTAGTTCTGTTTTACGCTCGAAGAAATGGCGAAAATAATGCGGGAGGCCCTGCGCCCATTTTTCCGCCCGAAAAGGCCAAAATCCGTGAGCAATATAGCACACGGATTGCAGCCAAATTTCGTGTTTCGCCGGCGGAGTTGGGTTTTTGGCTGGCGTGGTCGGGTTTGGTGGGAGTCGGTGGCGGGAGAAAACGGTATCCAATTCCGATCTCCGAAATTCGTTTTACGGCCATTTTACCCCCAGAGAACGGGTTCCAAAACAGGTGGGCCAACTCGTCCGATTCAGGCAAAACCGGTTCCGATTCAGGCAAAACCGGAGAAAGAAGTGGAAGGTAGGTGTGGATGTCAGTATTTGGTCCAAGAATGCGAAGCAACGGCGAGGACCGTGTCCTCACATTTTGGCCAAATGCTCGCCCGCGGCCAAGGCCAAGGCCAAGGCACGCGGCCACCCCGCGGCCAAGGCCAAGGCACAGGGCCACGCTCGAGCTCCCTATCCTTACCCCGGGAGCGCGGTCCAAGTGAGTGTTGTGTGTGTGTGAGAGTGTGCGACCTGCCTTGGTCGCGCGCATGTGCTGCATTTCGAGCAAGGCACGCAGCCAGCCCGCGGCCAAAGCCAAGGCATTGGCACCCAGCCACCCCGCGGCCAAGGCCTAGGCACACAGCCACCCCGCGGCCATGGCCTAGGCACGCAGCCACCCCGCGGCCAAGGGCAAGGCCATGGCACCCAGCCACCCCGTGGCCAAAGCCTAGGCACGCAGCCACCCCACGGCCAAGGACAAGGCCATGGCACCCAGCCACCCCGCGACCAAGGCCTAGGCACGCAGCCACCCCGCGGCCAAGGCCAAGGCCATGGTACCCAGCCACGCCGCTGCCAAGGCCTAAGCACGCAGCCACCCCGCAGCCAAGGCCGTGTGCTGTAGCTCACGGATCTTGGCCAACTTTCGCGTTTCCGGGGCGGTGCCGGATTTTGGGGTGATGCATTAGATACGTGCGAGAGTCGAACGTCGGAGAAGACGGGAGTCGATTCCGAGGTCCGAACGTCGTTTTACGGCCGATTTACCGAACGTGCGGGGGTGCTAAAAGGGGATGAAACGTGCCCGCGAATTGGTCCGGTTGTGGTAGAACTGGGCCGGGGGCCTCCTCACGGTGCTAGTACTGTTTTGCGCTCGAAGAAATGGCGAAAATAATGCGGAAGGCCCTGCGCCCATTTTTCCGCCCGAAAAGGCCAAAATCCGTGAGCTATAGCACACGGATTGCGGCCAAATTTCGTGTCTCGGGGGCGGCGTGGGATTTTTAGCTGGCGTGGTCGGGTTTGGTGGGAGTCGGTGGCGGCAGAAATCGGAATGCAATTCCGAGCTCCGAAACTCGTTTAACGGCCATTTTACCGCCAGAGAACGGGTTCCCAAACGGGTGGGCCAACTCGTCCGATTCAGGCAACACCGGAGAAAGAAGTGGAAGGTAGCTGTGGATCTCAGTTTTTTGTCCAAGAATACGAAGCAACGCCGAGGACCGTGTGCTCACATTTTGGCCAAATGCTCGCCCGCGGCCAAGGCACACGGCCACCCCTCGGCCAAGGCACACGGCCACCCCGCGGCCAAGGCCAAGGCACAGGGCCACGCTCGAGCTCCGTATGCTTGCCCCGGGAGCGCGGCCCAAGTTTGTGTTGCGTGTGCGCGAGAGTGTGCGAGGTGCCTCGGTCGCGAGCAAGTGCTGCATTTCGAGCAAGGCACGCAGCCAGCCCGCCGCCAAAGCCAAGGCACACAGCCACCCCGCGGCCAAGGCCAAGGCCATGGCACCCAGCCACCCCGCGGCCAAGGCCAAGGCCATGGCACCCAGCCACCCCGCGGCTAAGGCCAAGGCCATGGCACCCAGCCACCCCGCGGCCAAAGCCAAGGACTTGGCACCCAGCCACCCCGCGGCCAAGGCCTAGGCACGCAGCCACCCCGCGGCCAAGGCCAAGGCCATGGCACCCAGCCACCCCGCGGCCAAGGCCAAGGCCATGGCACCCAGCCACCCCGCGGCCAAGGCCAAGGCCGTGTGCTGTCGCTCACGGATCTTGGCCTACTTTTTGCGTTTCCGGGCGGTGCGGATTTTGGGGTGATGGATTAGATACGTGCAACATTCAATGTCGGAGAAAAATTTTCCCCGGAGAAGGCCAAAATCAAGAGCTATAGCACACGGTTGTGGCCAAATTCGCGTTTCGGGCGCGGCGTGGGATTTTGGGCTGCCGTGGTCGGGTTTGGTGGGAGTCGGTGGCGGGAGAAAACGGAATCAATTCCGAGCTCTGAAACCCGTTTACGGCCATCTTGCCCGGCAGCGACGGGTGCCCAAGCGGGTGGGCCCACTCGTCCGATTCAGGCAAAACCGGGAAAGAAGTGGAAGGTAGGTGTGGATCTCAGTTTGTGGTCCAAGAATATGAAGAAGCAGGCGAGGACCGTGTGCTCACATTTTGGCCAAATGCTCGCCCGCGGCCAAGGCCAAACCACGCAGCCACCCGCGGCCAACGCCAAGGCACAGGGCCACGCTCGAGCTCCCTATCCTTGCCTCGGGAGCGAGGGCGGAGTGTGTGTTGTGTGTGCGTGAGAGTGTGCGACCTGCCTTGGTCGCGAGCATGTGCACCATTTCGAGCAAGGCACGGAGCCAGCCCGGAATCGGCTTCCGCTTTCTCCCGCGGTGAACCCCCGCCAATACCAACAACACCAGCCGAAAATCCCACGTCGCCCCGGAAGCGGAAATTTGGCCGCAATCCGTGTGCTATAGCTCACGGATTTTGGCCATTTCGTGGGAAACATGGGCCCAGGGCCTCCCGCGTCTTGTTCGCCATTTCTTCGAGTGGAAAAGAGTACTTGGAGCGTGAGGAGGCCCCCGGCCCAGCTCTGCCACAATCGGAACAATTCGCGGGCACGTTTCGTCCCCTTTTCGCACCCCGCACATTCGGTTAATCGGGCGTAAAACGGGGTTCGGACCTCGGAATCAACTCCCGTCTTTTCCGACGTTTGCCTGTCGCACGTATCTAATGCATAACCCCAAAATCCCGCACCGCCCCGAAAACAAGAAAGTTGGCCCAGATCCGTGAGCTACAGCACACGCTCTTTGGCCATTTTGGCCCGAAAAATGGGGCCCGGAGCATCCGCGCTGTTTGAACAACTTTTCAGTCCCGTAAGATAACTTCAGTCGAAATACGTCACCTCCTAAAATTTCGGCCCAAACAAAGTCAGACAGACGCTGGGGCCCCGCCCGGTTTCTGCATTGGCCGTGGATGCCGCGCGCGTGCGGGCTGCTTGCCTTGGCCCCGGCCGCGGGGTGGTTGGGAGCCTTTGCCTTGGCCGCGTGGTGGCTGCGTGCCTACGCCTTCGCCGCGGGCTGGCTGGGTGCCTTGGCCTTGGCCGCGGGGTGGCTGCGTGCCTAGGCGTTGGCCTTGGCCGCAGGGCTGGCTGCGTGCCTTCGCCTTGGCCGAAATGCAGCACATGCTTGCGGCCAAGGCACAAAGCGGCGCTCTCGGGAAAAATATCCACAAAAAGAGTTTCGCAGCCCGGAATCGGCTTCCGCTCTCTCCCCCGGCGAACACCCACCAATACCGACAACACCAGCCGAAAATCCCACGCCGGCACGGAAACGCGGAATTTGGCCGCAATCCGTGTGCTATAGCTCACGGATTTTGGCCATTTCGGCGGAAACATGGGCCCAGGGCCCCCCGCGTCTTGTTCGCCATTTCTTCGAGCGGAAAAGAGTACTTGGAGCGTGAGGAGGCCCCCGGCCCAGCTCTGCCACAATCGGAACAATTCGCGGGCACGTTTCGTGCCCTTTTCGCACCCCGCACGTTCGGTTAATCGGCCGTAAAACTGGGTTCGGACCTCGGAATCGACTCCCGTCTTTTCCGACGTTTTACTGTCGCACGTATCCATTGCATAACCCCAAAATCCCGCACCGCCCCGAAAACAAGAAAGTTGGCCCAGATCCGTGTGCTACAGAGCACGGTCTTTGGCCATTTTGGCCCGAAAAATGGGGCCCGGAGCATCCACCCTGTTTGAACAACTTTTCAGTCCCGTAAGATAACTTCAGTTGAAATACGTCACCTCCCAAAATTTCGGCCCAAACAAAGTCGGACAGACGCTTGGGCCCCGCCCGGTTTCTGCATTGGCCGTGGATGCCACGCGCGGGCGGGCTGCTTGCCTTGGCCCCAGCCGCAGGGTGGCTGGGAGCCTTGGCCTTGGCCGCGGGGTGGCTACGTGCCTAGGCCTTCGCCGCGGACAGTCTGGGTGCCTTGGCCTTGGCGGCGGGGTGGCTGCGTGCCTAGGCCTTCGCAGCGGACTGTCTGGGTGCCTTGTCCTTGGCCGCGGGGTGGCTGCGTGCCTAGGCGTTGGCCTTGGCCGCAGGGCTGGCTGCGTGCCTTGGCCTTGGCCGAAATGCAGCGCATGCTTGCGGCCAAGGCACAGAGCGACGCTCTTGGGAAAAATAGCCACAAAAAGAGTTTCGGAGCCCGGAATCGGCTTCCGCTCTCTCCCGCGGCGAACCCCCACCAATACCGACAACACCAGCCGAAAATCCCATGCCGCCATGGAAACGCGAAATTTGGCCGCAATCCGTGTGCTATGGCTCACGGATTTTGGCCATTTCGGGGGAAACATTGGCCCAGGGCCCCCCGCGTCTTGTTCGCCATTTCTTCGAGCGGACAAGAGTACTTGGAGCGTGAGGAGGCCCCCGGCCCAGCTCCACCACAATCGGAACAATTCGTCGGAACGTTTCGTCCCCTTTTCGCACCCCGCACGTTCGGTTAATCGGCCGTAAAACGGGGTTCGGACCTCGGAATCGACTCCCGTCTTTTCCGACGTTTGACTGTCGCACGTATCTAATGCATAACCCAAAAATCTCGCACTGCCCCGAAAAGAAGAAAATTGGCCGAGATCCGTGAGCCACAGCGCACGGTCTTTGGCCATTTTGGCCCGAAAAATGGGGCCTGGAGCATCCGCGCTGTTTGAACAACTTTTCAGTCCCGTACGATAACTTCGGTCGAAATACGTCACCTCCTAAAATTTCGGCCCAAACAAAGTCGGACAGACGCTTGGGCCCCGCCCGGTTTTTGCATTGGCCGTGGATGCCGCGCGCGGTCGTGTTGCTTGCCTTGGCCCCGGCCGCGGGGTGGTTGGGAGCCTTGGCCTAGGCCGCGGGGTGGCTGCGTTCCTAGGCCTTCGCCGCGGGCTGGCTGGGTGCCTTGGCCTTGGCCGCGGGGTGGCTGCGTGCCTAGGCGTTGGCCTTGGCCGCAGGGCTGGCTGCGTGCCTTGGCCTTGGCCGAAATGCAGCACATGCTTGCGGCCAAGGCACAGAGCGGCGCTCTCGGGAAAAATAGCCAGAAAAAGAGTTTCGGAGCCCGGAATCGGCTTCCGCTCTCTCCCGCGGCGAACCCCCACCGATACCGAGAACACCACCCGAAAATCCCATGCCGCCACGGAAACGCGAATTTTGGCCGCAATCCGTGTGCTATAGCTCACGGATTTTGGCCATTTCGGGGGAAACATGGGCCCAGGTCCCCCCCCGTCTTGTTCGCCATTTCTTCGAGCGGAAAAGAGTACTTGGAGCGTGAGGAGGCCCCCGGCACAGCTCTACCACAATCGGAACAATTCGCCGGAACGTTTCGTCCCCTTTTCGCACCCCGCACGTTCGGTTAATCGGCCGTAAAACGGGGTTCGGACCTCAGAATCGACTCCCGTCTTTTCCGACATTTGACTGTCGCACGTATCTAATGCATAACCCAAAAATCTCGCAACGCCCCGAAAAGAAGAAACTCGGCCCAGATCCGTGAGCTACAGCGCACGGTCTTTGCCCATTTTGGCCCGAAAATTGGGGCCCGGAGCATCTCCGCTGTTTGAACAACTTTTCAGTCCCGTACGATAACTTCGGTCGAAATACGTCACCTGCTAAAATTTTGGCCCAAACAAAGTCGGACAGACGCTTGGGCCCCGCCCGGTTTCTGCATTGGCCGTGGATGCCGCGCGCGGTCGGGTTGCTTGCCTTGGTCCCGGCCGCGGGGTGGTTGGGAGCCTTGGCCTTGGCCGCGGGGTGGCTGCGTTCCTAGGCCTTCGCCGCGGGCTGGCTGGGTGCCTTGGCCTTGGGTGCCTTGGCCTTGGCCGCGGGGTGGCTGCGTGCCTAGGTGTTGGCCTTGGCCGCTGGGCTGGCTGCGTGCCTTGGCCTTGGCCGCAGGGCTGGCTGCGTGCCTTGGCCTTGGCCGAAATGCAGCACATGCTTGCGGCCAAGGCACAGAGCGGCGCTCTCGGGAAAAATATCCACAAAAAGAGTTTCGGAGCCCGGAATCGGCTTCCGCTCTCTTCCGCGGTGAACCCCCACCAATACCGACAACACCAGCCGAAAATCCCACGCCGCCACGGAAACGCGAAATTTGGCCGAAATCCGTGTGCGGGTTTAGGGTTTAGGGTTTAGCTCACGGATTTTGGCCATTTCGGGGGAAACATGGGCCCAGGGCCTCCCGAGTCTTGTTCGCCATTTCTTCGAGCGGAAAAGAGTACTTGGAGCGTGAGGAGGCCCCCGGCCCAGCTCTGCCACAATCGTAACAATTCGCGGGCACGTTTCGTCCCCTTTTCGCACCCCGCACGTTCGGTTAATCGGCCGTAAAACGGGGTTCGGACCTCGGAATCGATTCCCGTCTTTTCCGACATTTGACTGTCGCACGTATCTATTGCATAATCCCAAAATCCCGCACCGCACCGAAAACAAGAGAGTTGGCCCAGATCCGTGAGCTACAGCGCACGGTCTTTGGCCATTTTGGCCCGAAAAATGGAGCCCGGAGCATCCGCGCTGTTTGAACAACTTTTCAGTCCCATAAGATAACTTCAGTCGAAATACGTCACCTCCTAAAATTTCGGCCCAAACAAAGTCGGACAGACGCTTCGGCCCCGCCCGGTTTCTGCATCGGACGCGGATGCCGCGCGCGGGCGGGCTGCTTGCCTTGGCCCCGGCCGCGGGGTGGTTGGGAGCCTTGGCCTTCGCCGCGGGGTGGCTGCGTGCCTAGGCCTTCGCCGCGGGCTGGCTGGGTGCAACTGCCTTGGATAACTTGGCCTTGGCCGCGGGGTGGCTAGGTGCCTAGGCCTTCGCCGTGGGCTGGCTGGGTGCATTGGCCTCGGATAACTTGGCCTTGGCCGCGGGGTGGCTGCGTGCCTAGGCGTTGGCCTTGGCCGCGGGGCTGGCTGCGTGCCTTGGCCTTGGCCGAAATGCAGCACATGCTTGCGGCCAAGGCACAGAGCGGCGCTCTCGGGAAAAATAGCCACAATACGAGTTTCGGAGCCCGGAATCGGCTTCCGCTGTCTCCCGCGGCGAACCACCACCAATACCGACAACACCAGCCTAAAATCCCATGGCGCCACGGAAACGCGAAATTTGGTCGCATTCCGTGTGCTATAGCTCACGGATTTTGGCCATTTTGGGGGAAACATGGGCCCAGGGCCTCCCTCGTCTTGCTTGCCATTTCTTCGAGCGGAAAAGAGTACTTGGAGTGTGAGGAGGCCCCCGGCCCAGCTCTGCCACAATCGGAACAATTCACGGGCACATTTCGTCCCCTTTTTGCACCCCGCACGTTTGGTTAATTGGCCGTAAAACGGGGTTCGGACCTCGGAATCGAATCCCGTCTTTTCCGACGTTTGACTGTCGCACGTATCTAATGCATAACCCCAAAATCACACACCGCCCGGAAAACAACAAAGTTGGCCTAGATCTGTGAGCTACAGCGCAAGGTCTTTGGCCATTTTGGCCCGAAAAATGGGGCCCGGAGCATCCGCGCTGTTTGAACAACTTTTCAGTCCCGTAAGATAACTTCAGTCGAAATACGTCACCTCCTAAAATTTCAGCCCAAACAAAGTCGGACAGACGCTTGGGCCCCGCCCGGTTTCTGCATTAGCCGTGGATGCCGCGTGCGGGGGAGCTGCTTGCCTTGGCCCCGGCCGCGGGGTGGGTGGGAGCCTTGGCCTTGGCCCCGGGGTGGCTGCGTGCCTAGGCCTTCGCCGCGGGCTGGCTGGGTGCCTTGGCCTTGGCCGCGGGGTGGCTGCGTGCCTAGGCGTTGGCCTGTGCTGCGGGGCTGGCTGCGTGCCTTGGCCTTGGCCGAAATGCAGCACATGCTTGCGGCCAAGGCACAGAGCGCCGCACTCAGGAAACATATGTACAAAACGAGTTTCGGAGCCTGGAATCGGTTTCCGCTTTCTCCCGTGGCGAACCCCCGCCAATACCGACAACAGCAGCCCAAAATCCCACGCCGCCACAGAAATACGAAATTTGGCCGCAATCCATGTGCTATAGCTCACGGATTTTGGCCATTTCGGGGGAAACATGGGCCCAGGGCCTCCCGCGTCTTGTTCGCCATTTCTTCGAGCGGAAAAGAGTACTTGGAGCGTGAGGAGGCCACTGGCCCAGCTCTGCCACAATCGGAACAATTCGCGGGCACGTTTCGTCCCCTTTTCGCACCCCTCACGTTCGGTTAATCGGCCGTAAAACGGGGTTCGGACCTCGGAATCGACTCCCATCTTTTCCGACGTTTGACTGTCGCACGTATCTAATGCATAACCCCAAAATCCCACACCGCCCCGAGAAAAAGAAAGTTGGCCCAGATCCGTGAGCTACAGCGCACGGTCTTTGGCCATTTTGGCCCGAAAAATGGGGCCCGGAGCATCCGCGCTGTTTGAACAACTTTTCAGTCCCGTAAGATAACTTCAGTCGGAATACATCACCTCCTAAAATTTCGGCCCAAACAAAGTCAGACAGACGCTTGGACCCCGCCCGGTTTCTTCATTGGCCGTGGATGCCGCGCGCGGGCGGGGTGCTTGCCTTGGCCCCGGCGGCGGGGTGGTTGGAAGCCTTGGCCTTGGCCGCGTGGTGGCTGCGTCCCTAGGCCTTCACCGCGGGCTGGCTGCCTGCCTTGGCCTTCGCCGCTGGGTGGCTGCGTACCTAGGCGTTGGCCTCGCAGGGCTGGCTGCGTGCCTTGGCCTTGGCCGAAATGCAGCACATGCCTTCGGCCTAGGCACATAGCGGCGCTCTTGGGAAAAATAGCCACAAAAAGAGTTTCGGAGCCCGGAATCGGCTTCCGCTCTCTCCCCCGGCGAACCCCCACCAATACCGACAACACCAGCCGAAAATCCCACGCCGCCACGGAAACGCGGAATTTGGCCGCAATCCGTGTGCTATAGCTCACGGATTTTGGCCATTTCGGGGGAAACATGGGCCCAGGGCCCCCCGCGTCTTGTTCGCCATTTCTTCGAGCGGAAAAGAGTACTTGGAGCGTGAGGAGGCCCCCGGCCCAGCTCTGCCACAATCGGAACAATTCGCGGGCACGTTTCGTCCCCTTTTCGCACCCCGCACGTTCGGTTAATCGGGCGTAAAACTGGGTTCGGACCTCGGAATCGACTCCCGTCTTTTCCGACGTTTGACTGTCGTACGTATCTAATGCATAACCCCAAAATCCGGCACCGCCCCAAAAACAAGAAAGTTGGCCCAGATCCGAGAGCTACAGCGCACGGTCTTTGGCCATTTTGGCCCGAAAAATGGGGCCCGGAGCATCCGCGCTGTTTGAACAACTTTTCAGTCCCGAAAGATAACTTCAGTCGAAATACGTCACCTCCTAAAATTTCGGCCCAAACAAAGTCGGACAGACGCTTGGGCCCCGCTCGGTTTCTGCATTGGCCGTGGATGCCGCGCGCGGGCGGGCTGCTTGCCTTGGCCGCGGCCGCGGGGTGGTTGGGAGCCTTGGCCTTGGCCGCGGGGTGGCTGCGTGCCTAGGCCTTGGCCGCGGGCTGGCTGGCTGCCTTGGCCTTGGGTGCCTTGGCCTTGGCCGCGGGGTGGCTGCTTGCCTAGGTGTTGCCCTTGCCCGCAGGGCTGGCTGCGTGCCTTGGCCTTGGCCGAAATGCAGCACATGCTTGCAGCCAAGGCACAGAGCGGCACTCTCGGGAAAAATAGCCACAAAAAGAGTTTCGGAGCCCGGAATCGGCTTCCGCTCTCTCCCGCGGCGAACCCCCACCAATACCGACAACACCAGCCGAAAATCCCATGCCGCCACGGAAACGCGAAATTTGGCCGCAATCCGTGTGCTATAGCTCACGGATTTTGGCCATTTCGGGGGAAACATGGGCCCAGGGCCCCCCGCGTCTTTTTCGCCATTTCTTCGAGCGGAAAAGAGTACTTGGAGCGTGAGGAGGCCCCCGGCCCAGCTCTGCCACAATCGGAACAATTCGCGGGCACGTTTCGTCCCCTTTTCGCACCCCGCACGTTCGGTTAATCGGCCGTAAAACGGGGTTCGGACCTCGGAATTGACTCCCGTCTTTTCCGATGTTTGACTGTCGCACGTATCTAATGCATAACCACAAAATCGTGCACCGCCCCGAAAACAAGAAAGTTGGCCCAGATCCGTGAGCTACAGCGCACGGTCTTTGGCCATTTTGGCCCGAAAAATGGGGCCCGGAGCATCCGCGCTGTTTGAACAACTTTTCAGTCCCGTAAGATAACTTCAGTCGAAATACATCACCTCCTAAAATTTCGGCCCAAACAAAGTCAGACAGACGCTTGGGCCCCGCCCGGTTTCATCATTGGCCGTGGATGCCGTGCGCGTGGCGGGTGCTTGCCTTGGCCCGGCGGCGGGGTGGTTGGAAGCCTTGGCCTTGGCGCGTGATGGCTGCGTCCTAGGCCTTCGCCGCAGGCTGGCTGGCTGCCTTGGCCTTCGCCGCGGGGTGGCTGCGTGCCTAGCGTTGGCCCCGCAGGGCTGGCTGCGTGCCTTGGCCTTGGCCGAAATGCAGCATATGCCTTGGCCAAGGCACAGAGCGGCGCTCTTGGGAAAAATAGCCACAAAAAGAGTTTCGGAGCCGGAATCGGCTTCCGCTCTCTCCGCGGCGAACCCCACCAATACCGACAACACCAGCCGAAAATCCCACGCCCGGCACGAAGCGCGGAATTTGGCCGCAATCCGTGTGCTATAGCTCACGGATTTTGGCCATTTCGGAAACATGGGCCCAGGGCCCCCGCGTCTTGTTCGCCATTTCTTGAGCGGAAAAGAGTACTTGGATCGTGAGAAGGCCCCGGCCCAGCTCTGCCACAATCGGAACAATTCGCGGGCACGTTTCGTCCCCTTTTCGCACCCGCGCGTTCGGTTAATCCGCCGTAAAACTGGGTTCGGACCTCGGAATCGACTCCCGTCTTTTCCGACGTTTGACTGTCGTACGTATCTAATGCATAACCCCAAAATCCCGCACTGCCCCAAAAACAAGAAAGTTGGCCCAGATCCATGAGGTACAGCGCACGGTCTTTGGCCATTTGGCCCGAAAAATGGGGCCGAATCGTCACCTCC